>CM035093.1:9075542-9675542 GCA_020205505.1 Panax japonicus | reverse complement strand
TACATTGACACCTAAAGATGGGTTGAATGCCTCACGATTCACCAAATCAAACACCTGCACCAGATTGACCAGATTAAAAGTAGTGCATTGAAGCATGCAAGGGATAAGAAAGCAAATGAACTTACTTGTTCATCAAAGATGGTCCTGTGAACTTCACGGAGGACTGTGTGTGTTTCTTTAACACAATCATCGTCCCTCACAGGTTCTTTCTTAGATTCTCCAGAAGGCTCTTGATCCGAGCATTCAATTTTCATTCTACTAGGTCGTGTTGCAGTATTATCTGAACGTGCACTGACAAATCCAAATTGAAGAGAGCGGCATGCATTTGGTGGTAAATTAATAGCCAGCATTCCAGCTGTGTCATGCTCAACGCGAACTGTGGATATGGTAGATGGGCGAAATGCAGCCGTTGGATCATATAATGAATTGTCAAAAAGATCGATGTAGAAGCCTTCATTGTCAGGAGAAGCAACGACACGATGCCGTTTAACTTTCCAGTTTTGCTGCAGCCTATTCGCTCATCAGAATACAAGGTATCTCCATACATGATGTACTTCAAATAAATTACGCTCTGGGCAAAAAAAATTCTACCAATTTTGGGTCCAAATGTTGTGCCACTACCACATTTGTTGACCAAATCTCTACTGATTACATATAATACATATATATAGTCGACCCCTCTAATAATTAGTACTCCCTTCGTTCCAAAATATAAGATCAATATTGGTTTTTTTAAGTCGAGATATTTTCAAATTCAAAATTGATATGAATTAATTTAGTTGTAAACAATACAATTATGGTAGTAAACTATATAAATAGTACTACTAATTTAAAAATTTATTATTTTCAAAAGTTTGATGAATTAAATTAATTTTAAAATTATCTCAAATTGACTCGAAAAAAGTCAAACTTGATCGTATATTTAGGAACGGACGGAGTATTCAATTTTTTTACTAAAAATAACTTCGTTCTATGGTGGATAATTAATAATTCTACAACTTAATAATGAGAATGTTTCTCCAAGAAAAATCCTTCATATATAAGTGATCATAATGATGATATAACTATATGGCAATTATCAAGTATCTTGATAAAATTAGTTCATAAAACATGCTAGAAGACAAATATAAAAAACATAAAAGATATAATTTGTTATCATAAGATGAGAGCACACTTAAGAGTTTTATCTTATACTTAGGCATATAGAATTATGCCTCAAATACATCACCTCTGTCTTCCTATCTTATTCTTAGACCTGGCTCCTAACTTGATGAAGGATTTACAGTGTGTGAAAGTCAGGTTCGTTAACATTTCATGCTTTAACTTCACTTAGGAAAACTTACGCATGGACAAGAGCAAAAAGCACAACATTTCTTAGTCTGAAAAGGTATTAGAAAATTTCTATATCCATGGTAATGAATATGTATTTTTTGTAGATGAAACTGAAGTTAAGTTGTATTAATCATATATAAGGGAATATTTTCCGATTGAAACTATGAGAAAATTTAATAATTAACAATATTTGATTATCCAAGCATTATTAATTATTAGAGGTTGAGTGTATAAAAAATGTGGAACCCCAAATACAGTAAACATTAGGCACCTCTAGTATTACTAATTTCAAATATATTTTCGTCAGATATTAGTCTTAATACACTATTATTGATCATAAAAAGAAATGTAAGGTTTGTGAAAATGATTTACAATCAATAGCATTTAATACCAACTTAATGAACTAATTAAATTGTTTTAGCTGATGCAATAATTGCTTCACTTTAACATATTTAATAATTACTACTCTACAGATACATATTTTATTCACGGGATGCGCACCTTATTAGAGCACCATAGAATCTTGCTTCCCTCGCAACCTGCTGTTCCAATCCTTTAGCAGATTGCTTAAAGTATTTTCCTAGATGCTGTTAAAACAAAAAACAGTTAGAAAACAGTTTCACAATGAAACAATAATCCAGCTATCCTGATCCTATGTCCCACTCCCTACCCCTCCCAGTGCACAAAAAGAAATGGTACAAGGAAATAAAGAAAACTATAAAACTATCAAATGAAACTCTTTCTCAAGAGGAAAATTTCTGCTAACTGTGCATAGCAATGAATAAAACAAACCGAGTAAAGTTGTCAGTTTAAGGGTAAGTAATTAATCACTAGCACCATACATTCAGGTGCTCTGCAGAGACACGGAAAAGGAAGAATACCCGGTAGCACTGTAACTTTGTTGCCGTAGATACAGCAAGGTCAGATAATAGTTCATTAGGTAATTGCTTTGGTCTGGTCATGCCAGCCACCGTTACTGCATCATTAGCCTCCACCTATTCATAAAAAATTAAACAGAATGTAATATAGAAATCAAATCCTCAGTTATCTTTCACAGACTCATTTTAGGTGGTGTTTGATTGCATCTTAACAGCTCACCTCTTAATGCATTTTAACAGCCCACATATTTGTATTAAGAGGTCCTCTAAACAGTTTAGATTCATATTTGTACCTTAATGATCTAGAGGTATTCAGATGGAAATTTTTTATCCTACTTTCATAAATTAAGATGTCTTAAGAGATGGATTGTTAAGATGCAATCAAACACCAGTATTTCATCAAATTCCAAAGGTTGAATCAAATATTCGAGAGCAAAAAAGAAACCAAAACAACAAAATATACACCTTAAATCCTAATGAACCATCCCAAACTTATTTCAAAAGTTTTCAACTGAAAGGTTTGGAAAAAAGTCAAACTGAAATGGAAGATAAACATTTCCGCAACAAATTTCTAGTAACAACAATATAGATATGGAATTCGAACCTACAATCAATATTACATTGAACGTATGGACTCGCTGCTTCAGACATTGTTAGCGAGAAGCCCAGAACAATTTAACAGTTAGCAAATTCAACACTATAAATGGCAGTGGGCCTTGGGACTGTGGTGTATATATGTCCATGTGCGCATTACACTTATAATTTCTAAAATTCTGTTGATATACTAGTAATAATGAAACTGAAAATTAAAATTTCTTCAAATACTTGCAGGAATAGCTCAGTAGTAGTTAGAGAATGAAATTAAACCCTATCGAGTAACAACATTAAAAATAAAATTCAATCCCATAAAAACTCCATCTCTTGGCCATTGTTACTTGTGACAAAGTCATAGCAAATTAGCATCCAAGAAAACACATGAACGGTATATATAGAGATAGAAAGAGAGACGGACAGTGTTGATGAGGTCGATAATGACAGAGAGCTCCTGATGAGCCAATTGCAAGTTCTCGACCAAGCTTTGCCACGGCCATGGCTTTGTCGCCGCGTCCTTGGGGGTTGAAGTAGAAGCACTAGCAGCTTGTTTCTGCTTCTTGCTGGGATCTTCTCTCTCCAACGCCCACGCAAAATCTATTCGCCTAATTAAGTTCACCCGCTTCTCCTCATAACCTACATCACTAACAACATATATATATATATATCAATTCTTCAAAGACGTAACATAATTGATGAAATTGAAATTGAAAGATAAATTGCGTACGAAGGGAATCTTTCGGCTCCGTTTTCTTCAATGGCCTCTAAACGTTTAATTGGGAGCTTATCAACGGAAATTTCCATGTTTCCGTCCATTTTACCGGCAATTTTGGGGGGAATTTGGTATGACTAATATAGAGCCCTAGGAGAAAGAGGAGCTGCCGGACTGGTCAGTTCACTGGTTGCATTTTCACCGATTTGCCCTCTTACGATAAATCTAGGGGGACAGGGATTGGGGATCGGGTGTGGCGACCGAGTGATGTGGCACAGCCACAAAGAAAAGAAAAAAAACTTTAGCCAACAATCTCACTCCAACCAAGCACTGAATGCATAAATAAATATAATATATATTATGTATATATTTATGTCTTAAAAATTAATTTCATAATTTTGAAACATATTTTTTGCATAAATTTATAATTTTATAGCTGACGTTTTTTCTCTTAAATAAAATTAGTGCAATTTATTTTCTTCAGCCTTCATTCTCTGTCGAAAAATGGTTGTCTATGTTGTTTGTTCAAATCAAATCTTAAAAAATACAAAAAATTTGGAATTTCATTCCTTTAGACCATCTGTGTAGTACTAAGTAAGCTGGGTTCTTAGTGAAGAGCAGATTGATTCATGTTTTAAAATCATACAATGGGTTGTCATTTAAATTGGAGCACAAGTTTATAAATAGAGATCTGATGTGGGTTTTGCTGCTTTTTTTTAATACAATGGGTTGTCATTTATACATAAGCTACACATCCAAAGATATGATGCATCAATTTAACCAACGACAGAAGCATGCAATGATTAGTAAGGACATCAAGCAGTCGTTAAAAGGATATGGTACTAGAGGGTGTACGATTAATAACATAAACAGCTGAACTGAGAGCCTCTCCCCACAAGTAAGTAGGCACACTACTTTCAATTATTAGTGACCGGATGACCTCAAGTAATTGTCGATTTTTCCACTCAGCTACTCCATTTTGTTGAGGAGTCTCTCGGCATGATGTTTGATGAATGATACCTTCTGAATGTAAAAAATTTGTTAACTCTCTCTTGAAATATTCACGTCCATTATCTGAACGTACCACTTTAATAGATCTGTCAAATTGGGTGAGTACCGTTTGATAAAAGAGACAAAAAATTGAACAAACATCACTCTTATGTTTTAGCAAGTATACCCAAGTCATTCGAGTACAATCATCCACAAAGGTAACAAACCATTTCATTCCATTATTTGTGGAAACTTGGGAGGGACCCCATACATCCGAATGTACTAATGAAAACGGTGTAACAACTTTATTAGAAAACAAAGGAAATACAGCACGATGACTTTTAGCCATAACACATGTCTCACAAATGAAGTCTGAAAGGTTACAATTAGCAAATAAAGATAGAAATAATCGTCTAAGATATCCAAATGACGGATGACCAATCCGTTTATGCCATAACAAAATTTCTGTGATATTGGCCTATTGATTTGTATTCTTTATATGTGCTAGACTATGGTAAACTTGTGATGATGTTCCACCCTCTAGATAGTACAATCCTCCTCGTTGTCTACCATTGTCAATCCTCTCCTTGGTATGTATGTGCTGAAAAATACAATGAGTACGATAAAATATAGCCACACAGTTAAGGGCCTTGGTTATCTGACTAAAGCAGATTACATGTAAGGGATGAAACATATAATACATTTGAGAGAGATAAAGTGGAGGATAAAGGAACATTACCAACACCAGTAACAAGGGATGACACACCATTGACATTAGTAATAGCTAAGCTAGAATGTGAAGGGGATAAAAAGCTAAATTTTGAAGAATCACAAGTCATATGATCATTTGCATCCGTGTCAATTATCCAATCACTATTTTTAGTACATGAAAGAGAGCTAAGGGAAGTACTAGTCATACCAGTTTGTGCAACTAATCCTGTAGAAGATGACACTGGCTGTTGTTGTAGAGAAGTGTTGGCAGAAATTTTCTTTCCTTTAGGATGCCACTCGGGATAACCATGAAGTTTGAAGCACGTATCAACAACATGGTTATCACCATTACAGTAAGTACATTTATGCGTCCCTTTCTTATGGTCTTGTCGTGGATTAATCCTTTTAGTAGCCATAGCAGTACCATCAGTAGATATTCCACCCATCATAGCATCTTGACAATTTGCCTCAGCACAAACCATAACATAAGCAACTTGAAGATTTGGAAGAGGTACAGTGGCAAGTACCCGTCCACGAACCCCATCCAGTGATGAGTCCAAACCAGCCAAGAAAATATAAACACGTTGAGAATTAACCTTAGTGGTATATATCTCAATGTCAGCTTTCCACTTCATTGCACAATCATCTATAACATCAATCTCTTGCCAAAGTTTTTATAATTTTCCCCAATAAGAAATAATAGAACCACTATTTTGACGAACAAAGATTACCTCACAGTATAACTGATATGATTTTGAGGCATCTTGACTGACTGAGTATGTTTGCTTAGCCATATCCCAAATTTCCTTTGCTGTGGACAGTTGCAAGAAAATGGATCTTATGTCTTTGTTCATTGCATCGAGTAACCAGGATTTGATCATGCAATTTTCATCTTCCCATGCTTCATATTCTTCAGAATTGGTATTCTCAGGTGCAACCTTTGAACCTAAAATGAATCCCCAACGCTTTCGACCGCGAATTTTATTTTGTGCATTCAAAGCCCATTCTACATAATTGGTGCCATCAAGTTTCTCTGGAGTAAGCGAGGAAGAGACGTCTTGCATATGTAGTGCTGGTAAAGCTAGGGAATTAGTTTTTGCATTACCGGCAACAACACCATCATCAATGGTAGGAGTAGTCATGATGGGTGGGTAGGAAAGAATTATGATAAAAAAAAACAAAGAACAACCTCCGGTTCCTAGGATAGATAAAGGAACAACGGAGTTGGCTTTGATACCATGATAAAACACAAAGAGAATAGAATTTTCTGATATTGTTATTCATCAATGTAGCAGATATATATACAAGAGTATATTGCTAAACTTATGCTACTGTTACAACAAGATATTCTATTGCTATATTTAATGATCATAATTGCACGATTCTATCCTGATATTAGGGGGATAATCACTCCATCATTATAGGAGAAGATTACTCATAATCACATATTCTAACAAAGCAATTTGTTGATCAATATGCTAAGGTGGAGTATGTCACATTATCCGTTTGTAAAATATTTGTAGAATAATTTGTGTATGTAGTATTAATCATTTAATAATACCGTCACATATTACACATAAAATTTATTTTATATTTTAGTTCAAATAACACAAGTTAAAATAAGTTATTTTTATACTGATATTTTTTTTAAAGTTTATTTGGAAATTTAAAGGCAATAACCGTATAAACATACCATTGTAAACTCTTATATAAAGAAAAGTACTGGCATGGATGTAGGGGTGGGCAAAATTTTCGGTTTTTTCGGTTTTTGGACGAACCGGACCGGTCCGAACCGATCGGTTCGGTATAAATGTAAACCGGTCCGGTTCGGTATAAAAAAACCGGTATATACCGGTTTTTCGGTACCGGTTTCGGTCCGCCACTTTTATGGTTCGGTATATACCGAACCGAACCGGTATATACCGGTTTTCTATTTTTTATTATTATTAATAATTTATTAATAATAATAATAATAAAATATTGATTATAACAATAATAATATTAATAAAAATAATAATAATAATAATAAAATATTAATAAAAATAATAAAATATTAATAAAAATAATAAAAATAATAATTATATTAATTTTCGGTAAAAACCGGAACCGAACCGGTACCGCCGGTTCGGTATACCGGTTCAACCGGTACCGGTATCGGTACCCAAATTTAAGTAATTTCGGTACCGGTTCGGTTCGGTACCGGTCCGGTTCGGACCGATTTTTACCGGTTGCCCACCCCTACATGGATGTACTAGTAAAATAGGGAATATTTACTTCTTTAGAATTATTGTAGAATTTAGATCCAAGTTCAAAATTTTCATAAAAATCTGAGGGACAAATTTAATGGGCCGTTTTATTGCTACTTCGTCTTCCATACTCGGAAGGAGTTGATTGAGACGGTACCGAACCCAGCCCACACCAAGATAACAGTTGGGCTTTCCTTTGTGGACTTTTTAGGCTTTAGAGAGACCATCATTATTCATGGATAAATTAAAGGAAACTTGTATATATTGGGGTTAAATATTTTTTTTTGTTAATGTACTTTATGTCAACTTACAAGTGAGTTACTCAACTATTTTTTTTTTACAGTCAACTCACTCATTTTTTATTTACTTACAAATCGTTAGAAAATCTGTTAAGTCATGTTGACTTTAAATGGTTTGACCACATAGGTGAGAGAAATCTGACATGAAATAGGGATTGGAAAAAAAATATTTATTGAATCATAGTCATTACGCACATAAGTTATAGTTAATCCTTAAAAATCAAATATATCCGACCCGACCCGACCCGACCCAATATAATAATAATTATTATTATTATTACATTCTTCCAACAAATCTGGGTTCACATTTGTATTACCAAACAACATCAACATCACCGTTCTTTCACCACCATCATCATTTCATTCATCTTACATATATCATTACAAAAACAATCTAAACCAACCTAATTCTTCTTTCTTTCCCATTTTTAGCCAAAGATTTGGGTAATTAGAGAGCTGTTCATGAAGTATAAATCCTGGTTTAATTTATTGTTCATCAAATTAAAGTTTTGAGTAATCTTATTATTTTCATTTTGTTCCCTCTTTTTCTCGATTGTATAAACCCTAGGTTTGATTTATTGTTTATCAAATTAAAATTTTGGATAATATTCTTCTTTTCATTTAATTTGTTCCCTCCTTTCTAGATCTGGTCTCTCTCTCTATATGTTTAATTTCTCCATCTAATATTTGCTATCAAACAATTTATGCTTTGCTGGGTTTACTTTTGGAAAACAAAAATTTTTGATCTGGTGTATCATGAATGAAGAAGATAGATGATAACTAAGTAACTAATTAAACCCATAACTGATTGGGAAGAAGACTAGACTACATCTGATCACGGAAAAGAAGTGAGAGAAAATGAAGAAATTAGAGGAAAGACACTATGATTCTATTTTTTACTCTGTCGGATCTTATCAGATAGATTCGATCTGGATTTTCTTATTCATTTCAGGGTTTTAGATTCGATGGTCTGTTGTGAATCATCGATGGTTTCCATTTGGATTGTATTGAAATTATTTTTTACAGTCAAACATTTAGATTTGAAATTAATGGTGGTTATAGTCAATGTTTATGGATAATAGCGGTGGTTATGGATTATGGTGGTGGTGTTGTTGGTGTTGGGGTAGATGAAGAAGAAGAAGAACAATAAAAATATATTTTACTAATTTAAGTGTTAAAATTTAATTAAAAATTATTTTTAATACACATAATTCATTAATTTGTCAAGTAAAAATGCATGTATATAATGTCAAAATAAATTTATAAATATGTATGTATATAAATTTAATAAGAATTGTAAAACGAATTTATAAATATTTATATAAAATCAATAAGCATTGATTTTCAATTTCAATATATTTTATTTTTATAATTTTTTAAATAATTATACTTGTTACTAATTATCTAAAAACTCATTTTCTAATAATCACAAAAATAAGTAAATTTTTATTTTTATTTTTCCCCTTTTTGCTGACTTTTCTGATTTTATTTTATTTTACAAAAATTTATTTCATTTTCACTCAAAAGTTTCCACATCATACTCTCAGCTTTCTCTCTCTTGTCATGTAAGCTTTCTTTCTCTTATGTGGAATCATACGTAGCAAACCGTTTGAAGTCAACATAATTTAACGAATTTTCTAACGGTTTATAAGTAAACAAAAGTATAATGAATTGAATATAAAAAAAAAAGTTGAGTGACTCATGCTTATAAGTTGATATAAAGTACAATAATTAAAAAAACATTTATCCCGTATATGTGAATATTTAGGTTTAATTTTTTTTAACGTGGATAATTATTAGTTAATCCATTTGAAGAGATGTATGTTAGGTGGATCCCACATAATGTTATCAAATCTCATACATTGATATATTTATAATTGTAATTTAGTATAAACTTGTTACAATATATAACATGACTTAAAATTAAATTGAGTTTTGCTACATATGCCGTCAAATTTATGTTAATATTAAATATCGAATATATATGAGATAAGAATAAATTAAGAATAGACCTACATATTATTATTATATCTTATCACTTAGATTTATACTTATTCAGAATCTAACCTTGTCATGATATATATACGAAAAGGATCTTAGACTCACCTTTATTGAGCTCACCCCGAGCTCACCCTGTCTTTTTTTTTTATAAAAAAACATAACTAATAAAAAATGTATAATAATTTTTGAAATTGAAAGTTTTTTTAAAAAATGTATAATAACACTGTTTTGTTATATGTACCCAAATCACACCCAAAATACTTTTTTTAAAAAAACTTTCAATTCTAAAAATTATTATACATTTTTTATTAGTGGCAGGGTGAGCTCGGGGTGAGCTCAATAAGGGTGAGCCTAAGAAATGGACTGTATATATATATATATATATATATATATATATATATATATATATATATATATATACAGTTCGAATCAAGTGCATACCCCTTATCTTACTCACCCGTGTTTACCCCCCCTTTAGCGACGGATCCGGCGACGGTTCGGTCATACAACCGTCGTTTATACTTTTAGCAACGCTATATGTTGTCCGTCGCTAAAAGTATAGACGACGGTTGTATGACCGGAACCGGGGGGGGGGGGGGTGAGCACGAGTGAGTAAGATAAGTGGTATGCATTTGATCCTTACTCTCTCTCTCTCTCTCTATATATATATACTAGCTGGGTCCCGTGCCTCCGGCACTGTATGGACAATATGATTTATCTCAAACTTTGGACGGCCCAGATGATTTATTGAGTGAGCGGGAAATTCAAAATCATTTGTATTTTATTAGATAGATTATTAGATTATTAGATAGATAGATGTATTTTATTAGATAGATGTATGAACGGTGAGATTTATCTCAAACTTTGGACGGCCCAAATGATTTATTGAGTGAGCGGGAAATTCAAAATCATTTGTATTTTATTAGATATATATATATATATATATATATATATATATATATATATATATATATATATATATATATACGGTCCGGATCTTAAACTCACCCCTTATCTAGCTCACCCCCTTTAGTGACGGACCGGACGACGATCCGGTCCGTCGCTATATATAGAACCGTCGTCTTAACTTTTAGCGACGAACAACATATAGCGACGGACAGAATCGTCGCCCGATCCGTCGCTAAAAGAGGGTGAGCAAGGTGAGCTAGATAAGGGGTTAGCTTAAGATCCGAACCGTATATATATATATATATATATATATATATATATATATATATATATAGAAAACTGATCAGGTCCGGACTCCCGGACTTGATCAAAATCCGGACCCCAAATTTTTTTTTTTGTAGAACAACTTAAAAAAAAAATTATGGAACTAAATTTTTTCCATAATACAGTATTTTGGGTGTGTTTTTAATACCTACACCAACCAATGTATGTACAGTCTGCCCAGACTGTACAGAAATATTTTGGTATAGGTATTCAAATCACGCCAAAAATACTGTATTATATAAAAATTTTAGTTTCATAATTTTTTTTTAGTTGTTTCAAAAAAAAAGTAAAAAAAAAGGTCCGAATTTTAATAGAGTCCGGGATCCCGGACTGGATCCGGACTATATATATATATATATATATATGGACAACTATAACATTATATCAAATTTACTCCATAATATTCAAAAATGATATTTATTGAAGATTCTTCTTTATTCATAAAAGTTGGAGTTTTACATGGATCGTCTCTAATTTTTGCATTACTGGCATACCATCCTTTGAGTTTTCCCACTCTAGGAAATTTGTTCTATGCCTTTGGGGGTATTCCTCCACCCTTCGTATGTACTTACGATTTGGATACATTTCAGCGCTTCCTAACCCGATCATGTTTACTTCCTCCGTATCATGCTGCAACAAAGGGTTAGTGTTAACATTTTGTTGATCGGGTTGTTGAACCACAATACTGCCACTTTCGATCAGATTTTGAATCTTATGCTTTAAGGACCAATAATCTCGTGTATCGTGTCCTAGAGATCCTGAGTGGTAATCACATCTCTGGCTCAGAATGTATCTTTTGATACCTGGTTCCAGCGGTGGAGCGAGTTTGGTAATTATCTTGTGATCTATTAATACAGCCAAGACATTTTCAAGGGAATCGCCTAGTGGAGTGAACACCCGATTTTCTGTTCTTTCAAATTTTTTTTTCTATCCTGGCATTGGTTAAATGCAGCTTGTTGTTGAGATGCCTGATTGTCTTGCTTTTTCTAAATAGGGGGACTATAGTTTGGTCTCCTAGCTTGTCCCTGTACAACAAGGGATACATCTTCATCGCCTTTATCGGGTTCCCTGTTGTGATCGCTCGCATACTTGCTAGTCTGTATATGTTTGGTGACTGCTTTCAAGGTAGTGAAGTCTTTAATATTTCCTACCTTCAGACTCATCTCTGCCATTTTACCGTGTTATATCTAAAAGTATAGACGACGGTTGTATGACCGAACCGTCGCCGGCTCCATCGCTAAAGGGAGGTGAGTAAGATAAGGAGTATGCACTTAATCCGGACCGTGTATATATATATATATATTATCATTTTCCAATTTAATTTAATTTTGTTACTTGTGTCCTTTTGTATTTTCTTCTCTTATCCCCTGAACTTTATTTTCTCAGTTAAAAACCCTTAATAACACAATTTTTTAACTCATAACTTAACACTCGAAAGAAAAAAGTACATTTAGTTTTGGTATAAATATAAATATAGGCACGCGGGAATCTTTTTCATATATAAAAAAAAATCATAATTAGAATCCAAAATATTAAAAGAGAAAAAGAAAACAAGCGGAGGTGAGGGGATACTTACGAAGAACATACCAACAACAAAAAGTCTCATGGGACATCCCTATTTTTAATCAGCCAAAATATAATTAATAAACAAAATAAAGTTGGAAAGGCATGCAAAAGTGAAACTTTAATTAATTTGTTAGCCAAGTTTTGATTACTGACAGAACAGCCGGGCAGGTGGTGGTGCTTTAGGTTTACAATTGCAATTATAATTATAAATATAATTAATATGATAAGCAATAGTACATATTTATTAGTATAGAATTAACTGCCCAATAAATATCATTATTTATTAATATTGAATAAGACTACCTAATCTATTTTATGAAATTAAATAATGATATATAAAATCGCCTAGCTTAGCTGTAATCAAAAGTTAAAATTGCTCAACTTAGTTAATTAAAAGATCGATGTTTAGCATGTTACTGTCCATAAGCCTAATGTACGTAGTTGTATAACATGCAAAAAATCTAGATTATTATTGAACAAACCCCTTTAGCTTATTATTACTGCTAATTAAATACTAATACAAGGGATATGATTAATGATTTCTCTCTTCTTTCTCACTTCCAAAAAACCTTAATTAGTCTCCGATATGTGGGATTAACTTTAATGAACATCTATTATTATTATTATTATTATTATTATTATGCTTTAACGGTGATGGTATATATATAGTTCTATTTAGACTTGAATGCGAGATGATTAATTATCGGTAAAACAATTTTGATGTTGATTGTTATGGGTGAAGTTTGATTCGAATTTTAATTCAGAAGTGATTGTAAAACTATTTAAAAAGTAATAATTAATTAGATGATAAAATTATATTATGTAAGAATTTTAAATATAGTTGGACGTTGGAAACTGACGACCTTAATTTATCTGTCTAAAAAGATTAAGACTTCAAAAATTTTAATGGAATCTCAATTTGATCCCATGACATATATTTTAGACAATGACAAACATACCCATAATCTCTCTTTATTTATCTATCATAAGCCATCATTAGGTCTTCTTTATTATACTACGTTCTTTATCATATTACCTACCAACTATTACATCATAAGGTTACTGTTTCATCAAATGAATAGATTGAAATTAAAATAAGTGACTTATCACATAAACCGCTCACATATATATTTTGATGGCCTACGTGTCTTGCTGGATCATCAAAATATGAGTGTGTGTGAACGTTATGTGAGCGATTTTATGTGATAATAAACTTATTATTAAATGTATACATGCAATTCAAATATGTAATAAAATGTTGTGGCCCTTCCTCCTCTTTACAGGTCAAGTTTAGTACCTGTCCTTGCATGCAAATTTGTGTCTTATAATTTAACCATCCACCAGCTGATGCACATATATGGATAAATTTGAACATGACTCTTCAATTTGTTTCCTCCAAATGGGAATGCTTGATATTTATATATGTATATGTGTGTGTAATAGACTGTGAAAACATGTCAGAATCTGCCAAAAAAGTAAATAGAACAAATTAATGAGATCTTAATAAAGTATACAGTACGGAATGGTTCAAAATAATGCCAATATGTAGCCAATTAATAAAGTCATGAAATAGTGTGGACCAAGGTGATATATCAACCATAACATCAAACCTAATCAGTGAGACCATAACATAATTAATTTAGCTATGACATTGGGAAAAAGTAGCAGCCACATATATAGCTATTTCCAAGAGTTTTAAAAATATACAACTGAGGTCTTATCGATCAATACATCACTAATGAAGGTGATAGTTGATCTACTAATTTAACTAAATTTTTTTATGAAAGTGGTAAATTTTAAAATTGCCCCAGTATGATATGGGTAATAGGGTTATTATGGAATTTTAATCAAATTATCATGATGGAAATTTCAATTTTTAATTATTAATTTAATTGTTAGAATTTGAGCCAAATTTTAAAGTGACTTTCATTAATCATTTGAAAAGAATACACATATCAATGCATGTGTTCTACTTCATGAGTAGATTAAAATTAAGTATATATTTGGAAGTTCAAATTCATCTGACAATGAATGAAAAATTGATTCCCAAAGATCACACTTAGAAATGATAATAAATACTTGTGGGAAGCTAAAGTCCACATTGCTCTTGGGTTTGGTTCCCAAGGGACAACTCATTTTTGTGGAGGAGAGAAAACATAGCAAAGACTTGGTTTGAACTATGCGCCGCCAATCACCCGGGCTTGATGGTCATTGTATATATCTTTTTGGATAGCGCTAATGAGATTAATATTGCGTCGTTTTGGAAAGCGTCATCTACCCGAACAGAAACTCCAAAACTACATTGCTTTTGTTCGAACGAACGTGCTCATTCTGCCGTGCCCAAAACTACATCGTTTTTTACTGAACGGATGCATCTCATGCCTTTTCAAGGGGTTGTATCTCATCTGATGGGTCACTAAACCCTCCTATAAATAGACTAGGAGGACAACCATTTAGATCATTCAAATCATATAAGTATCAAGCATTCTAGTCTTCATTATTTCATAAGTTATTCATAGTTCATTTTGAGACGGAAGTTCATAATATTAGTTTGGTTCGCTGTGTCATGTGTTATGTGTTATTTATAGTGGTGCTATAACACACGTTGTCATTGTATCATGATAGACAAGTATTGTTAATTCTAAACATCAATAAGGAGAACATAATTATCTTAAGAACATAATTCACAGTACTAGCCTTGAGGCCCTTTGACATATTCATCAATCCTTGTAATTTTGATTCATATCAGATAAATTTACACATGTACACATACACACACACAGACACACACACACACACACACACATATATATATATATATATCCCTTGTCCAATCAGTCTTACTGACATTAATTAGGTCTAGTAATTGAAAATTCAATAAACCACTTGAAAAATAACTAAAATTCTATGTCTTCAACAGACGATTGTGTCAAGGTTAGGAGAGAAATGACATGTCGAAAATAAGGTACTACTTCTTTTTAGGATCTAATTAATAGGTAAAATATGAATGTCCGCGTTTAATTTGTATATTAAAAAAAATGTTTTTAATTTTTAAACTTAATATGTGAAACTCGATATCATTATGAGAAAATCTATTTTAACCAACAAAATAAAAGAGAAATTCTATGGCTGCAAATGAAAATGATGGGATGTTTCCCGGCCATGTCTTGGCCATATATATTTCAGGTAATTTCGTAGGGAAACATATATATCATAAAAAAGGGTGGTACTGGAAGGAGTTGAGGATATGACTAAGGAATTAGGTTAATTAGGCCCAAATTTATATAAATATTTGAAATTTCAAAAAAAACAAGTTCTGGTTCTGGATACTATTAATTGAGTCAAAGCCTTGAACTCTCTTTATCTGTTGTGGTATATCCATTAGTTTTTGGACTACACTACTCCTTTTTTTCGTAATATATCTTAATTAATTATATGCATTATTTTGAGATAGTCAAGAACAATTAAACATTTAATTGGTGCATGCATGATCAAAAATACAATTTAGGCGCTAGCTTATATATATATATATATATATATATATATATATGTATATATATATTTCTTGGAAAAATACGTATCTTGTAACCCTTAATTACTTATGAGTACGGGCATTAATCATAAAATTAAATGACTTAATTATTTTTGTTTCTAGATCTCATACAATTGCTAGCTTGATCTGTAAGTATAAGATATATATATATATATATATATATATATATATATATATATATATATATATATATATATATATATGATCGTAAAATAAGGGAAACCAATTGCTGATTAATTTTTCAAATGTGCTTATTTAAAGACATCAAAAAGATTAAATGTGGACAAGTAGTCTACAATTCAACAAATCTTATGACATACCATGCATATATTAAATACTCAAGTTGCTAAATTATTGTGTGTTTAATAATATAAATATATGTATGTACCCATTTCTTCTGCTAAACAGTCTGAGTCCTTCGGAGTTGAAAATTAGAAGTATAAAAATGCGACACCGTTTTAAAATATATATGGGTACAGTTCTGAATTTCTAAAGTCAATTTAAAATATTCACAAATTTAAAATTAAAAGGATTTAATTACATTTAGACAATATAATTATAAATTTTATAAATTATCAAAAAAATTCTATTAATTATAAAGTTTATCGTCTTTTAAAATTAAATAAATCACATTAAATTAAAATTTAAAATTATTTTAATTTAATTTTAAAAAGTCAAAATTGATCATATACTATTTCAAGAACCTGTTTCTTGCAATCATTATTAGTCATGTATAATGACATGGGAGATTATAATCATTAATTGAAATGAAATGGTACACGTGGTGTCTAGCTGTAATATACATCAACAAATGATGAAACCTAAACCAAAAAATAAACACGCAATTGAGAATTTAAAACTATTGCTTTATCTCCCTCCATCGCACCACTAATTCTTCCACTTCTTCTCTCTCTCTCTATATATACACACACACACTGTCAAAATACATATATCATGAACAAACTCTCTAGCTCTTTCTTCTCTCTTTCTGATCACTCTATCTTTCTTTCTCTTAGAAATTTAGAAATTAAGTTTTTATTATTATTAGTTAATTAGAATCATTCTTCAATTAACATTTGTTTTCTTATATATATATATAGACTTGAATTCTAGGTTGAAGCTTTTAATTTGTTTGTACGTACGTACGTAGCTGAAGAATAATTAAGAAGATGAATGAAGAGAAGGGAAATCCTCTACAGTTGAAGTCTTTGAACCATATCTCTGTAATTTGTAGATCAGTTAATGAATCTCTTGATTTCTATCAGAATGTTCTAGGCTTCTTCCCTATCAGAAGGCCCGGTTCATTCAATTTTGATGGAGCTTGGTACGTACAACAATTAATTAATTAATTAAATCAAGAAATATTTATTTATTTTGTTCCATTTTAATTAGCTAGCTAGCTAGCTCGCTCATTCCGGAGTACATGCATGATGCATGCACATATGCTGCTCTTGTGTGTGTGTGTGTGTGTATATATATATATATATATATATTAATTAACATATGCATATATGCATGCAGGTTATTCAACTATAATCTTGGGATTCATCTTTTGCAATCTGAAGACCCCGAAAGCACGCCCAAGGCTAGGAGGATAAATCCCAAGGATAATCACATTTCTTTCCAAGTATAATATATATTTCTCTCAATATCTCTCTCAATATTTGTAATTAATTTGGTGTTATTTAATTCTTCTGAATAATTAAAATGGTAACATATTTTTCGGTCGAAAAATATATATGACTAAACAAAAATAGAGCTGGAGCCTGGAGAGACTATCATTTTTGGTTTAATAGTACATAACAACTTGATATGCTATATTTAATAGTAATATATAAATAAATAGAATAAAATGTGAATTGATAAAATTGCCCTTGGTAAATATAATATAGTGTGATCAGAGCATGGCAGCCGTGGAAGAGAAGCTGAAAGATATGGAGATAGAGTACGCAAAAAGTAGGGTTGAGGAGGGCGGAATTCAGGTGGATCAACTATTTTTTCATGATCCGGACGGTTTGATGATTGAAATTTGCAACTGTGACAACCTACCGGTGGTGCCCCTAGCAGCCGGCGGCGAAGGCGCTGTCGGAATGTGCTCCAGTTTCAGTTGCAGTGCTCAACAACAGATCAAGCAGCTCCTCTATGAAAAAATATCGGCAATTCATATAGAGGAATAATATTTGAATTCTTCTCCACCATCTCACTTTGTTACATGTTGTTTTATGGTGTGTTGTTAAATTTGGCATTGGAAATTCATAAAAGAGAGGGTATATTGGTAAATCTTCTAATTTGAGATCATTATTTAATTTCCTTCCAATATAGTATATTTTCTTTTGATTGTTCGTTCATGATTATTATTTAATGGTAATATATATGTTTTTCTACACATCGACTGCTCCTCTCTCTCTATATATATCTATATAACAAAACAAAACACAACTTGAATTTTCCATTCAACCCAAAAATCATTAGGACTGTCAAAATATTGGAATAAATCTCACCGTCCAAAGTTAAATAGTGCCACAGGCACGGACGGGTACAGCTAGTGTGTGTGTGTGTATATATATATATATATATATATATATATATATATATATATATATATATATATTCCTAACTAATCTTCGAGTTAATTTTGTATTTAATATTTTCAGGGCCGGCTCTGAGTTTTGAAGGGCCTAAAGCGGACAACAAAAAAATGAGTTTTTTGAGAATTGCTATTAAGACACGCATAAAAAAAAGAAAAAAACATTTTCTGAACAAAAGAGCATCAATACGAAAGAATATCAAATATAATAACCGACTATTTCAATATTTTCAAAAGCATCATTTAGATATCACATTATCAGTAAGTCAAAAAAGTAATTACCAAATAGGGTCTCTTTTATTAAGAGTCTAACACTACTCCCAAACAATTAAAAAAACCCAAAAAATTGAATCTGATGATGAACCCCCAGGTTCATAATAATTAAATTGTTTTGTACAAATTATATGCTTTAAATATGTAGAATATTACAATAATCAGTATATGTAGAATATTACAGATTGATTATTTGCTTTAATATTTAAGTATTTTATTTAAGTGATAAAAAGAAGAGAATATTTAAAAGGGTCCTAAAAAATTTTAGACCTAAAATCCGGACACCTTAGATTTTAGCCCAGAGCCGATAATAAATATTTTAGCATATAATATACTACTACTAGTACTAATTAATGGCTATGTATATGTAACTTACGAATTGAGATAATTGTCGTTTCATTCATAAGAATCCAAGACCTAGATAATTAATTAATGCCTCCAAAATTTCCTTATATTGGAATCTTTTGCTTCCCTACCAATTATTAGTATTAGGTTATAGGTACAGAGACTTATTAAATCCCACTGAGCAATTAGGTAGGAATTGTATAAAATATTATACATATTTATTTCATAAAAAGAGTTGTATTATAAATTTTAAAGCCAATTTATTAAATTACAAACTTTAAATTATTATAAATTGTCTAAAAAAATATTAATAATTATAAAATTTAATATTTTCAAATTTTACATGAATCACATTAATTTTAAATATTAAGATCACACAATAACTACATACTAAAGGTCGAAAAATTGAGTAACGTACATTTTATAGATTACCATTTTTAAATTAGTTTTTGTGTATATTTTTCCAACCGATACTCATCCTCGTGGTAAAAATTTCTTTTGATTGTAGAGCCTGGACAAACACTTATCCTCGTACCATAATTTATTGGAAAAGTCATGGCAGACATGAAATTGGGACCGAAAAATTGGACCGGTTCAAATTTATTTATTTATTTTTATTATGATTCTCAAAAAATGTATAGTATTATTTATTTCAAGAGGAATTTTTACAAAATATAATGTTTTGGGTGTAATTTGGATACATATACAAATACAGAAGGTGGGACCCACTTTATGATAACGTGAGAGGAGATCAATTAAATCATGCAAAAATATCAAAAATATATATAAAAATATCATATTTTTTTTATTTTAAAAATGAATGAAATATTGACGAGTACACATAATACAAGTATACTGTAAAAAGTTTATATTGGGACCGAACGGGCCAACTTGAGAATAATTTCCAAACGTGGCCTGGATTTTTTTTGAAAAATCTAGAAATTTAAATAACCGGCCCATATTGAAACCTGATCCATATATAAGACCATAAAGACTCCAGGGGAAAAAATAATTTATTGAAACAGCTACAAAAGCCTTTTGACTTTATAATAAGATACTATCATATTAAAAAAGATCATATAATACTCACATACATATATTTGTATATTGCGGATCCCATATGTCAAACGACCCATTTTTATATAATAATAGCACTGTTGAAGATGCAAATAAGCAAATAGTTAGTCTATTGTTGCTACACTTTTAGCCCACATAAATCGTAGAAAAAGGGGATTGGACTACATTCAAGTATGCAAATCCCTCAAAAGGTATTTGTGACGTTCTCAAAATAGGTCTACACAACCCATTTTGAGTCGTCAAATACATGGTACAAAAAATAACTACAACTTCATTATTATAATTGTCGTGTAAAATATGACAACACATGTTGTAAGTTTAAATACAAATATATATTGTCTTCTAGACAATATCCAAACTCAAATAAGGCCTCATTATAATTATTGATACACTAGTTTATAAAATAGTGAAGACTACTAAAATAACTGACTTGAAACATCACTCTACACCCCGACTAGTTCCCGCTATATTCTCGCTTCTTGAGAAGAAAAATGGAACAAAAAGAAAAAGGGTGAGCTCAACTAACCCATTATATTATAACTAAGATAATGTAGAACAAATTATCGTTAGACTTCAATCAATCAGATAAAATATATTGGACAACAAGTTTTAGATCAATATTCGCATCGGAAATAACAATTCATTAGAAGAGTTAAATAGAGAATGAAATCTACTATCTTCTATGATTTAAAAGTCTATCGTCAATATTTTATTCCTGTAACAACAATCAATATACATCTTGAACTAAATATTCATCTTTACTTTACGGGTCAAATATATTCATTTGTATCACCAGTTGATCATGTTCATCTCAACACCTGCCCATCTTTGCACCACGGGCCAAAGATATTCATCAGGTAATTATTTATCTTTGCACTACATGCCAAATATATTCAGTTATATCATCATTTAGGACTGAGGATGATGAAAAATATATTAAAAAAACGAATCTAGTGAGATAAAATGACAAAAATTAGGGATTAATACTTTAGATAATTCAAGTTCAAAAATATTCCATAATAAATCATAGTGGAGTAAAATTCAAGAATGAAGATTAAAATATGGATACAATCAAATATAGTAATAATAATAAACATCTTGGACAAAGAAGAGAAAATTTTATTTTTTTGCGAATAGTGTCATATTCATGAATAGTGTCGTATACGTAAAAAGCAACACCGACACGAAAAGGTAAAAAATTCACAATAAAATGCATACAAATATTTTGAAATAATGATAGTGAAAGAATAACATCATTTACGAAGAAAATAACATCCTTTACCTCAAAAGAATAATACTTCTAGCTGAAATATTGGATACAATGCTAAAGAAAACTTGTACTGAATAGCAACACTCAAGATATCTAAATACTCACAAAAATACGCTCGATATTATAGAGAGAGAAAACTTTTGATTCTGGTGTGATTTTCAATTCTAACTAAGCACACTATTTATAGTAAAATGCCAGAACGCCATAGTTAACAAAATTACATACGGAGGCTTTTTTTTTTCCTCTGCAGCACTCCATCTTTGAAGCACACCCCTTTTGAAAAATAATCTCAACACATTTTTTCACAAAAAACAAAGTGGGGCCCACCCATGTTTTTAATAAAAATATTTATTTTTGAAATTTTAATAATTCATAATAAATAGCACTTTTATCAGAAAAATACGAATTTTATGTCTATTCCATATAAAATTTAATTCTCTACAACTTTGTAGAAGAAAATTTTCCCAAATTTCATACGAAAAATGCCCGAAATCTACATACGGACGATTTTTAATAACTCAATTCTGATAAAACATTGATAAAACACCTCAACATTAATTTTTTCATTTATATCCACACAAAATAAATATTTTTCTATCCATCATTTATGTCCGCATAAAATAAATATTTTCTTATCATATAAATCAATAATTAATTATTCACAAATAATATTACAGAATCATAATTATGACAACTAGGTCGTTCCCAGGAAAGAGAGGGCTTTTCGATAAGGATTTCTCCTTACTGGCGCACAATTAGGTGATCAAACCCCTCTCCTAGACAAAACTTCCTTAGACATTGCCAATAATGATATCTAATAATATTATTCAAATAATATAAATTATTGATCTAATAATTAATAAAAAATACTGTGCAGTGATAATTATTGATTTAACAATAATATAAAATATGAATGTAGCAATTATTGAATCAATAAAATAAAATATTGAACAGTAATTACAGTAACAATTATTAAGTAGTGCCTTCTTACGTAAGAATCAATAATCCAAAAATATTGTGTAATACCGTGTGTTACTGTGCAACCACGCGTATTACTGTACTTTAACCACCAGGTATTCCAACAGTGTTAATGGTAACAATTACGTCGTTATTTATAAAAAAAACTCATACTTGTCGTTTTCTTCATCCGACAGTTTTCTATTATGGGGCCCACAAATGGCTGCGCCGTCGTATGAATATTCCCCGACAACAAGAATATTTCACGACCAAGCGAATATTCTACGACAACGATGAATATTTTATTTTATAATCACTTGCTTATTTTATAAAATTTACACAATTTACCCATAACTAACCACATTAATCAAATTCACCCTTACTATTTTAAAATAATGAATAGAAAAAATTCAATTTTATTTATAAAAAAGTTAGAATATTACAATATGCAATATATTCTTCACAAAGAAGGAAGAAATAAAGATCTAAGGCTACATTTATTTACAAAAACAATCAGTGGGATGAGAGTTTTTTGTACTGACTTACTTTTATTTTAAAATTAAAGATATATTTTATTTTTTTAATTTAATTCGTAAAATTTTAAATTTTAAAATTAATATAATATCGTTCAAGTTTTGAAAACAACAAAGATGATAAATAGTAGTATTTTATTATTTTTATATTTATTTGTATTAAAACTAAATACTCCCTCCGTCCTAAATTAATTGCTTAGTTTTGTCTTTTTAAAGTCAAATCGACCATTTTTAAAACTAATCTTTTTACTATTTTTGTTAAAATATAGGTGAAGAGATTATAACCAAAAGAAAGTATATACAATTTATTACTAACCCCAATTTTTATAATTTTATAAATATATTTATATATGCTTAATTATTAATTCTAAAAATAGTCAATTTGACTTAAAAAAGTCAAAACTGAGCAATTAATTTGGGACGAAGAGAGTAATTTATATCAATTTTGAATTTTAAGATTTTGTAAATTAATTTAAAAAAATAAAATATATTTATAATTTTAAAACGGATGGATGGAGTACTAGTTTAGTGGGTTGTAACGACGGTCAATAATTCTCTGTTGTGAAGGGTTAATTATTTATTTGAATTAAGTCTTGCCACGTCTTTTAAGAAGTGAACGTGAACTGTTATTTTCTTGTTTTTAAAATGTTGTAAGGATATAAAAGAGCCAAATTTGCTCTTTAATAAGAATAAAGATTTCTCCCAAATTTCTTTATCTTTTCATAAATTCTCTGGTTCCTAACAACACAAACATCCAAAACAAGCATGCTGCTAACCCCACACCTTCTCTTTCACATTTATGTGGAGAGATAAGTAGGCCATCTGATCTGATAGCCTCAGGTTACTTGAAACAATTTTCAGCCGTGGCTATGGATATGGCTATAGATGCAGTTAATATAACCTCACATTTCAACTAATTTTGTGTGACAGCCAATGAATAATATCAACTGGACAGTTTGGGGACATTGTCCAAAGCTAAAGACAATTCTAGGATTCAATTTTTTATTTTCTTTAGGGTTAACATACTCAAAAAGTAAACAAATTATACAGCCATAGCCTCAAAGGTTGGGAAGAACATTATGTCATAAAACGATGCAATATTCTCAAATTTATCGTCATAATTTTATTATCTTGTCACTATTGTTAAATTATAATTTTATTATTTTTAGCTAATACCTATTTGTTCTAAAATTAGAGATATATTTTGACTTTTGAAATCAAACAACAACATATCTACTAAATATACTAAAATACAGTACATGATACCATAGCTTGACATCTGTCATTCCTATAATTGAACACGTGTCCTGCCTAATTAATGTTCCTTAACACCCTTAACAAAATTGCCCAACTAACATAACAAATGAGGATGAAAACAAACCCTAATTCATTCCCCTAAATTTTAGATTTATAATCCCCTAAATCACTACAAATCTAAACTGTTTTGATATTATTCTTTCTAATTTAATTATTATTTAATAAAATCACTACTTTATGCTATTAATTACTTTTTTGGATTTATAATCTTCTAAATCACTACAAATCTAAACAGTTAATAGCATAATGTCATTCTCTTAATTTTTTAGATTTATAATCCCCTAACTCACTACAAATCTAAATTATTTTGATAATATCAACTATTTTGATATTATCCTTTGTAATTTAATTATTATTTAATAAAATCACTACTTTATCTTAACACTACACCCTACAATTTATATTCATTTGTTTTTTTTTTATAAAATTTGATCATCGCACAACAATCTACCATCTTCTTATTATATTTTAATTTATTAATTGTACGTACACATTTATTATTAAAAAATTAAATAATATAGCCGCAACGCGCAGATTTTTATCTAGTTAAACTCTAAATTAATGTAAATTTATTTAGTTTTAGTTGACATAATAATTATAATTGTATAGTATATAACAAAAATTATTAATAATCACAAAATTTATTTTATTCGAAATTTTATGAGTTATAGTTTAATATATCATCATTTGATCTTAAAAATCAAATTATATCTCTAATTTTAGAACAAAATGAGAATAATTTGATATACTTTTTAAGACCAACTATTTAAGACCCTTAATATTTCCCTGTAATTATACTTTCACCATCTGAAAACTTACTAAGTTGTGATAGCATTTGCCTTTTTTTAGTCACACATATTAAAGTTGCTTAGACACATGCGATACTACTTTTTTTTAGTAATTTTTGGTTCAATATTAAAATTTAAAACTAGAACTTTTTATGTGTAAAAAATTGTGTTAAGTGCGTTCTAGTCAAACTTTAACATACCTAAAGAGAAATCAATACGAAAAGGGACTTTACTTTCAGTTTATATATATATATATATATATATATATATATATATATATATTTTGAAGAATTATAAGCAACCTAACTACTACTTAAGTAAGCAGTCAATTAACAAACAAATAATTAAATTGGCAGGACTGTCCTAATGAGTTTTTATGTTGTGGGGGACATACTGGCTCAAAGATGGAGGCTCTTTTTGGTTAATTAGCGTAGTACATTGCTTAATATATATATATATATATATATATATATATATATATATATATATATATATATATATATTCAATTCAATATTATTATTGTACATCCTATTTTCCAATTCTTCCCTCATGCCTTGTTCAAGCCTCGAGACAAGCCAACAAGGGAGCTAGCTAGGTTCCCTCGCCAATTCTTCAGGAGTCCTTTTGAGGGTCCCTATACTTTTACAATTTTTTGTATAATATTTTTAAATATTGAATTTTAAGAGACCAAAGTTATATTATTGAATATAACGTACATATATAATTATATGCCTGTTGCTGGCAAATTTTCTTAATTTAGATAAGTTTCCAAAGATGAAAATGTCAGTGTTTAGAATAGATTATCTCTACATTATGTATGAGAGTGGTTAGTGTGGGCCCAAGTGTAAAATTAGGGTTCACATGACCTAATTATATTAAATGCACAATTAGGGTTCCACGACCTCATTAAATGTGTAAATTAGGGTTCGCATAACCCAATGAAATAAAGACGAAAAAGTCAGAAATAAATGTGCTAGACCCGGGAAAAGCTTCCACGTGTCCCGAGGCAGAAGACTCGTGGAGGCGGCTTGATTTGGGAATTGATTGAGGGATTGGATTGGTGGCTAGAAGGACAGGGCAACATGGGCATTACTCTAATGACTAAAGGGTATTTCTGAAATTTCCCTAAAGGCATGTGCCTTGCACATGACTACTTTCCAGAAAACCCTATAAATACCCCTTCCATTTCATTTGGAAGGGGACTTCTCTTCAGACTCAAGACTCAAGACTCGGATTCTCAGAAGATCAAAGAGACCCTTTTTTGGTGACTTAAAGGCTCGGAAATTCCACCTAAAAGCACCAAAGGGGTTTGGACATTTCTCTAAACTCGAAGGACACTCAAGAAGGCTCTTGGAATCCCAATAACCCTAACACGGTTCCCAGATTCTAGGGGTTCTGCCACGCGTCATTGGAGTAATCGCCCACCTGTCGTTCTCCCCTCTTCAATAAATCAATCAATTCCGTGCTCTTTGTGGATTTCTCTCCTCCTCAGTCAACACGAAACCCTAACCCTAGCAAGGTACAATTTCCTTGCCCACATTTATTTGGCGACTCAAGACTCGGATTCTCAGAAGATCAAAGAGACCCTTTTTTGGTGACTTAAAGGCTCGGAAATTCCACCTAAAAGCACCAAAGGGGTTTGGACATTTCTCTCAACTCGAAGGACACTCAAGAAGGCTCTTGGAATCCCAATAACCCTAACACGGTTCCCGGATTCTAGGGGTTCTGCCACGCGTCGTTGGAATAATCGCCCACCTGTCGTTCTCCCCTCTTCAATCAACCAATCAATTCCGTATTCTTCGTGGATTTCTCTCCTCCTCAGCCAACACGAAACCTAACCGTAGCAAGGTACGATTTCCTTGCCCACATTTATTTGGCGACTCTGCTGGGGAGGTGTAGAATTCGTGAAGGGTATGCCCACAACTCGAAGTGGGAGAACTACATGAAGAACTGCTTCACCAACAAACAGCATTACCTCACCGGATCCACTTCCAAGGCAAGCCACTCGAGCTTTCCAAGCCGCAAATTTGGATTTTGACCAACCACTTATTGAAGACGCTTCAGAAGGAAGTTCAACATCACCACATATGGCCAATCAACAACACACAAGCGCAGGAAGACAAGGCGAGGATGCAGGTGGAGACCCGACGAATGCTGTGCAACTGGAGATGCTCAAGGCATTGAAGGAAGCACGAGAAGGGCAAGGAATGATGATGGCCATGATGCTGGAAATGCAGAGGAAGCAAGAGGAGATGGGGAATTTTCGCCAGCAGTTGATGCAGATTCCCACTTTCAAGGCCATGTTCCCAGGAAGTTCTCATGGGGAACAAGCAGGTGTGGAAGACAACAATAATGGTAGCAACAACAAAGAGAACCAGATTGTACCTCCATTAACGGAAAGTCAATTGGTTCTAATAATCAACTTGGAAGCTCATAACAGTGGCGACGTGCCACAACCTAGGATGGAAGCAAGCCAACCTCAGGCAAACATCCTCTCAGCAACTATTCCATCATTTTCACAGGTGCAAATGCCAATCATTCCAAGCAATATCCAGCGAATGAGCCAGCAACTTCCACCAGTGCCAGCTGTTCATGATGCAAGTGTTCATCAACCAATTTCTCTACCATACACACCGTCGATGCAACAGTATATCACAACACCCCAGAGAGTTCACGCTACAAGCCCGTATGTGACAAAGGATGATATGATTGACGTGATCAATCAACTTCGCAGACAGACATCTCGACCCTCGGAGTTGGACTTTACTCCTCCTTACCCTGCACACATTCGGAGGCAACCTTACCCAACAGGGTATATTGAGCACCCCCCACAATTTCCAAAATACAACGGGGAGAAAGGAAATGCTAGGGAACATATTGCCAGGTTTGTAGAGTCAATGTCTCCGTGGCTCGGATATGACGAAGTGAACAATCACAACTTGTTGATGAGGGAATTCAACAAGACTTTGACGGATAGTGCCTTTAGTTGGTACTACAATTTGGAGAAGGGGTCAGTCCATGATTGGGATGACTTAAAATTACAATTTTTCAAGAAATTTTTCTATGTGCAGAAACAGGTAACCATTGTGGAGCTCATGCGGTTCAAGCAGAAACCGAATGAGGAGTTGTCAGATTATGTTGACAGGTTTAGGGCCCAGGCACAGAAGTGTGCAGAACCGATCGAAGAAAAGAACTTAGTCAGCATTTGCAATAATGGTGCCTTGGATTCTTTCAAGCCCCACCTCATCACCAAGGCTTGTGATTCCTTCGCGACCCTCTCATCTTTTGCACAGGACTTGGGAGGAATCGTGACATTTCCCACTAACCATGCGACAGTTACATGGAAGGGTAAGAGGACAGCAACTGTGGCTTTGGCTGACTCTCAGTCAAAACCACAAGGGGGCATGAGGGAGAAACACGAAAAAAGTTTTGACCGAAGCAGAGGAAAGCCTGGAGACAAATATGCAAGAAAGTCAGTCCCAGAGGCTATCACATGTAGTGAGAAAGCATTCAGGGATTTGTATGAACAATGGGTTGAACACGGAGTAGTGAAACCCCCAAGGCCTAGATTTGCAGTGACAGAAGAAATAAAGAGAAGACCAGACTTCTGTGTATTCCACCAATACGCGGGACACTCAACGATGGATTGTTATAGCCTGCGGAGGATATTCCACGAGAAGCTGGCAAATGGGGAGATTGAACTTGGAAAGGAAAGTAGCGTTCATGACAAGCCACTGCCAAACCACAAAGGGAAAGAAACGTGCAACACTGTTATCCACAGCACAAGCTCAGAAGTGGAGATGATGATGGAAGAAAAGGAGGAGTGTGATCCAGGCCTGCAGGTGATGGCATTGATGAACGGAGCTAAGTTCAGAAATTTTTTCGATCAGATAGGATTGGCCAAGGAAGCAAGGATTGAGGCAACCAGGGCAATTATCAAGGCTGCCGAGACGCAGGAGACTTGCATGGCCATAAGCAAAGGATTTATGAAGACGATGGAGGAAGAAGAAAATAAGATATCTTTCTCTAAAGCTGATAGAGAGATAAGATACCCACATAACAGACCGTTGTATGTGACAGCAGTAATCAACGGCATCGAGGTGCGGAGGGCATTCATTGACAATGGAGCGTCTGTAAATATTATGCCCTACACCGTGTTCAAACGGTTAGGCCTGCCGGAGAAGAAGATTGTGAAGGAACAAACTAACATTACCGGATTCGCCAATCAAAGCACAAGAACCCTAGGACACATTAAGGTGGACATGCAAGTTGGGAAGATTCGGGGGCCTGTAATGTTCCATGTTGCCGAGGTGGATGCATCATATCATGTCTTGCTGGGAAGGGCTTGGCAAAACGACTACGGGGTGGTACCCTCGGTCTTTCATCAATGCCTTAAAGCTATTTGGAAAGGGAGAGAAGTGAGGGTACCAGCAACTCGGAATCCCTTTGGACCAGAGGAGGCACACATCACCGAAGCAACTTTCTTTGATGATGTCGCTGAAGAGGGAGAGAACCAGATTGCAAGGCCTAATTCTCTAAGACTAGCAAGCTGGGAGGAAGTGCAGGAAGATAAGTTCGTGCCTGTAGAAAAAGAGAAGAAGAAGACCTCGGAACACGGAGAATGTTCCAAAAATAAGAAGCCCATGGTAGTAGACTTAGAGAAAGAAGGAAGAGAAGAAAAGAAAAGGCCAGCAGACCCCGAAGATGCCAGAAGTATAATAAATGCCAAACGGATGGCACAATCTGACGAAGGCCAGAAGACAAAATGGGAGAGGGTTGTTAAACCCGACGGAAAGGTGGTGTTTCGATTGTGACGATGCAAGGGGGAAGAGCCCTTGGAAGCGTGTGAACCCAACGGCTCAGGAGGTGTCCCCCACTCCAACAATAATGAAGAAGATGAAGTTGTACAACAGAAGGTAGAACCAGCTCCAGAATGTTTCGAGGACCGGAAACCAGGTATTCACAGGTGGAGAGGCATTGCCTAGCATTGGTATTCATTGCGCAAAAAATGCGGCATTATTTTTTAGCACACGAAGTAAAGCTTGCAACAAAAACTGATCCAATCAAATACCTATTAACTAAGCCAGCATTAGTAGGAAGACCTGCCAGATGGATGATGATTCTTTCAGAGTACGACATCAAGTGTGTAACACCGAAGGCGATCCGATGTCAAGCCTTGGCAGACCTGCTGGCTCAATTTCCAAATGGAGAATATGAACCCCCTTCTGAAGATCTTCCGGGTGAAGAAGTAGAATCAATCGAGTTGATGAATGAGGACCCAGAATGGTGGAGTTTGGCTTTTGATGGATCATCTGCAGAAGGTAAAGGTGGAGCAGGAGTGGTGTTGACCACTAAAGAAGGAAATGAAGTGGCCTTGTCATACAAATTGGATTTCCCTTGCACAAACAATGAAGCAGAATATGAAGCGTTCATACTAGGGTTGTTGGCGGCTCAAGAATTAGGAGCCAAACATCTTAAAGTAAAGGGAGATTCAAACCTCATAGTGCAACAAATAAGAGGCCAATTCGGAGTGAAGGAACCTATCTTGGCGTCATATCGAACTGTAGCACAAAAGGTGATGGAGGCTTTCAAGAAGGTGGTGATGGAATATGTGCCAAGAGGACAGAATAAACAACCTGACGCACTAGCAACAGTAGCGTCTCGAGTCTATGTCCAGGGTGAGGATTTGGATGTAAAGGTAATGAAGAGAACCCTCCCAACCACAGTGCTAAATTTGTTCCCCAAAGATATGATAGCTGATTGGCGATACGACATCTCCCATCAATTACAAACAAAGGAGGGAACAATACCTACTGTGAAGTTACAGAAGTACAACATCATCAAAGGTGTCTTGTATCACAAAGAAGCAGACGGTGTGTTGACACGATGCTTAGGGAGGCAGGAAGCAGATAGAGTATTGCAACAGGTGCATGACGAGAACTGCGGATTGGCAGACATAGGCTTGTATCGTAGGCTGCAGCGTCAAGGGTATTATTGGCCTGAAATGAAGAAGGAAGCAGATGCCCTACAACGCCAATGTGTTTCATGCCAAGAATACCCTGGGGAGGATGAATGCGCCTTCATTAAAGACATAGTGGATTGGCGAATCCCTTATGTGGAGTTCTTACAAAGCGGGACTCTTCCGACCGAAAAGAAGGACGTAATTATAATCAAGAGAAAGTCACAACGTTTCTTTTTGCAGAACGAAGAGTTGTTTAGAAGGGGATTCAATGGCAAGCCCCTACGGTGTCTGGAACTAGGTGAAGCCAAAGATTTGGTTTACCAAATGCACAAGGATGAACACCAAGCCAAGTTGTACAAACAACTTATTGATCATGGTTACTACTGGCCAAAGATGGAGGGAGATTGTCTAGAATTTGTTAAAAAGTGTCACATTTGTCAAATACATGGAAACTTGATCCATGCTCCCACCGTGGATTTGCGAACCTTGGCAACACCATGGCCCTTTCATACATGGGGAATGGATCTTATAGGTCCCGTTCACCCTAATTCCAAGGGTAACATATGGATTTTAACTGCCACCGAGATGTACACAAAGTGGGTGGAAGCAATACCCTTGAAGAAGGCCACGGGACCAGCAGTGGCCAATTTTATCAAGGAGCACATCATTTGCCGTTTCGGGATCCCGAAGATAATTTTGTCGGATAATGGAACTCCTTTCATCAATAGGGGCGTCAAAAATCTGATGGAAAGATACAGGGTGAAACATTACAAATCATCGCCCTACTACCCGAAAGGCAACGGACAAGCAGATGCTACAAACAAAACCTTGATAAAAATTTTATCAAAAACCCTAGACGATCATCCGAAGACATGGGCAGAACAATTACCAATAGCGTTATGGGCATATAGAACTTCAAAAAGGAAGCCTACAGGCGAGACCCCATATGCTTTGGTTTATGGTGAAGAAGCTGTTTTGCCCGCTGAAATAGAAATACCTTCGACTCGAATGAGACTTCGAAGCTTGGTCGAGGAAGAAAACCGACCAGCAGCCCTGGAGGCCTTAGTTGAATTTCGAGATAAGGCTAAAGAAAAGCTTGAACGGTACCATGAAAGACTGCGACGACAATACAATACCGCAGTAGTACCACGACGAATTTTGGTAGGGGACCTGGTACTCAAAACGGCAACTCAAGTCATGAGGGGGACCCCAACCACTAAATTTTACCCCAAATGGGAAGGCCCGTATAGGGTACGAGAGATCTCTGAAAGCGGGTATTGCAAGATATCTCGTGTGGGATCAGATGCTGTCTCAGGCCCACTGAACTTGAAGTGGGTAAAGAAATATTACACATGAGAAGAGCATCACAAAAAAGTTATACTTTCAACTTCAAAAGTAATCAAGGCACCTGAATAAGTACAGCCCTTGGAATTACACTTTCAAACTTCAAAAGTGATCGAGGAACCTGATTAACAGCCCTCGACAGTTACACTTTCAAACTTCAAAAGTGATCGAGGAACCTGATTAACAGCCCTCGACAGTTACACTTTCAACTTCAAAAGTGACTGAGGCACCTGAGTATAAGCCCTCAACCCCGAAAGTTACACTTTATCTTTAAAAGTGGCAAACGTTATGCTTTATTCGACAAAAGCAAGAAAGTTACACTTTACCTCTAAAAGTGGCAATCGTTATGCTTTATTCGACAAAAGCAAGATTTACTAATGAAACGTTATGCTTTTCGTTAAAAGCAATTTTATTATCAATAAATTTACAAACTTTTACTTATACTTGGATGTTATTTTTTAAATTTCTTTAAAAAAAAAAAAAGAGTATAAAGTCAAGTTTTGGTTTGTGAAAACTATATATACATGTTTTTGATAAAATTCATATTTACTTGTGGTTGTCTTGTAATATTAATTTGAATAACTTGAGATTCAATGATAAATATTGAATTTTAAGGAATCATTCAAATTAAAAGCAATCAACAAGGTTGAAGAAACTACATTTTGATAAATGAAACATGTGTAAATGAGTTTCTGAAACAGGAAATCGAAAAAAAAAAACTACTACAACAAGTTATGATCTAAAGGCCAAGACATATCAAAATGAAGTGGAGGCGCAACTAAAGCTTCTAAGTCAGCAATGGCAGCATCTCGAATCCTAAGATTTGCAGCTTTTAGTTCCCTAACTTGTTGGGTAGTTGACTCTAAGTCCCGTCGCTGGCACTCTACCTCCCGAAGACGACCCTCTAAATCTTGAGACTGGATCTTTAATTTGTTGGTGGCTTCATCAAGCTCAGAAAGCTGCACTGAAAAGGATTCATCTTCACACTTACGTACAGCAACCTCTGAACGTAATGAAACAAGATCAAAACATGACTTGAGAAGAGTCAATCTATCACGAAACGGAGACATGTCAACACCTATGGCTGTAAGGTCGTCTACTTTATCATTAAACTTCTTCAAGTCCTCAACTCGCAAAGAATATAAAGAAAGAGTATGCAATCTACAAATAAGGCCTGCGAGCTGATCTAGGAAGAAGGTTTGGGTGGAAGTCTCCTTAATAATTAATCGGTCAAGTATATGCGGGAACCGAGTTAGGAGACGCTCCAGACTTTCCCGACTAGAAGATGATATCTGGAAACCCCTCCAAGAAATAAGATCCCCATTTGGATTGAAGGAAGCTGTGGTAGCAGCTACTTTAGAAGCCACCATTGAATTTGTCGAGTCAAGGGGTGGAGGAGTAAAAAGATGCTGTATGGCTGAGGATTCCTCGAAACCTTGGTCACCTGGAGGATAACCAAGGTCACTATATGGCGAGTGGGAAACATCTGGATGGAGAGCATCAAATAAAGCGAGTGCCTCAACAGGCAAAGGCAAGTCTTTCATCTTCTCGCTCTGAAAAAAAAAAAATGTCAAAACACAATATATTAAAAAATAAAGAAAGAAAGGGAATTCAAGACAAATCATACGTTGATTAAAGAAGGATACTCACAATATAGTCAATGGAAAAAGAGTCGGGAGATGCCACAGAAAGGGGAATGTTATTCAACCCACCCAGAATATTATCCATACTGCCCTCCCGAGCAATCACAAACTCGGTGGAATCCTTCTGGGGAGGATGAGCATCACCAATTATTTCAGAAGGATTCCCCCTCGGGGAAATAAGAGCCTCATCAACATCTTCACACTCATCATGAGGAGCAGTCACAGGAGGGTGTGAAGAAATAGCTGTATCACCCACAGCAGGACTCGAGCTCACATCAGATAAGGTATCCTTAACATCAAGGCTAACACAATCATCACGAGGAATAGATGACTCAATATCAACAGGTACAGGTTGAGAAGGCTCACGACTAGTGGAAACCGTCGCGACCGCCTCATTGGCAGTACTACACATAAGCCCAAGAGGAACATCATCATCATCCACATCTTCATCGTCCACGATGACCTAAAAAAAAAGGGAAACAATTACTTAACAATATGTGAAAGTAGTAATACAAGGGATGAAAGAAAAACGAGAATAGTACAAAAAAAAAATAATAAAAAAATAAATAAAAAATAATTATTACCAAATTTCTACGGCGTTTCTTGGTTGGATCCTCAGCTGCTGGTATATTAGAATCAGCACTATCAAGAGGGCGTTTTGCCAATGGCTTTATGATAAGCCTAATAGGAGGAAGACGACTGACTGGAACCACAGCAGAAACAATAGAAGGAGCTACTTCAGAATCAGTAGTAATAACCGCTCTCGTTTTAGAACGAGTAACTCTCATTGCCTCGACATCAGAGGATCCTTGGGGAGGAGCTAGAGGAGACACCCGAAACGAATCCCGTGGTGGAAGACTCCTGGAAGTAGTGGGAGCCTGTGCAGGAAAAGTATTCGGATCACTTCGAGGAGGAATGTCTGCTAAAGGAGGAAGAGAAGACTTAGGCATCAAGACCTCGTGCTCAACCAATCGGCTACTGGCTGGCCAAAATGTTGGACGGATATTGGTCTTAGGAGAGCATAGCAGTCGACACCATTGGAGACGCTTTGGAATAGAAACTGGCAATGAACAAATCAAGGTATCATCCTCCCATCTTTTAAGATTGATTTGCCAGTAATTACGTTCGCCAGTAGTATATCGCCCGCTCCGGGAATTATCTGGTATTACAAAAGGAAGGGATCTATGAGGATCACTTTGTAGCCTCGGAAATGCCCATGTAAAAGAGGGGGAGGTACAGACGAAATTGAGAAGAGCAGCCTCATAATTTCCTCGGCAGGTGTGACCAAAAGGGCGTTCCTGGTCATATCCGAATTGTCTCATGACCCGGTGAGGAGAATACAGTACAGTGCCAAAACTATTATTCTCGAGGAAGTAAGGAAGCTCTGTAGACCGAAGGAAAACGAACCAAGATAGTGCAGAACCACTCAAGCTGGTTCTGTTGAGGCTTGAGTAGGTACGAAATTGGCGCTTGTAAAAGTGAGGTAGATGGCCGCAACCCTCTGAAACAATGGTATAGGGACGGGCAGTGAACAAAGTATAATCATCAAGAAAAGGCCGCAAATCCGCACTATCGAGTCTAAGTCGGTGATCAATCCAACGTGCCATGCGAGGAATGACGTTGGGTGATGAAAAAAGAGGAGACTTCTTCTTTTGCTTAGAGGAATAGGCCGAAAAACGTTCAAAAAGAAAAATCTGAAGAAAGGAACATGGAATGAAGCAATTGACATCATACCTGAAGGAATAAAAAAAAAATCAAATAAGAAAAAGGTTAAAGGAAATTAATATTGGGCAAGATACAGAAAAATTTCAGAAGATTTTTTAATATGTCCAAGGAAGAGCCTCGCTAGGTCTTGCCTTTCTAGGGTTTAACTCTAAGAATTTGGCTTCCTAGGAGTTCCCTCTTCTAGGATCCTTGTCTTCAAAATCTATAAAGTGAAGCCTGACAAAATCATTCGAAGACTTATAATTTTCTTGCTCGATCGTCTATTTGGGAATGCGACTCTCGCGCAGGGGGCAAATGTGGGCCCAAGTGTAAAATTAGGGTTCACATGACCTAATTATATTAAATGCACAATTAGGGTTCCACGACCTCATTAAATGTGTAAATTAGGGTTCGCATAACCCAATGAAATAAAGACGAAAAAGTCAGAAATAAATGTGTTAGACCCGGGAAAAGCTTCCACGTGTCCCGAGGCAGAAGACTCGTGGAGGCGGCTCGATTTGGGAATTGATTGAGGGATTGGATTGGTGGCTAGAAGGACAGGGCAACATGGGCATTACTCTAATGACTAAAGGGTATTTCTGGAATTTCCCTAAAGGCATGTGCCTTGCACATGACTACTTTCCAGAAAACCCTATAAATACCCCTTCCATTTCATTTGGAAGGGGACTTCTCTTCAGACTCAAGACTCAAGACTCGGATTCTCAGAAGATCAAAGAGACCCTTTTTTGGTGACTTAAAGGCTCGGAAATTCCACCTAAAAGCACCAAAGGGGTTTGGACATTTCTCTAAACTCGAAGGACACTCAAGAAGGCTCTTGGAATCCCAATAACCCTAACACGGTTCCCGGATTCTAGGGGTTCTGCCACGCGTCATTGGAGTAATCGCCCACCTGTCGTTCTCCCCTCTTCAATCAACCAATCAATTCCGTATTCTTCGTGGATTTCTCTCCTCCTCAGCCAACACGAAACCTAACCGTAGCAAGGTACGATTTCCTTGCCCACAGTTAGCAACTTAGCATGAAGTTTATTTTTGGATAAGTTGGTCAAATGACCAATAGAATGCTGACACGCAAGCGAGCCTCTATGTGTGACACCATTATATTGTCCAATTGACCAACTTACCAAAAAATAAACTTCATACTAACCCGATACATTATGTATTATTAGTTGAGGAGAGGATGGAAAATTTATATTTTTTAAATTGCGACAGTTATGTTCTAGGAAGATGGAGATGTTGATGGACATGGACGGCTAAAGATGATTGATCCATATATATATATATATATATATATATATATATATATATATATATATAGTCTTTGCTAACCGTACGATTAATATATAGATGTATTAATTAATGAAGAGAGATAGTCTTAGCTAGGGCTAGGTCTGGTGAAAAAGAATGAGAAAGACAGATTAGTTGGAAGTATAGCATAAAAATAAAGGAGGGTGGGAAGAGTGGGGGCCGTGGCCATGTTATGCTTATTGCTGGCTGTCTATTAATTGTACAAAATCCCATGGGAGAGACAATTATGCCACAGACGTTGAATAATGATGATGATGATGAGTAATTAATAGAGAATACATAATTATACTACCAAAATAGTACATCAAATCTGTTCCCAACATTATATTATATATCCATAATCACAGCCCATTACACATGGTTTGCTTCCCTAATTTATCTTTAATTACCCTCCCTCTAATCAGGCATATATCTATAATCTATCTATCTCCACTACTTATTTAATGTTTCCTTCACATGCACTACGTACTACATCATTAAAACATATATCCATATATCCCCTCTACCAAACAAGTAGTCATTTAAGCTAGCTATAGCAAATGGCTACAAAACCAAAGAAGAAGCAGGGTGTCATGCATGTCTACAGGTTGGACACCGGCGCCGGAGGCATGACCCCGGAGTCTCCGGCAGTCACCAAAAAGATATCGTCCTCTGGGAGCACTTGGGGAATGCTAAGGAGGTCGAAAACGTATCGCGAAAATGAGCAAGGTTTCAAATTAGGGGAAAATGTTGTTAGTGAGGGAAGAAAATCAGTGTCAATTGTGGATCAGGCGAGGAATAAATCAGTATTGTCAATTAAAGAAGGAAGGAAATCGGTGTCGTCATCAAAAGGAGAAGCCATAAATATTGTGGGAACGGTGGCTGCTTTTCTGAAAGTGAAGGTTTTGGTGACGGACATGCCGGGGTTCATGCAGGTCCATGCATTCCGTCGTGCAAGGCAAACTTATGATAGTTTGGACAAGTTTAGCTCCAAGCACTTGGCCTGTGACATGAAGAAGGTACGTACGTATATACCAATCTTTTTTTAATTATTTTATTTTAATAATTTCTTTTAGTTTTTTAGATTTCTTGATTGATTTCTTTCTCGTGGAACTTATAGCCTTTTATTATTTGGGCTATTCGCATATGAAGAAGAATTAAGACATGAATGTATAATAATATATTTGGAATTATATATATAATTTCTCTCTCTTGTTTTTTAATATACGAGACATGCATGGGGTTCGCTAGCTAGCTTCTTATGTGCGTGGCGCATGGACATATATGTTGTCTGTATTAGTCTTCTACTATATATCATATATGGTCCAATTAATATAAAATCTTTAGCAAATTGAATTACATAATTAATCTTTGATTCATTGGCTTAATTATTTTGAACAACCCATGTGTAACTTAATTATTGTTCGTTCTCATCATTCACAACATACATATTCTAATCGATCATCATGTCATGTCTGAATAATTCAAGTTGACTATCACTTTTTTGTTTCAAAATTACTAAGCTAAGTTCCCACATATATACCCTCTTTAATTTTGCAATGCGTATAATTTTTATGCCACTAAACTTGTTTAGAATATTTTCTTGTTCTATCATTTGATCTCAAGTAAATCAATTGCATTTTTTTATATATAAATAAATAATTGGTTGTATATATATATATATGAATGAATTGAGCAGGAGTTTGATAAAGTTTATGGACCGGCCTGGCATTGCATCGTGGGCTCAAGTTTCGGCTCATTCGTCACCCACTCGACGGGTTGTTTCCTTTATTTTACCATGGAGAAGTTATACATTCTGGTCTTCAAAACAAAAGTCCAAAAAGCTGTGGATTGACCGACCTACAATTCTTTAATTAATAATATTTTGTTATTTTGTTTTTGTTACATACATACATACATATATATATATATATATATATATATATATATAAAAAATTGTTTTTCAGTTGAATACTTTGTGGCAATGTTGTTTTAGTTCTCTTTTTGACTTGGTAATTACAATTTGTTTATTGTTAAAATCAAGGTTTATGTGTTTTTAATTTTCTAATTATAAATGACAGAGTACGTAATTTTTTTTTTTACTTTCATCGTCTAGTCTATACGGTACAATTGACATTTATTGTCGTTTTTTCTAATGCAAAGAAAGAAAACCGAAATATGAATAAAATATATTTAAGCCATTCTAAAAATTAATAGAGAGATTCTAAACATTTAAGAGTTTATGCAAAGTATGATGCGGTTGAAAATGTGGACATGATGTTATTTTTGCTTGAAAACTTGATATAATGATGGGCATCTCGAAATATCAAACATAAATGTTTTTAATCTTTACTCTTACACGGTTACACGGCTACAAATTAAGGCAGCTTGTTTTACATTTATTGTCTATGACATAATTATTGCGTTTGTGAATTTTGCTTCACTCAAATATTAATTCATGCTCAAACTTATACTACACTACTTAGTATTTGAATAAAAGTTTAAAAAATTAAAACATGTAATTATAAAGTTGGAGGCTACGGAAGAGAGTGAGATGTGAAACATAAACACTTTATTTTTTTTGGGTGGTTAATTGAATGGTAAAGATATTCTCGACTTAATTTAAGCATCAATCGGAACTAAAATATATAGATATATGTATATATATGTGTGTGTGTATATATATATATATACATTTATTTTCTTTTTATTTATTTAAAGTGAAAGAAAAAGAAATGGACAAAAACAAGATCCAACCGCCCTTCATTTTCTGGACAAAACACATGGAAGCAAACATGGAATTTAGCAAAACATAAAAGGACCACCGCTAGGGGACGGGGCACCGCACCACTAGTTGGCCTTAATTTCTTTCTCACTCAAGCAATGTGCATGTGTGCGCCATATCCCAAAATATTTATGGTCACGGGTGAAATCGTCGCTATAGTTTAAAAAATCATCGACATAGTCGACTGTGTAATACACTGCTAATACATACATTTTTTCCATATATATATATAGTCAATGTGTAAATTTAAGGATAATCTTACAACAAATTGTGACATATTAATATTTTAATACCCCTTATTGTATTAAAAAAAATTATCTTTGGCGTCCACAGATGGGAGACTTTTACATAGAAGGGTATTTTGAACATTTGTCTCATCTGCATTATTAAACTGCAGAATACTAATCGGTATCGGTCCCTATCTATAAGAAACTGATATTTTTACATGATTTTTTGACATTTTTACATGAAAATCGTCGTTATAGATCCTATAACGACAGTTCTATAACCATACTTTTTATGTGAAAATATTAAAAAAATATATCAATTTTCAAAATGGAAAATGATCCACTCCTTTTTATCTTCTTCATTTTTACGGAACATTGAATTTGAGAGTGCCGACCATCATATTCAAATAATGGTGAAGTCGGCCTATCAGCAACCAATTTGTCACCTCAAAAAAATAAATTTGCTTTCTAATCTTTTTTCATATACTAAATAATTTGATTTCCTCACAAGTTTATTTCTCTGTCAAAGAGTTTTATTCGACTTGGATCCAACTTAAATTAATATTTTAATTGTCTGTAAAATAATACTCCTAATATTCTATTTAATAATTTTTTAAAGTAGTATATGATATTAATTATTACATTAATTAATATGAAATAAATTTATATTTATTTTCAAATCATAAATTAATTTAAAGTTTTAATAAAATTATTTTTGCAAAACAAAAATAATATGACTTATTTCATGTGGCAGTTCAATTGAGGTAAAATGTCATTATACAGTTTTTATTTGACCGAGTTAAAAATCAAAATATTTCGTAAAAATTTCAATTATTTTGGTCATATTTCAGATTGTCTTGACCATTTTTTTTTACAAGTTTCACCTTTTAACATGCATCAACAACTAATTGCCATCAAAGCTATCCTTATTCGAACTAAAATGATACTACTAATGTTAAGGTTGCAACTACTATCAACTCTCTTCTCCAAATAAAAAAGTTATATATATCCAAAAATAATATTTTACCTCTAATTTTGAAATGAAATTAAAAAAATTACGCCTCTAATTATGGAATTAAGAGAATAGTTTTTTAAATATTATAGTTAGTGATTTATACTCTATTCATTCTTTTTTAATTGACGTTTTATGTAAAAATATAAAAATTAAGAAATTTAATTAATATTTTATCTGATTAATATTAAATTTAATTATTACCCTTTTAAAACTCATTAAAAAGATAAAAATAAATTAATTAATATTTAATGCAGAGACATCTGTAGGTGAGAATGATTAAGATAAGTTAATTTTAGTCAATTAATCAATATAATATTAATTAATACAAATAAAAAATAATCTCTCTTTACGTATCAATACTTTAATGATCAAATTATTATGAAGTTAATTTTATCTTAACCTGTTCCTCTATATGTACATATACAAATACACACGCTAACGAGGATATTATTATTGAAACAGTGCAGAGAAAAAGGATGGTGGGGACACATACTCTTCTTGTTAGTGTAGTAGTGTTAGGCGATGAAACTAATGGCAAATTATTGCAACTAAAAGACAAAATCTTAGCTCGGCAACATTTAATTATGGAGGATGAAATATGAATACTTAATTAAACAATTTCAAAGATAAAGTTAATGGTGGTTAACAGGTAGGTGGTGCACTTAATATTACTATTATTATTATTATGGAGTACTTATTAAATCTGTACTACTACTAAATAGGAGTAATAATTGCACAATTAGTATTTAGTTAATTTTAATATTAAGCGGAGGTAATATGCAGCCAAAAGAAGAAGTCAAAATTGGGATGAGAACTGGCAGGCAGGCAGCCTATCTTCTTTGAACACTTCTCCAACCTGTTACTGTTGTGAGACTTATCAGCTAATAGCTTGGGACCCACCACCATACATTAATACATACTCCCTCTTATCCAGAATAAATAATATTTTAGAGTGTAAATTAAAAAAAGTAGTACAATATTGTATAAAAATTTTAAAACGACACTTATATAGAATAAAATTAAATTCTTTAAAACGTCATTTAATCGAAATATTAGATCTTAGAGGAGAGAGAGAATACATAGAGCTGAATTGTACTTAGATGACAAATTAAATCTGTTTCAAACCCAGAATTCATTTCAACGAAGAAAAATTAATAATATTCACAAGAATTATGAGTACATCAAATCAAACTAACCAAATCCCAACAACATCTCTATGTGCCAAAGAAAGAAACAGAAAATAATTTATGAAAAGAAAGATGAATACATGTAGAATTTGGTTTGGGCCACTCTAAAATCTATCTCAATACTTAATATTTCCTCTTCGTTTTGAGATAAATTCTGATAGTTTGACAAGTAACAAAACCATATGGAGACTAAAGAAGAACAATCACACATGCATTTTAATGTCCAACCCAAATTTGAACGCGTACGGTACTTAATTATATAACAACGATGATGATTTTTTTTGGTTGTGTTTGTTTTATATTACTAAAAAATAACATGACTATGACTTACGATGGCCGGGTTTCCTTTTATGGGTCTTTTTCTCCGGCTTTGCCTTTGCTTTCCCAAAACATATGCCACAGCCGGCGGAGACTTTAGGAGACGGCGGATCAATGGTGGGAGTAATTTCAACCGTCCGATAAGCTTGTTGTCTTTGATCTTTGGATTGATCATGATCTTTGTTGGGTTTATGATTATCAGCCGCATCATCGCCTTCTTTAGTCTGTATGGGCTTCAATTCTCCGGATAAATACTTATCATCCCATACCAAACCTGATGAGCCTGATCTTCTAAACGATACTTCAGACCTTGGCAATGCAGCCATCTCTCTCCCCCTCTCTCTCTGTTATTCAAAGAGATATGTGATGGGTCCTAATATATGACTTTTTGTGTTTAAGACTTTTTGGGTATAAATATATGACGAGGGGATCAGAAATGACAATTGAAGAATAAAGAAGGTAAGGTCAGTTGATGGCATATCTGCTCGGACGAGGCTGAATTACAATGTTGTCCCTTTTATATTTAATGAGTTTTGAATTTCAAACTAAATTATTCTATTTTGGTTGAAATATTCAAGGGTGGTGTGTTTACCTCTTTTCCAAAAGATAAAAGTAAAATAAATGGATATTAAACTCCAATTGCCAAAACACTATTCAACCACTCATACCTTGTGCATACTTATTCGTAGGCCTGTCAATGGCTCGTCTCAATTGGTTAAATCAGACCAAATTATGTCTTAATTTAATATGAATTAAATTATGTAGAAGATCATTAATTTATTTCATGAGTCACTTGATTCATAAACACAGATGATGATCTAAATCGGTCTATTTAAAACTTTATATATATATATATATATATATATATATATATAGAGTCCGGATCCAGTCCGGGATCCCGGACTCTACTAAAATACGGACCTTTTTTTTTTTTTTTTTTTTTTTTTTTTTTGAAACAACAAAAAAAAAAAAAAAAATTATGGAATTGAAATTTTTCCATAATACAGTGTTTTGGGCGTGATTTGGATGCCTATAACGAAATATGTCTGTACAGTCTGGGCAGACTGTACATACATTGGTTGGGGTAGGTGTTAAAAACACACCCAAAACACTTTATTTTGAAAAAATTTCAGTTCCATAATTTTTTTTTTTTTTTTTTTTAGTTGTTCTACCAAAAAAAAAAAAAAAAAAAAAAAATTTTTGGGGTCCGGATTTGATCAGGTCCGGGAGTCCGGACCTGATCAATTCTGTATATATATATATATATATATATATATATATATATATATATATATATATATATATTTATTTATCAAATTATATTAATCTGTACAATATTATTATTCATAAAATTATATTAAGTTATGAAAGAATTTCACATCATCCCTCTAAAACTTTTTATATTTATTCTCCAATTTTTCAGTGAAACATCTATCTAATAAAATACAAATGATTTTGAATTTTCCGCTCACTTAATAAATCATCTGGGCCGTCCAAAGTTTGAGATAAATCCCACCGTTCATACATCTATCTAATAAAATACATCTATCTATCTAATAATCTAATAATAATTTAATAAAATACAAATGACTTTAAATTTTCCGCTCACTCAATAAATTATTTTGGTCGTTCAAAGTTTGAGATAAATCATATTATCCATACAGTGCCGGAGTCACGGGACCCAGTTAGTACTTTGATATAATATCAAATTTGTAATTGTTTATTCTTTAACTTTATAATTTTGAATTTTTTGATTCAAGAGTTATGGTAGTAGTAGTAGTAGAAGACTTTTAGTAGTACGTCCCTTGACTGATTTGTGGTTTTATTTAGAATTGTTGGCTTTCTGTCCGTGCTTCCTATGAGCAACTGTAACAGTATAATTTTAGACTATATTTAGTCTAAAATTTATCTTTCAACTTCAGCAGGTAGACTAAATATAGTTTGTCAAAAAGACTAAATTTAAAAATTTGATAGTCCATGGATTATAATTTTAATTATATTTAAATAGAAGAGTAGAAGAAGATTAGAGCTTTTTTGAATTCATAGATTATTTTAATTTTTTTATATTATAGTTCACGTGATAGTCCATCTGCTGAAAAGATGGAAGACTAAAAGATATTTGTTGATGTCATATGGACTAAATATAGTCCATCAGATAGTCTAGCTGTTAGAGATGCTCTAAACAACTTTGTACCGTTAACTTTGGTATGATAATATAAAATTTATTATAATTTTAGAGAGCATAAGAAGATTATATATAAGAAGTGAGACTTTCTAATATTCTTCAAGTTCAACAAATACATGGATAGTGAGCCTTTATTTATAGGCTACACAAATACATGAATAAAGATAGAAGATGAAAGAAATATAAACTTAAATAGGGAGAATGAATAGCTCATCAATGTACTAATATGTAGGCTATGTAAGTTATAGAAAATGAATGGACATCTATATTATAACTATTCATAACACTCCCCCTTGGATGTCCATTACTGAAGAATATGCCTCGTTAAAACCTTACTAGAAAAAACCCTGTGGGATAAAAACCTAGTGAAGGAAAAAGTGTAAGACCTCAACTTTTATGAATAAAAATAAATTTTCTATAAATATTATTTTTGAATATTATAGAATAAATTTGATATAATGTTATAGTTATGGATAATATTTATAAATTTTGTAAAGTACGCAAGTTGTTATATAATATTCGATTGGTCAAGTAGTATTCATACGACGACACAATCATTGGTGGACCCCATAACAGAATTATTGTCGGATTGAGAAAACGACAAAAATATTTTTATGAAAATAACGACGGAAGTTTTACCGTTGATACTGTTGAACATCTCGGTAGTAAAAGTACAGTAATACGCGTGGTTGCATAGTAGCACACAGTATTGATTATTAATGCTTATGTGAGAAGTCACTCAATTTGATTCAATTATTGTCGATATTTTATATGTTATTAAATCAATAATTGAGATGATGAAGTTGTTAATATTATTATTTGCATTATTAACTATGTCTAGAAAGTCAAGGAGAGGTTTGGTCACCTAATTGCGCGCCAATAGGGAGAAATCCTTATTGGAAAGCCCCCACTTTCCTGAGAACGACCTGGTCGATTAATAGTGTGAATAATAATAATGATGATGACGTTTTGTTTTATTCGTATTATTAACGTAATAAAACAGAAAAACTTTTTATATAAAACAGAATACTTTTATAAAGTTATTCGTTTTATTGGGCTAATGGTAAAATCTTTTTATATAAAATAGAATACTTTTATAAATTTATCTGTTTTATTAGACAATAATTAGAATATATTATATTTTATTATGCATAGTATTTGCATAGTAAAATCTTTTTAAAAGTTATTCGTTTTATTAGATTATAAATAGAATATATTATATTTTATTTAAAAGAATTTGCTTTAAATATGGACCGTCCGATTAAAGTAAATCAATCTGGACCGTTCATGGATTGGTTACTATTCATTCCATTCTTCTATAAATAGAAGCTCATTCCTTCATTATTTTTTACGAATTCACTGAAACTTTAGAGAGAGAAACTATTGAGAGAAAGAAGAAAAGTATTCTGCTACTTCACTACTTCGATATCAAGTTTCTTTTACGGCAAGGGATATTATTTCTTTTGTATTCATGTAGAGAACTTCTATTATTCCATCTTTATTATTCTATTGGAATAACCTGTATACGCGGGCTACCCTCTACTTGGTGAAATTTGTGACGCCCCCAAAATAGGTATACATCACCCATCTTGAGTCGCCAAATACATGGTACAAAATTTAAATACAAACTAATAATACAGCAGTCGTGTAAAATACGACAAAACACATGTTGTAAGTTTAAATACAAATATTATCTTCTAGACAATATCCATTCTCAAATAGAGTCCTCATTACATTTATTGTCACACTTTTTAACAGAATAGTGAGGACTACTAATACTATCATCTGGATCGTCACTCCATTTTCGGACTAATCGAATATTATATGACAACTTGCATACTTTACAAAATTTTTAAATACTACCCACAACTATAACATTATCTCAAATCCACACCTTAATATTCAAAAAAAATATTTCAAGAAATTTAAATCTTTATTTATAAAATCTGGGGTCTCACAATCTCCCATCCTTATGGAATTTCGCCCTCAAAATTTATGTACGCATTTGGTATACTGAATAGGTGAGGATACTTTAACTTCATTTCAAATTATAACTCTTGGGGTATAACCTTTGAGTGTCGAATGTAATCCTTCTTATCCAAGATTTTAACAGGTACATTTTCATACGTTAAATTATCCGCTATCTCGTCCGGTTCTAATTCAATAACGTGGTTCGAGTCTTTCACATATCTACGTAACGTTGATACGTGAAAAACGTTATGAACACGCGATATACTTGACGGTAAAACGAGTCTATAAGCCACAGTTCCTACTCGATCGAGGATTTTAAATGGGCCAATTAAATCGAGGGTTGAGATTTCTTCTCTTCAGCAACTCTTGCTTTTAAAATAACGCCCTCTTGAACCTTCTTCTTCACATTCATCAGCTCCGGGTGTGTAGTTTTAGCGGCTTTAACATTATCGATTAAAGTCGATTCTACTCGTATATTCGTTATCTTCATGTGGGTCCCTAGAGTCTTTAACTCTATCTTTATCATTTGTAAGTTGTACGAAATGAGTCTTTGTGTTAACAACATCGCACTTATAAACGCATACGATCTTCTACTCAACGCGTCAGCAACCACATTCGCTCTTCCACGATGATATTAAATGGTATGGTCGTAATCTTCAACAGCTCGAGCCAATGTCCTTGGCGCATGATACGTTCGTTTTGGTTGAAGAAATATTTAAGGGTTTTAGAAATGAATTTTGTACTGGGGTCAATATAAAATTCGATTTTACGCTCTAGGGTAGGCTAAGAAGTCTTCAAGAATACGTCAGGAATTTTATTAATAATAGAAATATCATTCAAAACTGTGACTCTCACCCATGACTTGGATAGTACGTCACATTGATACCTATCAACTTGCCATCGTCATTCACGACGTCGCCTACAGAAAGTCTGGCTTCGGTGCATTCCACACAAGGAAGTCAACAACGAAAAGATCAGGGCTCTTTACTTATGGCTTGATATGACAATGATTGACTTTTAGTAGTTTGATTGCTTAAATTCGCATAACAGGTTGGTTAGGAATATGAAAGCTAACAACCTTACGAAAAGCATGATGAGTAGTTAACCAATCGATTTCTAAAATCACATCAAAGGCAAGTATTTTCAAAGAGATAAGATCGACAAGTAACGTGAAAGTGTTGATTTGAATAAAACAAGATTTACAAACAGTGGAGGTAATAAAGGTTTCTACTAATGAAGTTTCAATCAATAAGTCAAAGTCTAACTTCTCTAGGGTCAAATTTAAATGTTGAACGCAAACAAGAGAGATAAAAGAATGGGTAGAATCGGTATCTAATAAGGTATACACTTCGCAATAATTTATAATTAACTAACCCGTGCTAGCATTGTTCGGGTCACTCGCTTTTTGAGAAGTCACAAAAAACGCTCTTCTTGAAACCACCGACTTTGTTTTGTCTGGGACGGCCTTTGATGCCTCCATCCCAGCTAGACTTGTCTTCGGTACACGACAAAATCGGGCAAGGTGACCTTCTCTTCCACAATTGTAACATGCTTTGGATGGCATCGTGCAGTTTGGACTGATGTGTCCCTCTCCTCCGCATTTGAAGCATATGATAGGTGGTCGTTCTCCTTCCTTAACAACGGGTGCTGGTGCTGACGTCTTTCCATCATTGTTGAATCTCCTCTTTTTAAAATAACCATTCTTATTATTTTGGCCATGATTATCACCGAAGTGGTTACCATTTCTGGCATGTTGATTCCCTCCACGCTTATTGTCACCGCTTTGATGACTGCTATCACTGGTATTATCATTTTGTCGGCTGCTCTCTTTTGGTTAGGTTGAGTCATTATCGCGCTCCAACAACTGAGCCCTATTAACAACATCTGAATACAAACACAGTTTATGAGAGATAAGATATTGACGTATCTCAGGTTTCAAACCTCTTAGAAATATTCGCGTCATTCTCTCCTCATTATCGACCAAATGGGACGCAAACAGGGACAACTCGGCGAACTTGACTTCGTACTGCGACACGGTCATGTTGTTTTGTTCCAGTTTAATGAACTCTACCTCTTTCATGTGACGAATACTTTCGAAAAAGTACTTGTCGTTGAACAATTCTTGGAATTTCTCCCAAGTCATCTTTAGTGCGGCAGGTTGAGTACGTTTTACAGATTTTCACCAGTAATCTGCCTCTACATGCAACATGAAGGTGACAAAGAAAACCATTTGTTCCTCGGAGCATCCCATGACATCAAATATCTTGCAGATCTGTTTTATCCATGTCTTCGCTTTAAGTGGTTTTGGCTCTCCAAAAAACTCCGGTGGTCCCAGTTCCTTGAACTGTTTAGCGGTGACCGTCCGAGAGTTGCCAGTATTTTCACCTGTATTTTGGACAGGAGCAGCTCTTGCCTGATGTTGCATGAATTGCATGAAGCCTCGGAACATTCCATCGTTCATCATTTGGTCAGTGTTGTTGTTTGCCTGAGGATTGTCGCCTTCTTGATGCACATTATCCTGACTATTGATCTGTGGAGATTCAACGGTCTCCTGTGCTCCATTGATGTTCTCAACATTCTCGAATGCCATTTTCAGATACTGCCACAAAATAAGGGTTAATAAATGTATCACATATTATCCCTATACTCTGACCGACCAATTAACAATCAAATAAACTTAGATAGGTCATACTTGCGAATGAATTCCCCGTCTCTCCCCTCCTAGGTCTTGTCTCACACCTTAGCCTGGGATCATATCCCTAAGCTTTGATACCAATTGTGACGCCCCCAAAATAGGTATACATCACCCATCTTAAGTCGTCAAATACATGATACAAAATTCAAATACAAACTAATAATACAGTAGTCGTGTAAAATACGACAAAACACATGCTGTGAGTTTAAATACAAATATTGTCTTCTAGACAATATCCATTTTCAAATAGAGTCCTCATTACATTTATTGTCACATTTTTTAACAGAATAGTGAGGATTACTAATACTATCATCTGGACCGTCACTCCATTCTCCGACTAATCGAATATTATATGACAACTTGCATACTTTGCAAAATTTTCAAATACTACCCACAATTATAACATTATCTCAAATCCACACCTTAATATTCAAAAAAAATATTTCGGGAAATTTAAATATTTATTTATAAAATCTGGGGCCTCATAAAATTCTTCTGTATTTCATTCTTTATTATTCTGTTGGAATATCCTGTCTGTGTTTTACGCCGGACCTGGTTCCTTCTTTATTATTCTGTTGGAATATCCTGTCTGTGCTTTACGCCGGACCTGGTTCCGTCTTTATTATTCTGTTAGAACATCCTGTTGGTGTGAATTTCACCTGACCTAGTTCCGTCATTTAATATTCTGTTGGAATAACATGTCTATGCGAAGTACCGCATGCATGGTGATTTCTGTTTTATTCCATTCTTTATTATTCTGTTGGAATATCATGTCGGTGCGTATTATGCTTGACCTGGTTCCGTTATTTGTTATTCTGATGGAATAACCTGTCTATGCGAAGTACCGCATGCATGGTGATTTCTTTTGTTATTCCATTCTTTATTATACCCAGTTGGTTAAAGTTTTGACTTCTACACTCCATGAAATTAGTGAAATATTCTTGATATTTACGCTTCATCCAGTATCTTTTCATGGAAATATTCTTCTGAGCATTCTTGAATTTTACTTTACAAAGAAGTATCATGTTGACAATTTGGACGTTATTAGTTTCTGAATAAATTAATTCTTGAACTTGTTTTATTGAATTCTTATATCATTGTCATCATCCTCATATATATATTATTTTTGAAAGTCATCTGTAGCCTGTAGTGCATAGATAGACTTGGTATGATTATGACCAGGGATTATTCGGTGTAATCATGACCGTAATATTATAAATGATGTGGTAAAAATCCTTATTGGCCCGTATTGCATTGATGGACAGTTGTTGACATGATCATGACCATTGATGAATATACAAATATCCTTGGCCCGTAGTGCATGAATAATTTGTGATCGTGACCCTAATGAATATCCATAGCCGTAGTGCAAGGATGAGGTGGATTATTTATTAAGCCGAGTCTCAGCGATAAAAGTGATGAAAAGCCTTTTTAAATCATAAAAGATAGTAGATTTTATTCCCGACTTGACTCTTTTAATGGATTGCATGTTCCGCTGTAGTTAAACTTGATGTCTATTGTATTTTATCAGTTTAACACTATTGAGGACTAATGATAATTTATTCTGCATTATCTTAGTCATAATATTTCTTATTGGGCTAGTTGAGCTCACCCTTTCTTTCACTGTTCTCTTCAGGAAATGAGAACGTAGCCAGGACTAGTCGGGGAACGGAGTGATGGTCCGAGACGGTGTCTTAGTAGTCCTCACTATTCTGTTAAATAGTGTGATAATAAATTTAATGAGGACTAAATTGAGTGTGGATATTGTCTAGATGACAATATTTGTATTAACACTCACAGCATGTATTTTGTCGTATTTTACACGACTGTTGTATAATCAAGTTGTATTTGAATTTAGTATCATGTATTTGGCGACTCAAGATAGGTGATGTATACTTATTTTGGGGGCGTCACTAAAAGAGTACATAATTGTTCAAAAAACTTATGAGATATTGCTTTATGAAAACTTTAATTACTCCCCCTCATGATTATATCACTTGAGATCTCTGAGTCGACGTAATCCAACGTTGTGGACTAGCTTCTCAAATGTAGAAGTAGGAAGCGCCTTTGTTAATAAATCTGTCAAATTTTCACTTGAACGGATTTGCTGAACATTTATATCACCATTCTTCTGAAGGTCATGAGTAAAAAAGAATTTTGGTGAAATATGTTTTGTTCTATCACCTTTGATATATCCTTCCTTGAGTTGGACAATGTATGTTGTATTATCCTTATATAAGACCGTCGGTGTTTTTTTTCCTGAAGATAAACCGCAAGCTCCTCGTATGTGTTGAATTACAGACCTTAACCATACACATTCACGACTAGCCTCATGTATTGCCAAAATTTCAGCATAGTTAAAAGATGTAGCTACTATAGTTTGCTATATCGAACGCCAAGAAATGGCGGTTCCACCACAAGTGAATACATATCCAGTTTGCGATCGAGCATTATGAGGATCGGATAGGTACCCTGTATCTGCAAAACCAGTCAAATCTGTTTTGGGTTGGTTAGGGGAAAACAAACCCATATCTTTTGTACCTTGTAGGTAACGAAGTATATGTTTAATCTCATTTCAATGCCTTCGGGTTGGACAAGAGCTATATCTTACTAATAAGTTGACAGATAATGATATATCAGGTCGTGTTGGGGGAGTGCTTATGATAACTTGTTGGTCTGATGCGAATTAGTGTTGTCGCATGTAAAATAGCATGACCCCAAGCAGAAATTGGAAGTTTTGATCTCATTAGTAATGGTCTTGCAATCAATTGAAGACGCTTAATCAATGATTCTGCAAGGCCATTTTGTGTGTGAACATGTGCTACAGGATGTTCAACACTTATCCCAATAGACATACAATAATCATTGAAAGTTTGGGAAGTAAATTCACCAGCATTGTCAATACGAATTTTCTTGATGGGATAATCTGGAAAATGTGCTCGTAATCTGATTAATTGAGCAAGTAATCTCGCAAACGCCAGGTTGCGAGTTGATAATAGAGATACATGTGACCACTTTGTTGATGCACCAATTAAAACTATAAAATGTCTAAAAGGTCCACATGGTGGATGAATTGGTCCACATATATCACCTTGTATTCGTTCCAGAAAAGTAAGGGATTCAGTCCCTATCTTAGCCGGTGATGGCCGAACAATTAACTTGCCTTGAAAACAAACAGTATATGGGAAATCATTCGATTGAAGAATCTGCTGGTTCTCCAATGGATGTCCATATGAATTCTCAATTATTCTTCGCATCATTATCGATCCAGGATGGACTAACCGTTCATGCCAAACAACAAAGTTATTGTGATTCGTTAGTTTTTTTATTAACAGCCACATTTGTTTCAATTGTTCTAATTCTCGTGTAGTACAAACCAAAAGAAAAAGCTGGTAATTTTTCTAATACACTTTTATTACCCGACATTATACTCGTAATGTGAAGATACTCAATCTTTCCTTCACATGTTGTCTCAATATGATACCCATTTCGACGGATATCGTTAAAACTCAATAAATTTCTTTGAGACCTGAGAGAGTATAATACTTCATCAATTTCAAATTTTGTTCCTCCAGGCAAGAAAATGTTAGCTTTTCCGGAGCCTTCTATCAATTTTGCACTACCCGATATAGTACTAACATTTGCCTTTTGTATTATGAAAGAAGAAAAATATTTCTTATTCTGTAATATAGTGTGCGTAGTGTCGCTGTCTGCGAGACATATATCTCCACCATTCATTGCAAATCGAATCAAGAGAGTATCTATGTTATTCAATGAAAATAAGAAATATATAATCAGATTAATAAAATATCCCATATATAGCGAATCATATGACGCCCCCAAAATAGGTCCAATCCACCCAACATATTCTGAATCGTCAAATACATAGTACAGAAACAACTACAACTTCATTAATACAATTGTCGTGCAAAATACGACAACACATAAATTATGAGTTTAGATACAAATATTGTCTTCTAGACAATATCCACATACAAATAAATCCTCATTATTGATACACTATTTTACAGAATAAAGAGGACTACTAAAATAGCTATCTAGAACCATCACTCCACACCCCGACTAGTTCCTGCTATAATCTCGCTTTCTGAGAAGAAAAATGGAACAAAAGGAAAGGGTGAGCTCAACTAGCCCAGTAAAGAATGTTATGACTATGATAATATACAACAAATTATCGTTAGTCTTCAACAGGAAAAAATCTGATAGAATACAATAGACAACAAGTTTCAGATCAATATTCGCAGCGAAAATAATAATTCATAGAAGAGTTACGTAGAGAATGAAATCTACTATAATCTATGAATTTAACAGTCCATCATCAATATTTTATCCCTATAACATCAATCAATATTCATCTCAAATCAAATATTCATTTTTACACTACAGGCCAAAGATATTCATCAGTCGGTCATGTTCATCTCAACACCTGTTCATCTTTGCACTAAAGGCCAAAGATATTCATCAGTCGGTCATGTTCATCTCAACACATGTTCATCTTTGCACTTGGGCCAAAGATATTCATAAGAAAATCAATCATCTTTGCACTACAGACCAAAGATATTCAGTAACATCATCATTTAGGACTGAGAATGATGAAAATAATTTTAAAGAAAACGAATCCAGTGAAACTAAAGAATAAGTATTATGGATTCGTACTTTAAACAATCCGAGTTCAAAAATACTTCATAAATAATCATACTGAAGTAAAATTCAAGAATGGTCAAAACATGGATATAATCAAAGCTAGTATCCATAATAGATATTTTGGACGAAAAGAAAAAATTTAATTTTTCTGTGAATAGTGTCGTATTCGTGAATAGTGCCGTATACGTGAATAGTAACTCCGACACCAAAAGATAGAAATTTCACAAAAAACATCATCATGCTTCGTGAATAGTACTCGTGAATAGTAACTCATGAATAATAAATCATGAATAGTAACCCCGACATGAAAAAGTTTCAAATTTGATAAAAATTTCCAACCAATATTTCGGCATAATGATATTGAAAAAATAATATCATTTTTGAATAAAATAACATCCATTACCTCAGAAAGAATAGTACTTCTGAACGGAATACTGGATATAGTGCTGAAAGAACTTGCATCGCATAACAATACTCAAAGTACTAAAATACTCACAAAATACGCTCGATATTATAGAGAGAGAAATAGAGAGAAAACTTCAGTTTCTGGTGTGATTTTCAATTCTAACCTAAGCACCCTATTTATAAAAAATGCTTAGAACACCAAAGCAGAAAATTTAATATAATATTAATATAATTATACAAATTTTTCTTAGCCCACCTTTTGGTCAAAAATACCAGCCACACATGTTAATGATGTCCAAAAAAATAAAAAAACGTTTTTATAACAAAAATAATTTAAACTCCAACAAATCAATTCACACCCGATATACCAAAATTTCAATAATTCATAATAAATAGCCCTTTTATCAGAAAATTCGAATCTCACGACTTTTTATAGGAAATTCAATTCTTTACAACTTTGCAGAAGAAAGTTTTTTAAATTCCAAACAGAAATTTACCGAAATCCATAAACGGACGATTTTACAGGCTATAATCAAATTTCAGTCAAGAAATGGGCCCACGGACATGTTTAACATGTTTTAAACAAATTTTGCAACAAAAATACTCTTCCTCCTCATATACTCATATAACCCACATTTATTGTAAAAATATCACCATTATTATATTATTAAAATATAATAATAAATTATTTTATCAGAAAAGATAAAATATCAATTTTTAACAATTATCACTTTAAAAATTTCTCCATCTATATCCACATAAAATCAATATTTTCCTCATCATATAAATCAATAATTAATTATTCACAAATAATATTACAGAATCACAGTACTGACAACTAGGCCGTTCCCAGGAAAGAGGGGCTATCCAATAAAGATTTTCCCTTACTGGTGCGCAATTAGGTGACCAAACCTCTCCTTAGACAGAACTTTCTAGACATTGCCAATAATGTTATCTAATAATATTATTAAGATAATATGAATTATTACTCTGATAATAGAAAATATTGTGTAGTGATAATTATTGAAACAACAGTAATATAAAATATCAACGCAGCAATTATTGAATCAATAAAATAAAATACTGAACATTAATTACTGTAACAATTATTGAGTAGTGCCTTCTTACGTAATAATCAATAATTGGTGCAATACCGTGTGCTACTGTGCAACAACACGTATTACTGTGTTTTAACCACCGAATATTCCAACAGTATTAACGGTAACAACTACGTCGTTATTTATAAACAACTTATACTTGTCGTTTTCTTCATCCAATCGCTTTCCGTTATGGGGCCTACACAAGGCTGCGCCGTCGTACGAATATTCCCCGACAGTACAAATATTTCACGACCAAATGAATATTCCCCGACAACAATGAATATTTTATCACCACTTTCTTATTTAAAATATTTGCGCATTTTACCCATAACTAACCACATTAATCAAATCCACGCTTACTATTTCAAAATAATAAATAAAGAAAATTTTTTTTTATTTAAAAAAATTTCGGGGTCTTACAAATCATAAGAAAACTGTTAAACATGATAAAAACATAATAATTAGAATTTTATTAATGCTTAAAATAAAGTCCAATAACATCAAAGCATCATCTAAAAAATTTATATTTGGACATTCTCATCACCAAACAAGAAGTCAATTTTTTCTTCAGAATTTGAGAAAAAATCAGTAACATCTAGATGAGTGGTATTGACACAACCATAATTAAAATCATCATTTCCAGAATCAAGATTTGTCTCATCTTTTCCATCCTCACTAGCAAAATTTGTTTCTATCTTTTTCCCTTTATCTTTTAGTGATTGTTGATAGAGCTCAACAAGATGTTTTGGTGTACGACAGGTATGAGACCAATGACCTTTACCTCCACAACGATAACACAAATTCTCCATGGTATTTTTATCTTTATCACCTTTTTTGCGTTTTTCCATCCTTATATTCCCGCTTCTGGTGGGTATATGTGTTTGAGAAATGACCACCACGATGATTATTTCGACCTCGTCCACGTCCACGTCCACGTCCATGTCCACGTCCACCACTACTGGCGTGACCTCTGTTTTTTCCATTATATGTTACGACATTCACTGCAGGGAATGGAGCAGATCCAGTTGGACGGGCTCATGATTTTTCATCAATAATTCATTGTCTTGCTCAACCACAAGGAGGCATGAAATCAGTTCAGAGTATTTCTTAAAGCCCTTTTCACGATATTGCTGCTGCAGGAGCATATTAGATGCGTGAAAGGTGGAGAATATTTTTTCTAACATATCTGTATCAATGATCTTTTCCCCATATAATTGTAATTTAGAACTGATTCTAAACATAGCTGAGTTATAATCACTTACAGATTTAAAATCTTTTAATCTTAGATGCATCCAATCATAACGAGCTTTAGGAAGTATTACAGTTTTCTGGTGGTCGTATCTTTCTTTTAGATTGTTCCAAAGGATAAGTGGATCTTTAACAGTCAAATATTCAATTTTAAGTCTCTCATGGAGGTGATGACGAAGAACTATCATCGCTCTGGCCTTATCTTGACTAGATGTTTTATTTCCTTCTTTGATAGTATCACCAAGACCTTTTGCATCTAGATGAATTTCAGCATCTAACACCCATGATAAATAATTCTTTTCAGTAATGTCAAGAGCCACAAATTCGAGTTTTGCGATATTTGACATTATGAACTATCACAAATATGATTAACAAGTTAGAAGAAAATATTCTAAATACAATTTAATGAATAAACATGACATGAAAACGCAACAACAAAATAGGTAATAAAACGAACTCAAGTGTGAAAGCCAAAATGTAAGCAAGACTAGGAAGAGCAAACACATTGTATTAGTAAACATATAAATAACTCAAAAAATAGTAACACTGTTATGACAAATGACTAGACGCGTTTTGCCTTAAAAATAAAGCAGTGTCATAAGTAGTAGCAGTTAATAGCAATATACTACCAATTTCAACTTTCGTGTCAGTTACATGCTGTTTAATCTAACCATGTATATCCGCAACACAAACAATGAGGTCTAATTTGTAACTTTATCCATTTCAATCATATATACAACTTGCAAGATATGCAATATAGTCTGCAATACCAGCACTTGAACTTCGTAACGCTATAAAATGTACTGACATATATAACATGTGCAATAATTATTGATATATGTATAAAGAGACAAAGTTATATCTTTTTTTGTTACAAACAAAATATAATTATCTTTAAAATAAAGAGTAATTCGTGCTGATAACGTATTATAATTTTAAAGAGAGCATAAGAAAATTATATATAAGAAATGAAATTTTCTAATATTCTTCAAGTCCAACAAATACATGGATAGTGAGCCTCTATTTATAATCTACACAAATATATGAACAAAGATAGAAGATGAAAGAAATATAAACTTAAATAGGGAGAATGAATAGCTCATCAATGTACTAATATGTAGGTTATGTAAGTTATAAAAAATAAATAGACATTCATATTATAACTATTCATAACAAAATTTCATTTTTGTTGCAAAAAAAAATGTTGTAGCAGTGTCGCCTTTATCTTTTCGGATCATGTTAAACTTGATTGTCATGGAATCATCTGGCGTACCAACAACTTTTGAGGAATTTGGTTAATATAAAATTTATTTTTTAGTAGGTTAATCAATTAGATACTGACACAAATACTGTTGAGTAAAGCCAGATAGGAAAAGTTAATAAAAGTCATGCAAGTATTAATGTTACCTTTATGTAATTATTATTGATTGTGTTGTACATATTTAGAGTTGGTCACAGGTCAGCTAAATTTAAGGTGCTAGCACAGCAGCACGAATTGCAGAATTAGTCATCAAAACATCCAGCACCTTCCTATCCTAACTGGTCCGGTCAATATGGTTGGCTACTTTTTTCCATCTCTAACACGTTGAATTAAAGAAATTGCATAATCACAATCATATAATAATAACAATTCAATTATACTTCGTCAAGTCCGTAAGAGAATCCATTTGCTGAATTACAGAATTGAATTGCAACGTAGGTAGGGCAGTGCAATTAAATTCACAGAAACCACCAATTCCATCAATGTTAAATGCTCAATATATATACATGAAATTATATACCGTAATGAAAAATGCTGCTACTATACTCTGGATGACCCACAGATGTTAATATAATATATTCAGGACAAGTATTAATTATTTAAAAAATTTATCTAGATTCACATGCTCATTCTAACTTTAGGTATTTTTAATAGCAACTGTCAAAATTTGTAAACCATATCCTCTGTATATCCCAAGTTCTTTGAGTATGCCCACCCGCCCGTCCGTTAGCTGCAAAAAGTTTGGCTTAGGGGAATAATTTTGAGTTACCAGTTGTACAGAAACGGCTTACTACGTTCTAACCTTGTGAGCGGTCTTTTGACTTGTCACCAGATATACGTTTCACCATTCCAGGAGGACCACATTCCTGGCCAAGTAATAAACAGTGACTTGATTATTGAGTTAAAATAATAATAATAATAAAAAAATACAATAGTAGACCTCTGCTTCAAAGTATAATGCCAAACTTTTGAGTTGTCCTTGTTTCAAGTGCCCTAAACTTTTACCCTTTTGTGCCTCAGGAACTTTAAAATAAGAAACATCCAATGACAACCATTTGAATAAATAATAAATGAGTCTTCCAGGTAGTAAACAATATCAGCAGTATTCTTCACGTGTAATTAACATAAAACTTGGCATAATTTCTTAAAGATTAGTTATGAAACTGAAATTGACAATTGAAGTATAAGCGTAAGAGTGATATACTTACCAATATAAGAGAATCTTCACTGATATGTATCCTGTACCTCCCCTCCATTTCTTTGATGGATTATCCACAGTATAAAATATCTGGAAGTTTTCATTTAAAAAGAGGAAATTCAGTTAGAGAGAGAACAAATATCAGAACACTGAACAACAGTCCTTCCGTTCTAAAACAACTGGTACCTTCATTTTTCGGTGGCTATCCTCAAGCACATCAAGTTTCTTCTTGAGCAGTATATCATCCGGGGATACATTAGCATAGACCAGTGAATATCTGAAAGGATAAACAGTAGTCATCAATGCAAGTACAACTATATAATCAGTTAACAGAATGGATTAAACGTAGCCGGACACGTGTAAGGCTGCATTGACTAGTACTTAAACATTCATTTACTCATGGTTATCCAAGTAGTCAAGCTGATAAATTTATAACATAGTTTTACTAGATCAGTTTCAAGACATGGGATTAAAAAATATCGGGAACCAGGGCAACCTTGGTGTTGTCATCAGGATTCCTTAAAATAGGCTCAATTATTTGAAGCATTGGAGTGATGCCTGAGCCACCTGCAATCTGAAAGAACAGAATATGTTTACATTTAAGATTGAAACACGAATCAGTAATTATACTCTTGATCAATCGATCTACAACTGATTATACTCTTGATCAATCGATCTACAACTGATAATACAAAAGCCAATACTCGACATTATTTTTTTTTTCCAAATATATGCATTTCAAAATAACATTAAAGAACAGAGCATGCAAGATATAGTTTATTTTTATCATCTTATCTCACGCAGTGCCACCCAATTTCCAAAAAAATTGGCTATTGGAAGGTAAGTAAATGTTGATCCCCTGCTCTTACCATGCCAATATGTTTCTTCATATTAGGAGTATATCTGAGCTTTTCAATGGGCCTGCAAGATATATACTGGAGTCGGTGCTAAGGATATGGAGTAGAAGATATTATATGCAGTAAATAATTGCCTCAATTTGCTGATGTAAATAATTGTTTTGCATTTCTATTTTACTTTGTTTCCAATAAGTGCTCTTCTAAATATTTTACCCTTGTACTTCTACTACGTCACCTGGTTTTAAGCTTGCAAAATGCAGGCTCATTTTCCTATCTGGGTAAACCTGCTAAATTTGTGCATAATCATAGAGAATAACTGTTCAGAAGGGAAAAATGCATGGACATCTCCATGCCAGAGCAAATCGACACAATGATGATAACAAGTAGATGGCAATGCACTACCTTAATCAACAAATCGAAGTGTCCCTTTGAATCAGGATCTGATATAGGGGTATAACTGAATACAAAAGTCACAGAAAAAGCTTAAAAATAAGGAAAATATAAAGTTACCTATTTACAAAACTAATAGCAGTTAATGCTGCACCAATGAAGGCGACTTCAAAGTAAAACATCCAGTACCTTGTGCTCCTACACCGACGAGATATCTCAGGCATTCATCGGAACATCATCTACTTGAGAAGGAATGCAAATACCATTCTAGTATCAATCTGTCACTCCATAGTCCCATTGATCAACCCCAAAACATCATGATTGGTAAAAAAAAACAATAATAGGACATTTATCTCAAACTCTAAAATCATTTATCCAGCTTTGATTCAGAAAAAGATGAAGAAGAAGACATAGGAAACATTTCTGTGTATACAAAGAACAATCTTCAGGCAGGAAATTTCTGATTGTTGATTTCTCATCTGCAAGCTTATTATTCTTTTCATTGGTTCTAATGAACATTTTGGACCATATTTAAAGAAAAGCATACACCATCCTTCCCCTATGGATTTTATGTAATTTGTAATGAAGTTCAGTCACCTAATAACACCCTGATTCATTAACCAAAAAAGATTTGTAAACGGGAAAAAAGTATCATTTTACACAGATCACGTATTGTATGTATAAAGAGAATTCCTCACTATATATTCGCAAAGATCTGTCTATAAGGTTTTAACAATAAAAATCTGAGAAAATTACAAATGTGTGGAACATATCCAACGCTTATCGTCTCTGGGCTTCACAGTGATCTTATTCTAGAGTATCCCATTATGTGACTTTTGATACATTTATATAAATGATGATTACTAGAGCCTGTCAGAATATGGACCTACAAAGAGAATTAAGGCAAGGAATAGAAGATAAGTATTTGAAACAATAAACTTCAATCTTGAAAATGGGATTTGAGATATAGCAAATATTAATATAAGAAGGAAAAATAGAAATACACATCTTTAAAGATAATGATTTAAGTAAACATCTACAAAAAAATTAGAATTAGAAAGACTCACGGGCGAATCACATATTTTGTTTTTCCTTCAGCATCTTCTGTTAATGGGTATTCACAATCAGAAAAGAGTACATCATGATGAACATAGCGGCTAGCGCCTTAGAAACCCCTAGATTCTAAAAACTGAAATTCCTGTTAAAAACCTTGAAAAAAGTAGAAGCAATAATATCAAGTTATTGTAAAATGTACCTTGTATTGAGGCATGATGCGTCATCAAGACCTAACTTGGCACTAGGATCAAACGAAAACCTGCCATTTGGAGGAACGAGAAATGCTTGCATTAAAAACTACATTTAAATTTATATCATAACTAGCAATGTTTATTCCAAAGTTTGTAGCAGAATAGTGATGGGGTGAACTAATGTACAAATCCTTGGTCCCACAGGCATAAAGTGCAAGAAATTAGCAAAAATAGGGTTAACTGACACATAAAATAGGTGCCCCACATAGTAATATAATTTTCTATTTTTGGGTTGGAGGATTGGGATAGGATATCATATAGCTTCACCATATAAACAATATGTGATGCAAGTATCACACATCTACTAATCCTTGATAAATCTATCAAACCGTGGAGGGTAAATATCAACTCCTAATTTGTACCTCTTCTTACCACAATTACCACAATCTGATTAAATAGTCTGCATTTCCATTTGGGACACATAAATTCACCTTTGCGTTCCAAACAAGAGTAGAGTTGAGGGAAAAGTAGACCTCCCAGAGAAACAAGGTTGTTATTTCATTGTAATAATTGAATATGATATGCCTCACGGGAACCAACACCATTCAAGGCTCTTTGTGAACATTTTTTTATGAATAAGAAAGAGAAGATGAGGGCCTGAATAGTTGAGTATTGTGGCTGACCTTTGCTTTCTCTTGCAGCTTAAATTCAATCCACTTATAAGGATTGAGTGCTAAAAAAACAAAACATCAAGTTGACCTATGAATGCATGAAACTGAAAGTCTAAAGTACTCAGTTTAACCTCTAACTTCACAGAGTCTAATCTTTCAATTTAGTAAAGCAATTAATGTACCTTTCATGAGCACTTACAAACGAAATTGTAACACAAATTGCAAATGGCATGCTTGTTTGGATTTGAGATTTTATTTTTATTTGGGAAGAGGGTGAGGGGTAGGAAGGAAGATGACAGATCTAGATAATGAGTTGAGATTAAATTAGCCAATTTTCCAAGATAATGAATTACCTGCTATATCGTATAATCTAACTAAATTCAGGGTACATGTAAGGCATAAATATAAATTGTTACCTAAACCATTGACCTTTTTCTACTTCGGTCATCGACCTTTCAATTTTTGCAATTAGGCGATCAAATATAATTTTTTTCCTCTTACATTCAATTGTGCATGCCATGTCATCAATTGATATTGTGTGGCTTGCTGACTAGGGCAATAAGTGCTCGTGTGATTAAAAACTGTTATTCTAAAAGATTTTTTTCATATTTATTAAATATCAAAGGTAAAAATTCATGAAATTTACGACGTTTTTACCCTTTGATGTTTAAAAAATGCGAAAAAAGTCATTTAAAATAACTTTTTAGTTTAATTACACCAATGCATTGATTGACCTAGTTAGCATTCCACGTCATGAATTTATGACACGACATGTCCAATTGAATGTAGAGGAAAAAATTATAAGTTCAATCACCTAATTGAAAATTTTAAAGAATGATCATCTTAGTGGAAAAAGGTCAATAGTTCAAGGTAGTAATTTATATTTAAGCCTACGCCTAAAAGCCATAATAAACAATCAACTCTCAAGCTCGATTTTCTGGTTTACTAATAAAAGAAAAAGAAAAACTTTTTTTTGGCATGATCAACTTGTGCAAGCTGGTGAGGGAAATGCCTTAGATTTCAAATATTTCTTTCTTCTCCAAATTTCTGTCTCCATCCTCTTCATTAAGGAGACAACCTCTTTGAATTTGCAGTAAGATAAATCAAACCCACTTACATTTATAATTATAAAGATCTGAAATAGATATTATGGAGAGGATAACTATTGAAATATAAACAAGCTGTGTGGGAATTTCCTGATTCATTCCATAGATGATACCATAGTGGATTCTGTTCCTGGACCCTCACAGTCTAATGACTTGTGTGATCAAATTATCAAAACAGTATATCGATATAATTTATCTGCATCATGATGCAATCCAGAAAGAGAAAGAGAGAGAGAGAAGAGAAAGGAAACCCACCATCTCTCTGACTAGGTTCTTCATTGAATTGATCTACCTGAACCTGAAATTTAGAAAAGCAAATACATGATAAGAAAACAAAGGTGCAAAGAACTATAACTTTTTTTTAAGTACGCAACTATGAGTATCTATATGTCATACATTAGACAAAGTAAAACCTGACTATAATATATTGATATATGCCGAGAGATCGGCTTGGAATGATTAAAAAAGAGAGAGAGAAAAGAACCACTATAATCAACCCATATTTGTAAACTGATACAATCGCATCACGCGTTAATAACTCAATTCAAGTCCTAGGAGGTCATCGAATGATTTCGAGTAATTAGGCTGAAATTGATTCAAGGATGCTTATGGAGATTATTTGATTTGGGATTTTTAGATACAATATATTTAGTGAAACCAAATCAATGCAAGCAGAGTCATCAAACCCGTGTTCGTTCATGCAATCTAATCCTCGACAAAGATGTGTTTCAATTCAAGGAGGGATTAGCATTCACGAGACAGTGTAGATGTCCAAGCATGACAAAGAGTTTACAATTTATCACACGACAAACTAAGATTGCAATGCACCGAACGAAGGAAATTGATTCAAGCTACGTGACAAGACATTCGTTATGAGAGATATTTCTAAGTTCATTATTGTGTTGCAAGTAAAGAAGGGCGAAACGGACATTTCCAAACTTGAACATAAAGGCGTCATATTTTCTGGCAGACCGACGCTGCAGCGCCAGCATCAGTGCTACAAGCGGTTCTATTGTGCCCAGTGGAAGGACACAAACAGCTCTCTGGAGTTCTGGAGTTGTCGTGCCAATGCCAAGCCAAAACTTGGCGCGGCCGCACAGTGCACGTGGTTTGAGGACACGTTTGTATGAGTTTTATATCAAATTCCTTGCATTAATTTAGGAATTTTTAAGATATTTTCTAATTCCAACATAACTAAGAAGTTTATTAGATAGGATTTGATTTCCAAGTTGATTTGTTAGATATGATTTAGATTCCATGTTGATTTTTTATTCCTTATTCTAGGGTTACTTATGATTTAGTATAAATATACATGGCTTATGTAATAAAAAAAACTTCAGATTATTCAATATATTTGTGAGAATTATTCTATTCTTTTGGTTCTTTGAAGAATTTCTAAGCTAATCATTAGCTTTCTTTGAGATTCAATTTCAACTTATCATTCGACAATACATAATTGGGTGTGGCGTCTTCTACAGCATCAATCGTCGATTGTACTGAGGTTTCTACTTCATATATATAAGTACGGGATTTAGGTGTCGTTGGTGTCCATTCAACGCAGACTTTCTTGTGCAAGCGATTGTACCAAGATTCTCGTCTCCATATACACGAAGGGTTAAGGTGTCGTGAGCATTCCACCTTATGACTTTGCTAGAAACGATCCGGGTCACGACCATCTCACATAAGCGTATCGTGGAGTCTATCATAAACATACAAATTTTGATGAACTATTGAGCTGAGTAACGTTATTCGATAAAGTTAAAACACAAACCTCCTAAGATTAAGATCCAATTACGGCTAGAACTCAGTCATATGAAACCAAGACTTGTAATTCACTCTTATTAGCCTGATATTAGTGACAAATGTATGGGGTGGTCATCAAAACTTGGTGGCAAGAACTACATAAGGATCTCTCGACTGCCAGGACTTGCTATAGACATAAAAAAGTCAAATGGTGCCCACATAAATAACGTCCCAGTTTCTCTTAACATTCTAATTCACCAGAATGCTACAAACTAACAAGTTAATATTAGGGCCTCCAAAACCTTATGCTTTAAGCGGCATGCAAAGTTTCTCTACTAAATGAAACTTATGCTATCTTGAACTATTTTTAACAGTGTTAACATGTCATGAATTGGTATAACAAGTTATAACATTCATGCAAAAGATAGATAACTATTGACATGTACAGTTTAAACCATTAAAAGGAAACCCTAACATTTGAGAACCCAAATTCAACCCATTTAAGTACTTATCTCCAAGTATGGAAACTCCTCGGAGACAAACACCATAATGGCGAATATATAATGTTCATAAATAATACTACCTCCATTCCATAATAACATGAATTAAGAAACTCATTTAAGAAATAAAATTTGTAAGACATCATGAAAAAAGTTGTAAACCCAAATAAATTAGAACAAATTTTTTATTCTAAAAACACAAAAGACAGTTACTATTCACAATTCTTAGTTTTAAATAGTTACATCAAAGCGAAACATTGCTATCCCGATATCATTAAATGAGAAACATATGAGAGAAAAACTATCAAATTTGGCGAATCAAAATAGTAGAAATACGAAATTCCACCTGAAATGGCAGCGATCAATTGTGGGAACTCGAAAATTGGTGAAACTGGAATTGGATTGGCCTCGGAACGCGTGAGGAAATTTTGAATAAAGTGGAGAGAGAAGTAACGGGGCTTCGGTGACTAGAGAATTTTCGAGTGTTATTTCGCCAAGTTGAATTACTGCATTAGTACATTTATTTATTTTTTAAATAGAGAAAAAAGAAAAAGTAAGATTATTATTACTCACTAAAATAGTTGACTTTCCTATTGAATCCGTGTATTAATATTTTACCATAATTCAATAGTCATTTTGTAAGCATTACTATCAGGAGAGTTGATTAGTTTTTCTAACATAATAAATGGATATTAGTATTAAATAAAAAGTCATACTTATAACATATTTAAACACGTGTATTTGTGATGATTTATTTTTTTGTTTATTACACGGAGAAATTCTGAATACTTCCTCAAGCACATTACAACTTCATTATTATATTAGTATTAATACAAATTAAGCTCCATTACAACATTGATTCTCAAAGTGAATTGGCGACAATTTTTTTCCAATTATAAATTAAGTGACCCGACCGGACCCGAGACAAAAGTCCTTTATGTTTAGATGAAGGAATTGAAAATATACATTGCGCGCGGGGGAACTTATGGCTTTGGGCTCAACTCAAGTACTGCTAGCTAATATGAGAATGTTCTACATTTTGCTCAACTTCCAATTCTACCGAACATACTTGAAAGTAAAGCCGTAAACGAGCCAACACAGTTCGGACTCGATTCGAAAAAATACGAGCAAGACTCGGATTCGTTAATAATATGATCTAAATCTGAGCATTAAAAATAGTTTGAATAAAAATATGAGTAGAATCTGAGCAAGGTTATACTCGACTCGTTTAAGATTCAAACTACTCGAATTTTTGAGTGTGATTCGATACATACTCGGTTAATACATATTCGATTAGATCTTCGATATTTTGAGTGTGATTCGATATATAAATTTAAGAACCCTAACTCCTATATATACTATAAGAGAATATATATAGTTATTAACCCTAATTTTTGAGACTAACCCTAATTATGTTATAAACCTTATAACATAATTAGTTATTATTTTATTTTATTTTTAATTTTAATTGTAATTTTATATTTGTAAAGTGTAATAATAAATATATTTTCTCATTTTAAAGTAAAACAACAAATTCAATTTATAATTATATTTATTATAAAACTAGTTATTATGTAGATATTCGAATTCGAGCTTGAATTTGAAGCTCGCGGTAGTTTGAATAAATATTCGAGTCGAGTCGGATCCAATTCGAGTAATAAATATTCGAGTCGAGTCGAATCTGAGTAGAAATTTTCAAATATAATTCGAATTTGAGCCGAATTAGAGTACGAATTTATCATTTCGAGTCGAATTCAGGTAGCTCTTTGTTCGCTCCGGTTCGACTCGTTTACACCCTTACTTGAAAGAGTACCACAACCAAATAAAAGATAAAGAGTTAAATAAATGTGATAAACTCATAATTTTGGAGCAATACTTTTAAAATCATGATGATGATCATACTAATGAGATCTAAATTCAAGATAGCTCAAAAATAAAATTTTCCTAATCGTATGATCACTAATATTGGGTTAGTGGATCCGGATAGATTAGTACATATAATATACTATGTTTGCTCTGTTGAAGAGGATGATTGATCTTATAATTATTTATGTGGAGACACTAAAACAAGTATGTAAGTGCTTATTGGAGAATAAGTTCACTGAACGTGGCTTGCTTAAAAGAACACCTAATGGAGTTTTATATGTCTGTCAATAGGAGTTCCTATAGTGATAATAATACAAGTGATTATTGGACTTGAGATCATTATAGTACCTTGTGTTTTGTCATATTTCTTAATACTCTTTGGGTATATAAATGGTATGTTCATGTATAATAAATTGTACATGGAGGCGGGTGAATGATCAAGAAATGATCTACCAGTACTTTTAGTAAAGGGAGAGAATGTTATATGTGATTCGACAAATGACAACTCAAGAATCTTTAACCAAGGTGAAATGAAATTAGAAAAGAGTTTCTAATTTGCATTAATCAGAGCTGTGCATTTGAGAATCGAAATGCATTTAATCAAATAAATAAAATTTGGCAGTAATTTCATGTTTTATATTTGATCAAGACATTGTATGGTAGAATGATTGAATTGTATGGTAACTATTCATAAAATAGATTTTTTGTAATTAAATGTTGATTTCATATTTATCCGGATAGTCATGATACATTATTATAATGTGTCACTCATGATGTAGAATAAATAATATTTATTTATATTTGAATTAAAGGAGTTTAATTTATTATAAATAGTTTTAGAATAGTTCTAATTTATTTATTTTACTATCGGCTTAATATTGAACCTAAAGGGTCACACCATAAAAGAGAAATATAATTTTAGAAGTAATTGACTTAACAATAATAAATTAAGTATATTTAATTTATTGGTAGAATAAATTAAATAACTTAATATTTATAACTAAGTATTTTAGAAATATTAAATTATAAATTAATAAGAGGAATCTTATTATTATTATAAATTAATTGGCTAAAGAATAATGAATTAAGTGTATTTAATTTATTAGTAGAATAAATTAAATAACTTAATATTTATAATTAAGTATTTGGAGAAATACTAATTATAAATTAATAAAAGGAGTCATATAATTATTATAAATTATTTTGTTCTTAAATAGTTTAAAAATTGAATTAAAAACCCTAACTCCTAAAAGGTTTTGGATTAGGGTTAGTCTATAAATAAAAGGGTCTTATTGTCTTGTAAAACCTAAATTTAATTGAAGAAGTACGAAGAAGTAAAAGATTGAAAATTTGATCAAATGGTTGTATCATCTTCATAAGGTTAATAATATCGCATGATAATGCACAAAATTTTAAAATATGATTTATACCATGCTTTCACTTTATTACAATATGATTGTATATATGTTCATATTTTTGCAAACAAACAGTTTAGCTACCAAGTCAGTACGATCTCGAATCGAGCCTGAAGAGTTTTGAACTTTTCGAAGGAATATGATCATCCGAGTATCAATAGAAAATTATAATTTGAAGAGATTTTAATTAATTTATCGAACTTTATATTTTGTTGATATTTAAATCGTTTATATTTCGAATAGAACTCAAATCGACCTTTAAATCAAGTAAGTACAAATCAAATTCGAACTGTTTAGTTCATTCGACTCGGGTCACTGATCGAGCTGTCCGAGAAAGAAAGCTACATTTTATCGATAATTTATTACTACCCACTAGGCCACTGATTATATAGAGGACAAAATTTTTAATATGACATTTGTGTATCACTTATTGATTATTGATCAAATTTTGTCAATAATTACGGGTAAAATTCCAACTTTCAAGAATGAAGACAGTAAAAATAACTGGGTTGAAGCTTTAACAAATGATTTGTGAACTATACATGTACAATTATTGAGCCTAAAGAAAGAAAAAAAATACAAATTTACATAATATCCATAGACTTTTCCATATAAAATTAACAATAGGCTAATTTTTTGGAATATACAAGTCATAAGCCTAATAATATTAATATCTTTTAGATAGTTGCTTTCTGGCTACCTACCAAGAACCTCTACCATGTGCCATCTTTGTCTTGTTCCTCCTACAAGGATGAAAGTTTCAGGCAATGGTGATAAATGCGTCTTATATTATTATCTTTCTGTTTTTATTACTCGTGTATTCAACGGTAGGCAATAAACGAAACAAAAGGTGATAGGGGTACCAACAATAATAATGTAGATTCCCCAAAAGATTTCATGATTGGACATTTAATTGTTACATACATGTATAATAATTTTATTTTGTTTCTGGTTCTGTTGAATTCTTGTTTGCTATATTTGAAATTCTCAACAAAAGTGACCCAATTATTTGGGTTCTTGATATCTTTCCAAAATATATACTACTAGTTAGGCGCAATATTTTTTCAGGTATGATCAGCTCTCTAATATTTCGAAATTAGGAGAACTGATCCACTTTGAGGGGTCATGATATTAGAGCATAAAATATGAGTTCCCATGAAAAATAAAAGAAGTGGGTTTAGGGTTTTAGTTACCATAGAAGAAGAAATAGTGAGGAGAAATTTTCCAAAAAGTTGAGTTATTGCTTGACAGAATTTGATATAGGAGGAGTTTATAGTACTACTATATAAACTATATATGCAGAATCACTGGCTTCAGAACTCATCATCAAGGATGTTTGATGGAGTCATGAAAATCTCCTTCAATACACTAATCTGCCCCCAAGTCCGTGTAGGAAATTTAAGCAAGAAAAGAGCCAATTACAGGACAAGATTAAATCCATCTCTAGCTATACAAGCTTCATCTGTATTACAAATTGAAGAGAGTGGAGAATTACCCAAGCAGATTTCAGGTTCATTTGCAGCTGCAAAAAGATGCCAAATCCCTTTTGGTATCATAGGAGGAGTCTCTGTTGTGTCAACTCTAATTTTCTTGGAAAAGCTTGTTTGGTGGAGTTCAAGAAGTGCAGGGGAATCTGTTCCTTTCATTGTCTGTAGCGATCCGGCAATAAGTAAACAGTTTGCAGTTCAAGGTCCTCTCAATGGAAAAGATGGAAATACTCACTTGGATCGTTACTCGATCATCGAGAATTTGAGGCAGAAAAGAGCATTTCTTGAGCAGTCAGGCGTGCGTTGTATTGTTATGCCATGCCATATTTCTCATGTCTGGCACGAAGAGATATCACAGGGATGTTCTGTTCCTTTCCTTAATGTAGGAGATTGTGTTGCAAAGGAACTTAAGGAAGCAGAGTTTAAACCACTTGAAGCTGGGGGCAATGTCCGAATCGGGGTTCTAGCTAAAGATTTAACTTCAATGGCAGCCTTCTATAAAAACAAACTACAGAATCAGGTATTCTTATCGTGTCATGAAAAAGTTCAAATCTTTCAGTAGATTTCCGATTAATTACTCTCTTCCTATTAGGAAAAAAAAGGATATTATATAATGCATTAGATAGAAAGTTCCATATTTGTTTTTATTATTATGGTTGGACAGGGATTTGAGGTTGTGTTACCAGACAAGCCAACAATGGAGCATGCAGTGATTCCAGCAGTTGCAGCATTGAAAAACAAGGACATGGAAGGAGCACAAAATCTTCTAAGAATTGCAATTCAAGTCCTTCTAGTGAGCGCAGTGAACACTGTCATCCTTGCTGGTGATGAATTCCGAGGAGTTTTGCCACTGGATGATCCTCTTCTTAAGAGATGTATCGACCCCATGGATGCTTTGGCTAGGTCAACTATAACTTGGGGACGAACTTCTGATCACAATGTATATCACAATACTTTTTAGGGCGGGTACAACATAATTTACCCAATGCATAATAACTAGCAGTAGCAGTATGTATAATATGTCAATGTGTTGAAAGAAAATGAATCCCCTTGTTTAATCTTGTCATAATAAACTTCAAAGTTGGGTACATGAAATGATAATCTGGTTTGTATGGAGTCTTCTAAAACTCTTTCAAAGTCCCTGCTCTTACAAAGGTACCACCTATAAAGAACATGCTTCAGTTACTTGTTTATGCCCAGTTGCCAAGTTAAGTCTCTAAACTCTTAGACCTTTAAACCCATACTGTGGCCAAAGTCAGGTAGGCAATCCAACTCGACCACTTCACAGGATAGATTTTTTATTTATTACTATTACACATTTACCTGGCTTTGGTATTGGACATTGGGTGGCTTTGGTCGCTGCTTTCAAGCTCTTAACATTGCAAGGTGTTGCATTAGTTTGGAAGGCCATTGGTTCCATGTTCTTGATAGGATGAATTAATGGAAAATTTCTAGTGGCGGACAGGACATCAATTCAGAGAATAAAATGCTAAGAGGTTGCATAATTTTATAAACTTAACATGTAGTAGTTTATGAGTTTGCCATACTCTAAAAGTAATTTTAGGGTCTGAATCTTATAATTGTTCCAATTATGATTTTAGAGGAAAAAGGGAATAAAGAGCTTATATATCAAATTACTGTCTGAAAAGGGATGCCACCATTCTTTGAATGTTTAACAAAACTCAACGTTGAAGAAGGATGAAGATACCATAAAATTAAAGAAAATGGCTAATGTGTGTGGTCCAAAAGATGGGAAATGAGGGATTGGAGAGCACAGATGGGTGAAACTGGGTCTCTTGGTTTTGGTTGCCTGCGAAGACCTGGTAGCTTAGGTTTATGGTGACATGGCGGAGAGGAGGTGATGGGAATGTGGTCTGGCTAGGGTTAGGGATTGGGAGAGAAAGGTGGTGAGAGTATGGTGTACAAGAAGGACAAGATAGAGAAGAGGAAGAGCATGGCTCTGTATTGGTTATTTCACAAAGCAGGAGAGAGAGGAGGAAGTGGGTGATGGATGAGTCGGTGAGTCTAGCCTTAATAAGTACTATTAATTTATACATGGATAGTTATTGGTTAATGTTTATATTAATTAATTTACAAATCATAATTTTTATTTATAATAGAAGTTTACAAATCAAACACTTCCATCCGTTGCAATATATAAGTTGCTTGGTATTCATTGCAAAACAAGGTGGAGCGGAACTTTCCAAATTTAGCCCAACTCTCAGTTTAACCCTGAAAAATCTAAATCCATGTCCTATTTGATGGCCAAAAATTGGAAACTTGAAAAAAAAAACATTAATTATTCTGACATAATAAGATTTGATTTTTGAACATAAAGTATATCTTTAATAGTAGTGATTCAAGAAATGTTCTGCTCTCAATAAGAGACACCCTCCCATCAAATAAAAAGGAAAAAGATCGATTTCGATATGAGCTATAGAACAACAAAGGGAAGGGCACATGATTTTTACTAAAAATAAAAATCTTTTGCCGGGTTTTCAGCAAAATAAGAAAAGGAGGAGTAGGTATGAGGTAAGTATTTGACATGCCAAAAAAAGGAGAATCAAGAAGTAATTGGAAAAGGGAAACATGAAAAATGGAAAAAAGAAATAAGAACAAAATCTGAAGCCTGAGAGTTTTTTGAACACTACCAAGTAAGTATATATACCTGCGCAGGGTAAAACATTATAACAAGATCCAAAGCCAAATCACACACAGAGACAAAATCATTCCCCTTAAAAAAATATAACTAAAGGTAAACTCTATATTCAGTACTGCAGAAAATCCACATACATAAGACAACAGAAAATATCCTAATGTTCCATCCTATTCAGGGATACCTTGCAAAAGAAAATGAAAACCCAATTTTTGATCCAAGAGTTTTCTACAGAAACTCAAAGGGTCCAATTCCTGAAGAAACTCATAACTCAAGAGCCATACCCAGCCATCCATTGTGTTTGGCAATTTCTCTGGTGCAATATGATCATCAAGCCAATCACCATAAATTCCAGTAATCTTTCTAGGGGTGAAAACGATCCGACCATCCTAATGTTCAAGCTCGACTCGGATCAGAAAATTTGTGTTCAGGTTCGATATAATAATTTACAAAGCTGCTCAAGTTCAACTCAATGAATTACTCGGCTCAGAATTACTAAACTCGTTTTCACATCGTGTAATTCGCGAGTCTTTCTATTCGCGCTTGAGTTTGAGATAGATCACACCAAAATGAGACATAAAATGAAAACTTAGAAAAATTTCAATTTCATTTATATATAAAAATACATGTTTTACAAAAATTACAATGATAAATTTACAATATTAATTATAGTATGACACAATTTCTAATAACATCATTACATTTATCCAAACTCGTACATACACATCCCCCTATTTGCAAAAAAATTAATTGCGAAGGTATCTACATAGATCTGTCAATTTTGAGAGATTATCAAACTCGGTTTACATCAAATTTGAAAGAAAATATTAACCAGCTGAAGGAACTACAACTGTATCTCTCTTTAACTTGTTAAGTTCCACAAAAGTCAAAGCTTGTATTCAGGTGTAGAATGTTGAGCAGTTACTGTTGAATGCAACAATAAAACTGGACACAACAATTTCACCAAAGATGATATAAATGCCAGTTTCAACACTAATATATACACAATGTGGATATAGTATATCAAGCAGAATTATCTTTTGCATCCATATCTAATCTATGTTACAACAAAATTTGAGAAGTGGATATAGTAAATCATGCAGAAATTATCTTTTACATTCATGCCTGAACTATGTTACAACAAAATTTGAGAAGTAAGCAATTCTAGACATTACATAACCATTGCAAGGACTGAAAAATTCTTAAGCACGGACACTGGCCATGATGACCGACAACCTGCTCCCTATCGTTGCTAATACTTTTTTATATTATCAAGACTACAATGCACCGTGGCTTCATCAATTTAAGAGGATCATCTAAATATGAAAAAGATCAAAGAAATTAGGCAGATCTGAATCCTTTCATAAAGTAATCCATTTATAAATGAACTGTAATACCCAAAAAAATTAAATAATATATAAATAACATTTACATTTACATATTTTAAATATTCTAATTGGACTTTGTCATTTATTTGGGTCAAACTAGTCATTTAATTTATATGGACTAATAAGTATTAATAATGATGGGTAAATTAATTTGGTAAAATTGGGCCTTAAAAATAATTTGATTTAATTTATATGTGGGTAATATTAAATCCTATTTAAATTAGGGGAGCTTATCAGTTTTATAAATAAATAAAGAAGTAAAACCTAATTCTACCGGACACTAGTTTTGATACGTAAAGTAAAAGAACAGAAGAAAAAGAGGAGCAGCGGCGACATAATAACCAAAGAAGAGGAATCGGATTCTTTTTACTATACAGGTAAGTCTCTGCCTGAGTTATTAAAATTAAGGGTGAAGTACAGTGATCATTGTAAAAGCAATTATGTAAGTGAGAACAGTATAACACTATATATATGGCTAGCCTAATACATGAATGGTATATATATACATGGGTATCATTTGTTAGTTTTAAAATGTGGAATATGGGTCACTTTCGGCTATGTTAGGATATATTTTTAATTATTTTGTTTTTATTATAATTACAAGTTCTGGTTCTGTACTAATTGAAGATGATAAATTATTATGTTTATAGAATTACTATAAGGAAGCAAAGATATTTAATTAAGTTGGTTTATTAAGTTACATAATGGGTTATGTATTTTTTTTAACTTCTATATAATAATACTATGAACAATACATTTGGTGAAGAATTTGGTAAGCTCCAAGCTATATATCTGGCAGTAAACAAATAAAATAATAAAATATTAATCTAAGATAATAACATGGAGGTTGAATTATGGACATAAAATATTAAATAATAATGTGTAAAATTGTATTTAATTAGTAAATATACATTATTTTGTGAATAAGTCGGATTGAACGAGACTAACGAGTTATAATTAGAATATAATTTCTGGGTATTATATTACTTTATCCAGGTACGGATTCTGTACTCTTTCACCGAGACTCTTTTGATTTTAATTTGTTTGTTTCGTTATTCGTTTCGAAATTTAGTATTGCCTCTCATAATTATTTCTTGTCAATTTATTATAGTTTATGTTTGTGTCGATATTGGAAGTCCTATTTGTACTCTTTAGACTAGTGTATCATGTTTAGTATTTATTTCGATCTTTGTAGAAAGTACATGTTAATATTTTTGGATACTGTGTTGATGATTCGTTGCAGTTTGACATGTACATGTTAGAACCCCTTTGTGTTGATATTATGTCGCATGTGTTGTGACATGATATTTTTGTTAGAATATACTGTAGGGTATACCTGAGCTATAACCACCTGTGGGGTACCACAAACATATCATCTAGGCACCGAGGCATGACACCTTCTATGGCTATGTGATCAGTCCACGACGTCTCCGTTTTGTGCTCCGGTGGGAGTTGACCATTTGGTGATTTGTTGTGGGAGGCGTATGGGTCGACCTTAATTTTTGTTCTGTTATGTTCTGCGGATTGGTGATATTTGTGCCAAGCACACCTTCCAATTTGCATGCATCTGGGTCCGGCTGGTTCAAAGTATGTTGTGCCTGTGTGACATTATTTTCACTTGTCTGTGTGGCATTACTTTAACTTGCCGGTGTGGCAAGGTATATTTCTGTTTTGTTTTGAACTCGGTATGAAATAACATCCAACCATTTGTTTCAGCCTATTATTTCGTTGTGTTAATTTTGTTCGTTTCGTTTCAGTTCATATCATTTAATTGAGATAGATATTTCGTTTCATTATTCTTGTACTCTATATCCGTTCTGGGCATTTGACTCATGATGTGTTTTTCTTCCGGCAGGTAATCAAGGAGATCAAGGACACGTGTGATAAGAGTTCCGTTCTTTCCAAATGATTTAAATATTCTGTTTAGACGATGATACATCAGTTGTTTTGAGTTCAATTTAATATTTTAGATTATGATTTGAACCGGTTTGACATTTAGTATGGTTTGCCTTTTGATATTTATTTGTTATAAAGACTATTCTTTTGTGACTTAGAGTCTTATTATAATTTCATCATTTTTGTTATGTTTTGTGTAACCTCTCTTTCTATTTTGGAAAGGGAGTGTTATATGAACTGAGGACCAAAGTATAAACAGAGGCAGTAACCACTATTATAGCAAGTAACATTGAAAATCTGAAAGTTACCTAAGGATTTTATGAGACTGAACTTTAAAAATGAATATCACAAACCTAAGAATATATTGTTTCTTTTGCATCACTAAACAGGTATATGGGGTCACTATTTAGAAGTTACAAGTAGTGATCCCTGATAATTGATAAGTGACTTTAATTATCTGAATTAGCAATTTGACAATATACCTGAAAGCTGTCCATTTATGAAGACATGAAGAGCATGCCCTGTTGACTGAATGATGAGAGCTGGGAGTTCCCCACCACGCAAGAAGGATTCAGATGAACCAATGTCAACACTGTGAGCAGATCAGATTGAATGAGGGAGAAGACATGTTATGCCAGTTGGGTCATTGTGCTAAGCTAAAGAAGTTCGGAGACTTATATTGCCTAATTAAATATGTCAACCCAACAATAGAGTCTAGAGCTATAGATAATTTAGAGCATGCTATGTAACATCTTTCCAACATTCTTTACTTCGGTTACTTTCACTGGATTTACTCAAATGGTTATTTTTCTTTTCCTGTTTCCTTCATGTCACTGATATAGTAAAAATGCATGGGAAGTATAATGAATAAAGCAATTGCCACAATCAGTTGTTGCTTTCTGCCGTAAAATATTCTGTCTACTCTATCTCTTTGAATGACCAAATCTAAAGCAATCAGGGTATAATGTTGATATTAAATGCATTGATGCAATTCAAAAGCAAAAGGAAATAGAAACAAGAATTCTGCAGTGGAAAAAATATCAACTTAACATTATCCTCACCTAGTTATGTACCATAGGTAGTCACTAGCACCCCTAGTGACATTAATTTGCTTCAAAAGACCAAAAAGTAATGAAGGTTGAGCTGTCATCCAGAGAAGATAAATCTTCACTATAAGTCTCCCAGGAGATCATATCAACGTTGCTCGGTGACATTTCCATTTTTGATGTCTGAACTCCAACCTGTAATGGAGGAACAAAGTTTACATACCAATACAAGAGAGATTTTTGATATATCAGAATTGACATCAGAACTGAGCAAAGAAGAATTCTCAAAAACAATATTTCACATACTTTGGCAGTATTAAAGATGACGTTCCTGCACTCAGACAGGATCCTGATGGACCAAGGAGGCAGGTTATAGTGCATATTGTTGAACATCACTCTTGAAGCAGACTTTGAATCATAATTTGAGAGAAAAGCAGCATGAGCCTGGAAAATGCCAACATTCAGTGGGAACTAATAGAAATTTGCATGTGTGTCAAGCAGAGGTATTACAAGAAAGAGATAAAAACCTGTTGAAGGCTTCCTAAAGAAGTAACAGTAGGATCTGCAGAAACTAAAGCTTTCTCACACAACTTAATAGCCCTGCGAAGCTCCTTCAAATGACCATATTTTGGTTGCCTCATCAAACCTATCAAGATTAAATACAGTTATTGGACCCAGATATTAATAACAGTTTATCAACATGGTAATTGAGAACGAATAATTGCATAAGTACAAGTAATATTCTTCTTGCTCTGTCCTCCTAGCAACAAGACACACATGAATTTAAATTTCAATTATCCAACAGTACAATGTTTTTCTGTTGACCAGCTCAAATTCATTAATGTGGTCATCCCAACATAATGTAAAGTAATGTAAGAAGAAAGAATACCTCCCAAGCAAAACAAAATTCCTGTGCTGCAATGTTTTTTTTATTCTCCAAGTGTTAAATTAGATAAGCTTTCTTAAAGACCACCAATCTTCCTAAGATAGAAGATGTAAGTTATGAGTGCAATCAAGAGACAATCTTTGAGAACAAAAAGAACAGAGGAATAAATTAACATAAAAAGGGAAAGACTCTGATCTAAACCAATGAAATATAATGTTTTCATTGTATTACTACTCCACAATACAGGCACATATAGCATATTTAAGCAGCCCATTGCACTAAAAAACTAAAATCCATTGCAAATAATGATAATACTATGAATAGAAATTGCCAACACAACACGTAATCTAGTTGCATCTCAAAAATAGAGCAGATAAGGAATTTACCAGGGGTGAGGAGAACCCTTGATTGGTTTCTGACCATACTTCCTCCGTGAATACTCATCAAGAGGGATGTATGCGAGCTTGTTCCTGTACTGAATCTGATCTTCGGGCTGAGATATCAGGCTTAAAACTCTGTGGCAACTCTCAACTGCTGCTTTGTTAGCTTCTTCAACTACTGCAGCACTCAAAAAGCACTAATAAAACAGCATAATTATCACCAAGGAAAGTAAAATAAGTAAAAGGGAGATAACAACACACCATTCTCCAAGCCAAGTCCTCTCGATCCATTGGTTGAGCTTCAATTCTGCAAATCAATTAACCAAGGCCCAAAGTCCAAGCTTCAATCCTGCAAATATAGAAGATAGTTTAGAAACAAGTTGAAAACTTACTCGTAAAAAATAAAATGAAATGTCAAAATAAAAAAAGATAAGAAACTTATCTTTTTTCAGACTTTACACCAAACTAGTTTCCTTGCTGGTTGTGCATTATCAACTCAAGGCTGCAAGCCAAATAACTCCAAATTCCAAACTCAAGCACGGAAGCTAGTAGTTTGCCACCATTTCATAAATCAAATTCCAAACCATTTCAAACACAGGCGGCAATCGAGGGAATAAGAGGTGTAGGCGGTACTCGAGGGCCTACGACGGGTAGACGATAATTGAGGGCCAACAAGGTGTAGGCAATAATTGAGGGTCTACAAGGTGTAGGCGACAATCAGGGCCTACGAGGTGTAGTCGGTAATTGAGGGACTACGAGGTGTGGGCGTCAATCGAGGGCCTACGAGGTGTAGGCGGCAATCGAGAGCCTACGAGGGGTAGGCGACAATCGATAGCCTACGAGGTGTATGCGGCAATCGAGAGCCTGTGAGGTGTAGGCGGCAATCGAGGTCCTGCGAGGTGTAGACGACAATCGAGTGCTTATGAGGGATAGGCGAAAATAAAGGGCCTACAAGTCGTAGGGAGTAATCGAGGACCTACGAGGTGTAGGCGACAATCGAGGCCTACGAGGTGTAGGCGAAAATCGAGGCCTACAAGGTGTAGGCGAAAATCGAGGGCCTACTAGCTGTAGGTGGAAATAAAGGCCTACAAAGTGTAGGCGGCAATCGAGGGCCTACGAGTTGTAGGCGGCAATCTGCCTTCGAGGTGTAGGCGACAATCGAGGGCCTACTAGGTATAGGCGGCAATCGAGGGCCTACGAGCTGTAGGCGGAAATCGAGGGCCTACAAGGTGTAGGTGAAAATTGAGCGCCTGCGATGTAGGCGAAAATCGACCGCCTACGAGGTGTAGGCGGAAATCGAAGGCCTAGGCGGCAATCGAGGGCCTACGAGGGGTAGGCGACAATCGAGGGACTAAGTGGTGTAGGCATCAATTGAGGGCCTACGAGGTGTAGACGACAATCGAGGGCCTACGAGCTGTAGGCGACAATCAAGGGCCTACGAGCTGTAGGCGACAATAGAGGCGTACGAGGTGTATGCAGCAATCGAGTGCCTACGAAGTGTAGGCGAAAATCGAGGGCCTACGAGTTGTAGGCGACTAACGAGGTGTAGGCGGAAATCAAGGGCCTACGATGTGTAGGCGGAAATCGAGGGTCTACGAGGGGTAGGCATCAATCGAGGGCCTACGAGGTGTGGCGATTATGTGTAGGCGACAATCGAGGCCTACGAGGTGTAGGCGACAATCGAGGGCCTACGAGATGTATGCGAAAATCTAGGGCCTACGAGGTGTAGACGAAAATCGAGCACCTACGAGGGGTAGGCGGCAATCGAAGGCCTACGAGGGGTAGGCATCAATCGAGGGCCTACGAGATGTAGGAGACGATCGAGGGCCTACGAGATGTAGGCGAGAATAGAAGCGGACGAGGACTAGGCGACAATAGAAGCGTACGAGGCGTAGGCGACAATAGAAACGTACGAGGTGTAGGCGACAATAGAGGGCCTACGAGGTGTACGCGGCAATCGAGGGCCTACGAGGTGTAGGCAGAAATCGAGGGCTTACGAGGTGTAGACGGTAATCGAGAGCCTACGAGGTGTAGGCGGTAATCAAGGGCTTGCGAAGAGTAGGCGAAAATCGAGGGCCTACAAGGGTTAGGCGAAAATCGAGGGCCTACGAAGTGTAGGCGGCAATCGAGGGCCTACGAGTTGTATGCGGCAATCGAGGGCCTGCGAGGTGTAGGCAAAAATCAAGGGCCTGCAGGGTGTAGGCGGCAATCGAGGGCCTACGAGGTGTAGACGGCAATCGAGGTCTATTAGGAGTAGGCGGCAATCGAGGGACTACTAGGTGTAGGCGGCAATCGAGGGACTACGAGGTGTAAGCGACAAACTAGATCCTACGAGGTGTAGGCGAAAATCGAGGGAACACGAGGTGTAGGCGATTATCGAGGTGCAGGCGACAATCGAGGCCTACGAGGTGTAGGCGACAATCGCGGCCTACGAGGTGTAGGCGACAATGGAGGCCTACGAGGTGTACGCAATAATTGAGGGCCTACGAGGTGTTGGCGGAAATCGAGCGTCTACGAGGTTTAGGCAGAAATCGAAGGCGTACAATGGGTAGGCAAAAATCGAGGGTCTATGATGAGTAGGTGGCAATCGAGGGACTAAGTGGTGTAAGCATCAATTGAGGGCCTAAGAGGTGTAGGCGACAATCGAGGGCCTACGAGTTATAGGCGACAATAGAGGCATACGAGGTGTAGGCGACAATAGAGTGTCTACGAGATGTAGGCAGAAATCGAGGGCCTACGAGGTGTAGGCGACAATCGAGGGCTTTTGTAGGGTAGACGACAGTCGAGGGCCTACGAGGTATAGCCATAAATCGAGGACCTATGAGGTGTAAGCAGAAATCGAAGGCCTACGAGGTGTAGGCGAATATTGAGGCCTACGAGGTTTAGGTGACAATCGAGGGCCTACGAGGTGTAAGCGACATTCGAGGGCCTACAAGGTGTAGGCGACAATCGAGGCGTACGAGTTGTACGCATCAATCGAGTGCCTACGAGGTTTAGGCGGAAATCGAAGGCCTACGAAGCGTAGGTAAAAATCGAGGGCTTTTTAGGGGTAGGCTATAGTCGAGGGCCTACAAGATGTAGGCGGAAATCGAGGGCCTACGAGATGTAGGCAAAAATCGAGGGCCTACGAAGGGTAGACATCAATCGAGGGCCTACGAGGTGTAGGCGATAATAGAGGCGTACGAGGTGTACGCAGTAATCGAGGGCCTACGAGATGTAGACGAAAATCGACGACCTACGAGATGTAAGCGGTAATTGAGGGCTTATGAGGTGTAAGCGGTAATCAAGGTCCCTACGAAGGGTAGGATGCAAACGAGTGATTACGAGGTGTAGGCGACAATCGAGGGCTTACGAGGTGTAAGCGACAATCAAGGGCCTACGAGGTGTAGGCGGAAATCGAGGGCCTATGAGGTGTAGGCGATAATCCAGGGTCTACAAGTTGTAGGCGGCAATCGAGGGCTACTAGGAGTAGGCGTCAATCGAGGGTCTACTAGGTCTAGGCGATAATCGAGGGCCTACGAGCTGTAAGCGATAAACTAGATCCAACGAGGTGTAGGCGAAAATCGAGGGCATACGAGGTGTAGGTGGAAATCGAGAGCATACGAGGGCGTGCGTGGTGTAGGCGGAAATCGACGGCCTACGAGGTGTAGACGATAATCGAAGGCTTACGAGTTGTAGGCGGTAATCAAGGGCCTACGAAGGGGTAGGCGACAATCGAGTGCCTATGAGGAATAGTCGAAAATCAATGGCCAACGAGGTGTAGGCAGTAATCGAGAACCTACGAGGTGTAGGCGACTATCGAGGGCTACGAGGTGTAGGCGGAAATCGAGCGCCTACGAGGTGTAGGCGGAAATTGAGCGCCTACGAGATGTAGGCGGAAATCGAAGGCCTACAACGGGTAGGCAGCAATCGAGGGCCTGCGAGGGGTAGGCGACAATCGAGGGACTAAGTGGTGTAGGCATCAATTAAGGGCCTACGAGGTGTAGGCGATTAGCGAGGACTACGAGATGTAGGCGATGATCGAGGGCCTACGAAGTGTAGGCGACAATCGAGGGTCTACGAGATGTAGGCGACAATAGAGGCGTACGAGGTGTACGCAACAATCGAGTGTCTACGAGATGTAGGCAGAAATCGAGGGCCTACGAGATGTAGGCGACAATTGAGAGCTTTTGAGGGGTAGGCGATAGTCGAGGGCCTACGAGGTGTATGCGACAGTCGAGGCCTACGAGGTGTATGAAGAAATTAAGGGCATACGAGTTGTAAGCGTAAATCAAGGGCCTACGAGGTATAGGCGGAAATCGAGGGCCTACGAGGGGTAGGCATCAATCGAGGCCTACGAGGGGTAGGCGACAATATAGTCCTACGAGGTGTAGGCGACAATAGATGCGTATGAGGTGTACACAGTAATCAAGGCATAAGAGGTGTATGCGAAAATCGAGGGACTACGAGATGTAGGCAGAAATCAAGCGCCTACGAGGGGTAGGCGGCAATCAATGGCCTACGTGGGGTAGGCATGAATCGAGGGCCTACGAGGGGTAGGCGGCAATCGAGGGCCTACGAGGTATGGGCGATTATCGAGGGCCTACGAGGTGTAGGCGACAATCGAGTCCTACGAGGTGTAGGCGACAATCGAGGGCTTACGAGGTGTAGGCGACAATCGAGAGCCTATGAGGTGTAGGCGACAATAGAGGGCCTACGAGGTAAAGGCGACAATAGAGGCATACGAGGTGTACGCAGCAATCGAGGGCCTACACGGTGTAGGCATAAATCAAGTTCCTACGAGTTGTAGGCGGAAATCGACTGCCTACGAGGTGTAGACGGTAATCGAAGGCTTACGAGGTTTAGGCGGCAATCAAGGGCCTGCGAAAGGGTAGTTGGCAATTGAGTGCCTATGAGGGATAGGTGAAAACCAAGGGCCTACGAGGTGTAGGCAATAATCGAGAACCTATGAGGTGTATGCGACAATCGAGGGCCTACGAGGTGTAGGCGAAAATCAAGGTGAAGACGACAATCGAGGCCTACGAGGTGTAGGCGGAAATCGAGTACCTACGAGGTGTAGGCGGCAATTGAGTGCCTACGAGGTGTAGACGGCAATCGAGTGCTTACGAGGTGTAGGCGGCAATCGAAAGCCTACGAGTTGTAGGCAACAATTGAGTCGAGGCCCTACGAGGTGTAGGCGGAAATCGATGCTCTACTAGGTGTAGGCGGTAATCGAGAGCCTACGAGATGTAGGCAAAAATCGAGAGCCTACGAGATGTAGGCATCAATTGAGGGCTTACGAGGTGTAGGCGATTATCGAGGCCTACGAGGTGTAGGCGACAATCGAGGGCCTACGAGGTGTAGGCGACAATCGAGGGCCTATTAGGTGTAGGCAATAATCGAGGATCTACGAGCTATAAGCGACAAACTAGATCCAACGAGGTGTAGGCGGAAATCAAGGGCATACATGGTGTAGACAGAAATCGACGACCAACGAGGTGTAGACTATAATCGAAGGCTTACGAGTTGTAGGCGGTAATCAAGGGCCTACGAAGGGGTAGGCGGCAATCGAGTGCCTATGAGAGATAGTCTAAAATCAAGGGCCAACGAGGTGTAGGCAGTAACTGAGAACCTACGAGGTGTAGGCGACTAACGAGAGCCTACGAGATGTAGATGACTATCGAGGGCCTACGAGATGTAGACGGAAATCGAGTGCCTACGAGGTGTAGGCGGCAATCTAGGGCTTACAAGGTGTAAACGGTAATCGAGGGTCTACGAAGGGTAGGCAAAAATTGAAGGCATACGAAGTGTAGGCGACAATCGAGGGCCTACGAGGTGTAGGCGGAAATCGAAGGCCTACTAGATGTAGGCGAAAATCGAGGGCCTACTAGGTGTAGGCGGCAATCGAGGGCCTACGAGATGTAGGCGGCAATCGCGAGCCTACGAGGTGTAGGCGACAAAATAGATCCTACAAGGTGTAGGCCGAAATCGAGGGTCTGCGAGGTGTAGGCGATAATCCATGTTCTACAAGTTGTTGGCAACAATCGAGTCCTACTAGGAGTATGCGGCAATCGAGGGCCTACTAGGTCTAGGCGGCAATCGAGGGCCTACTAGGTCTAGGCGGCAATCGAGGGCCTACGAGGTGTAGGCAGAAATCGAGGGTCTACGAGGTGTAGGCGATTATCGAAATTTACAAGATGTGGGCGACAATTGAGGCATACGAGGTGTATGCGACAATCGAGGGCCTGTGAGGTGTAGGCGACAATAGAGGCGTACGAGGTGTACGCAGTAATCGAGGGTCTACAAAGTGTAGGCGAAAATCAAGGACCTACGAGGTGTAGGCGAAAATCGAGCGCCTACGAGATGTAGGAGGCAATCGAAGGCCAATAACGAGTAGGCGGCAATCGAGAGACTAAGTGGTGTAAGCATCAATTGAGGGCCTACGAGGTGTAGGCGATTATCGAGGGCCTACGAGGTGTAGGCGACAATAAAGGCGTACGAGGTGTACGCAACAATCGAGTGCCTACGAGATGTGGGTAGAAATTGAGGGCTGCCTACGAGATGAAGGCGACAATCGAGAGCCTTTGAGGGGTATGAAACAGTCGAGGGCCTACGAGGTGTATGCGGAAATTAAGGGCCTACGAGGTGTAGGCGGAAATCGAAGGCCACAAGGTGTAGGCGGCAATCGAGGGCCTACGAGGTGTAGGCGGCAATCGCGAGCCTACGAGGTGTAAGCGACAAACTAGATCCTACGAGGTGTAGGACAAAATCGAGGGTCTACGAGGTGTAAGCGATAATCCAGGGTCTATAAGTTGTTGGCAGCAATTGAGGCCTACTAGAAGTAGGCGGCAATCGAGCGCCTACTAGGTATAGGCGACAATTGAGGGCCTACGAGGTATAGGTGACAACAGAGGCATACGAGGTGTACGCAGCAATCGAGGGCCTACGAGGTGTAGGCGAAAATCGAGTTCCTATGAGTCGTAGGCTGAAATCGACGGCCTACGAGGTGTAGACGGTAATCGAAGGCTTACGAGGTTTAGGCAGCAGCCAAGGGCCTACGAAGGGGTAGTTGGCAATCGAGTACCTATGAGGGATAGGCAAAAATCAAGGGCCTACGAGGTGTAAGAAATAATCGAGGACCTACGAGGTGTAAGAAATAATCGAGGACCTACGAGGTGTAGACGACAATCGAGGGCCTACGAGGTGTAGGCAAAAATCGAGTACCTACGAGGTGTAGGCGGCAATCGAGTGCCTACGAGGTGTATGCGGCAATCGAGAGTTTATGAGTTGCAGGCAGCAATCGAGTCGAGACCCTACAAGGTGTAGGCGTAAATCGATGCCCTACTAGGTATAGGCGGAAATCGAGGGCCTACGAGTTGAAGGCGGAAATCGAGCGCCTACAAGATGTAGGCATCAATTGAGGGCCTACGAGGTGTAGGCGACGAGGCGTACGAGGTGTACCCAACAATCGAGTGCCTACCAGGTGTAGGCGAAAATCGAGCGCCTACGAGATGTAGGCGGAAATCGAGCTCCTACGAGATATAAGCGGAAATCGAGCGACTACGAGGTGTAGGCGGAAATCGTAGGCCTACAAAGGGTTGGCACTTGAGGGCCTACGAGGGGTAGGCGGCAATCGAGGAACTAAGTGTTGTAGGTATCAATGTAGGGGCTACGAGGTGTAGGCGACAATCGAGGCTTACGAGGTGTAGGCGACAATCAAGGGCCTACAAGGTGTAGCCGACAATCGAGGGCGTACGAGGTGTACGCAGCAATCGAGTGCCTACGAGGTGTAGGCGGAAATCGAAATCCTACAAGGTGTAAGTGAAAATCGAGGGCTTTTGAGGGGTAAGCGACAGTCGAGGGCCTACAAGGTGTAGGCGAAAATCAAGGGCCTACTAAGTGTAGGCGGAAATCGAGGGCCTACGAAGTGTAGGCAGAAATCGAGGGACTATGAGGTGTAGGCGAAAATCGTGGGCTTACGAGAGGTAAGTATCAATTGAGGGTCTACGAGGTGTAGGCGATTATCGAGACCTACAAGGTATAGGCGGAAATCGAGGGCCTACGAGGTGTAGGCGAAAATCGTGGGCCTACGAGAGGTAAGTATCAATTGAGGGCCTACAAGGTGTAGGCGAAAATCGAGGGCCTACGAGGTGTAGGCAGAAATCGAGGGCCTACGAGGTGTAGGCGGAAATCGACGGCCTACGAGGTGTAGACAGTAATCGAGGGTCTACGAGGTGTTGGCGGTAATCGAGGGCCTACGAAGGGTAGGCGAAAATGGAGGGCATACGAAGTGTAAGCGACAAACGAAGGCCTACGAGGTATAGGCAGCAATCGAGTGCCTACTAGTTGTAGGCGGCAATCGAGGGCCTACGAGGTGTAGGCGAAAATCGAGGGCCTACAAGGTTTAGGCAGAAATCGAGGGCATACGAGGTTTAAACAAAAATCGAGGACCTTCGAGATGTAGGCGGAAATCGAGCGCCTACAAAGGATAGGCGGCAATCGAGGGCCTACTAGTTGTAGGCGGCAATCAAGGGCTTACGAGATGTAGTTGGAAATCAAGCGCCTACGAGGTGTAGGCGAAAATAGAGCGCCTACGAGATGTAGGCTAAAATCGAGTGCTTACGAGGTATAGGCGAAGATCGAAGGCCTACAAAGGGTTGGCAATCGAGGGCCTACGAGGTGTAGGCGACAATAGAGGCGTACGAGGTGTACGCAGCAATCGAGGGCCTACGATATGTTGGCGATTATCGAGTCCTACGAAGTGTAGGCGACAATCGAGAGCCTACGAAGTGTAGGCGACAATCGAGAGCCTACGAGGTGTAGGCGACAATCGAGAGCCTACGAGGTGTAGGCGACAATAGAGGCGTACGAGGTGTACGCAGCAATTGAGGGCGTACGAGGTGTAGACGGAAATCGAGGGCCTACGAGAGGTAGGCAGCAATCGATGCCTACGGAGTGTAGACGACAATCGAGTGCCTACGATGTGTAGTAGTAGGCGGCAATCGTGTGCCCACGAGGTGTAGGCGGCAATCGAGGGCCCGCGAGGTATAGGCGACTATTGATCGAGGCCTACAAGGTGTAGGCGACAATCAAGGTGTAGGCGGCAATCAAGGGCCTACGAGGTGTAGACGACAATCGAGTGTCTTCAATGTGTAGAAAGGGCCTACGAGGTGTAGACAACAATCTAGGGCCTACCAGGGATAGGCATAGGGGTGAAAATGAATCGAATTTCAGCGAACACACTAATGCTCAGATTTGGCTCGACTCGAAAAAATTGTGCTCGGATTCGACTCGAATTCGATAAGGAATTTCTAGTTGTGCGCCAAATTCGACTCGGATCATTACTCTGACCTACTCGGCTCGTAAGTACTCGACTCATTTACAAAATGAGTTACTCACGAGCCTTCAAATCGAGTTTCGAATATGAACCATTTCGCTTAATACTGAACCACTATATACTAAATTGATTATTGAACTAATGTTTTATATATAAAAGTCTTTTACTTTTTATTTATGTAAAGAAATTACAAATAATGTAATACGAATTGACTATCAATTCACTGATTTATTCAAGTACAAGTTTACACAATTTAATACTACACTTTATAAATTATAAAGATTGATACAAATATCACATATTTAGTTTATTAGTATGGATTAGACCAGTATTCGAATATGATCCATCGAGCAGGTATCGAGAAAAAATGAAATACTCGAACCCATTAATCTGAGCGAATACTGGTATACTAGAATTCGGCTCGTGAATCATTAAACAAAAAACGAGTATGGATCATATTCGACTCGAATCAACTTCGAATTCGAGCTTTGGATCATATTTTCAAACCGATCTCGAGTCGAGTATCAAGCTACTCTGCTCGGCTAACACCCTTAGGTAGGCAGCAATCGAGGGCCTACCAAGTTAAGGCAACAATCGAGGAGGTACGAGGTGTAGGCGACAATCAAGTGCCTACAAGGTCTAGGAGGCAATCAAGGGCCTATAACGTGTAGGAAGGGCCTACAAGGTTACGAGGACCTGCATGCGGTAGGCGGACGACAAGGACCTTTGAAGTAGGCAGAAATCAAGGGCCTACGAGTTATAAACGAAAGGTCTACGAGGTGTAGGCGGCAATCGAGGGCCTACGAGGGGTAGGCGATAATCGAGGGCCTACAAGGATATGTGACAATCGAGGGCCTACAAGGGTAGGTGACAATCAATGGCCTACGAGAGGTAGATAGCAATCAAGGGCCTATGAGAGTAGGCAGCAATCGAGGGCCTACGAGGTGTAGGCGGCTATCGAGGACCTACGAGTTGTAGGCGGTGAGGGCCTAAGAGGGATAGGCGGCAATCGAGGGCCTACGTGGTGTAGCTGGCAAGCGAGGTCCTACGAGGGTAGGAGGCAATCGATGGCCTACAAGGTGTAGACGGCAATCGATGGCCTACGAGGTGTAGGCAGAAATCGAGGACATATGAAGGATAGGTGGCAATCGAGGGCCTACGACAGTATGAGGCAATCGAGGGCCTACGTGGGGTAGGCGATCATTAAGGGCCTACAAGAGGTAGGCGGTAATCAAGTGGTTGTCTACGAGGGCCAGGCAACAATCAGGTGCCTACGAGGAGTAGACGGTAATCGAGAGCCTATAAAGGGTAGGCGTCAATCGAGGGCCTACAAGGTGTAGGCGGCAATCGAGGGCCTGCGAGTTATAGGTTGTAATCGAGAGCTTACGATGTGTAGTTGGTCATCGAGGGCCTACGAGGTGTAGCTGGTCATCAAGGGCCTACGAGATGTAGGCGGCAATCGAGGGCTTATGAGGTGATAGCAATTATCAGATAATAGATTTAACTGTTTAAAAATCATATAAATATGATTTTAAAGTATTAAAAATACTTTGTGATATTATAAATGTATTATAATATTATGATATGATTTTTATTAATATTTAATATTAAATAAATATTAATGATAATAGAATAATGTGGTATTTATATAATATAAATACGATATAAATGATTGAAAAATCATGATAAATGGTAATAATTATCTGAAAATTATTACAAGTCTATGAAAATTATTGTCTGATAATAAAATTATCTAAGATAATTGTTAAGTGTTTAGGCAGAGTTTAATTGAACTTAAACTCGATAATTGTCCGACTAGACCGTCGGGATGTTAGAATTGTGTCGGGCTCAACTCAGACTGAAATAGTTTGACTTGATCTTAGGTGTGTTATAGACTGATAGGATTGTGTGTGTTATGTGTTACGTGTTTACGATTATTTTATAAATATATATATATAAATAATAGTATTATATTGTGATGATATTATTCTAATATTGGAGATCTATATTACTAATATTAGGTCTTCGGATAAAGCGTTATAAACTGTGTAGCAGTAGTCGGTGATGCAGGCAAGTTCTTAAACTTGAACTCCTAATTATTGTGCAAGTGTTCTCTAAACTCGACCTCGAGTAGATCTTTCTTTCAATTATAATTATGGCTAATCATTTCTGATTACTATGTCTATGAATTGTTGAATAGTTTTCTGTGCAAATAATGAATGTGTTCATCAGGTATGAAAGGTTGATCACCTTCATTACCATTCGGTCCAGATATAATTGTTATGTTCATGTTTTTTTTCTTGACCATTCAATTCCTATTGACTTGGTCATTCAGTTATAAAATTTGTTCATGCTCATTCACAACCATATTGTTGAATGTTAGCCAGATGTTATTCAAATTCTTTCAATCATGATATATCCTCAAATAAATTTATACTTGCTGGGCAAATTTATGCTCACCCTTGTTATATCATGATAAACATTACAGATTAAGACGAATGCGTAAGATACAAGGAAAAGACAAAACCAAGTTTAGCTTAGAACTATGTGTGCAGCTCGATTTGTAACAGAAATGTATTATAATAATAATGTTTGTTAGATAGGATATTGATTCAGGTTTTATGTGAAGGTTTTTGACCTTGGGAATAGTGTGTAATGTTTAATGTATAAACAATTTATGTTTATATCTTCCACAATAGTTATAGAAATAGTATACCAGATCCGTGGTGATTTGGGACCCGAATTTGGGGCTATTACAACGATGGCCTACAATGGTAGGCAACCGACGATGTCCTACTAGGGTAGGCGACCAATGATAGCCTATGAGCAGTAGATGGTGAACGAGGTTCTACGAGGGGTAAGCGGCGAGCAAGGGCCTATGAGGGGTAGTCAACAAACGTGGGCCTACAAGTAGTCGACCAACGAGGGCTTGCGAGGGATAAACTGGAAAGGAGTGAGGGCCTACAAAGAGTAGGAGCCAATCGAGAGTCAATCGAGAGCCTACGAGGAGTAGGCAGCATTCGAAGGTGTGTAGGCGGCCATGCACCTACGAGGTGAAGGCGGTCGACGAGGGCCTAGATTTAGTTATATTATAACAAAATAATGTAAACAAATAAGGGAGCCGCAAAGTAATACCCGTACATAATTGGCACAATACAATTAGATATTGGTTGCTGGCAAGGAAAATGTTAGCAGTTCACTCTCAATGTTCGAGTGAGAGACATTGCTAGTACAGAAACTAGCATTCAGGACCTGCTTACACACGCCAAAGAAGAGCTTGCAGCTTTTCATCAAAGATATGTTTATGTAGTTGGCGGGAATTTCATTTAGTTTGTATTTATGCAGGTTATTAACTTTAAAGTTCGAGCCAGATTTGGACGATTATGATTTCTCTAGTGCTATTGTCCGTGCGTTGTAGAATTTTTTTACTTTTGCAAACAGATATGGAAAATAATAATTACATTCTAATAGTTCCAGCATATAAAATGGGAAATTAAATCAATGCGTGAAAATTCTCTGTTAGAATAATGCTTTCTTCTACGAAAATTCTCTGTTTTACTAAGAAAGCTAATCCCTATAATTAAGTTTAAAATTTCAAATATGTCACACATCACAGCAGGTGTTTACTTCGAAATTATATACAAAATCTTTATCATCTAAAAATAGATAAATTCACAAACCAAATTAAAGTTGAGTTTAACTCAACACTTACATGCCCAGTATCAGCAAGATCGCCCATAACCAGCTGGTCGACCCAATAGACTATATCATCGTCCGATTTGGAACCCAAACGAATCACCCAATTCGGAGTCGAATCGAAAGTGGGTGAGAGTGGGTCGGTTGATTTTTGTTTGTGTATCCAATTCGGTTGCCCACAAAAACATCGAATTTGAGGTTTATGGGCGTGGTGGAGAGGAGGAGACGGTGAGGCCTGGCTAGGGTTTAAAAATGGGAACATAGAGAGAAGGAGCTATCGAATCTTGGCGTAAATAAAGTCATAATCGAATTTGAGGTTTATGGGCGTGGAGGAGACGGTGATGCCTGACTAGTGTTTAAGAATGTGAACATTGAGAGATATTGTGGACGGTTTGTTTATGAAGAAGAAGAAGAAGAAGAGGGAGAGGAAGAAGAAGAGGGAAGGAGCCATCAAATCTTGGCGTAAATAAAGTCTTCATCGAATCTTGGAGTAAAGAAAGTCTTAATCGAATCTTGGCCTTGGTGGTCACGTAAAAGTGGTAGTTATGTATTATGAGAGATTCAATCCCAATCTTTTCCGGATTGAGCGCAACTAACTTTTAAGATTTTTTAATTTTGCTCTTATTAATTACTCATTTTCGTATACCCAAAAAAAATCAAACAAAAGAAAATAAATGGGAATTGATATTTCAAAATTATTTTTTTATATTTTTACACGTAGGCTCACATATTACTTAATAAAAATTTGACACATAAACTAATATGTGAGTTATATGTGTGAAAATATAAAAAAATAATGCTATTATCACATAAAAAAATGCTCAAATAATAGTCATATACACACATGCATATTGTGGGCCCCGCCTGACATGTGGGGCCACAAAAATGCATGTGTGTATATAAGCATTATGTGAGTCTTTTTTATGTGATAATAGTATTATTTAATATGAAAATAGTTGTTTCCAAAATAAAAAGGTATTATCTTCTTTTGTACTTTTTTTGTTGTCTCTATTCCAAACAGAGGCGAAACCAGGGGTCGGGGGCATATGACCCCCCTGGAATCTCTGGCGAAAATGGCAGGAACGGATTTATCTTTTGACGGCAAGGGCAGGGGCGGATTCACCTTAGGGAAAGAGCGGGTAATTGCCCCCTGTCCATGGCTACCGAAATACTCAATTGGAGCACTGCATACATGAAGCTTAGCCAATCAAAGATATGGAGCACTACATACCATTCTTTCACTTCGGTTCTCACTTTTCTAATTTGCTCTCTCTCTCTCTTCTCCGTCTACTGTAATTGCTAATAAGGGATAGAGCCATGTAAATCTCTCACTCACCTTCTAATCTATTTGGTATAGTTATCAATTTGCCCATTCCCAATAAAATGTTACATGACCATTACTTTATGCTTTTTTCGTGCATTTTATTAAGTAGGAGTATTAAAATTTAAAAATAGGACATAACTTTTTAATTAAATAAAAGTGTGACCCTTTAACACCAACAAAATTGCGGCAAGTGAATTAAAATCATTTATTTAGGGGGAAAAAAAGAAGTATTTTACGTGACAAATACTCTATATATTTGGTTCATGTTAAATATAAAGATGAATTAATCTTTTTTAGAGCTTTTTTCCGTTTTTTGGGTACAAGGGAGGAGAAATGACAATATTTATTAGTGCGTGACTAATTTAGAATTTTTAGAGTCTAAAAACATTTAATAATATTGTTAGTTTTTAGAGTCTAAAAACATCTAACAATATTGGAATTCAATCCGAATGATATTGTTAGTGATCCGGAGATACATATGTGTTGCAATCAACCAGTTGGGTCTGATTATTGGTGATTTTGTCGGTAGCATGATGCCTTGTGCATTGGGCCACGATTCTCTGGTCCGTATGCATTGGGCTGCTAATATACTTTCTATTTTTTTCAATCTGGGTCAAAATCAAACCCAAGGACCTTAACTCCGTTTCCTCGCTGCTGCAACCTACACGTCGTTGCTCCTGATTTTCGGTAACCGCCCTCAAATTTTGACCCCCATCAAATTTTATTCTGGTTCTACCACTGATTCCAAAATTAAATTATACAATTTTATTTTTGAGTTCAAATGACAACTTATTAAATTTTAAATTAATATAAATTTATTTAATTTTAGTTGATATAATTATTATAATTGTATAATATATAATAAAAATTATTTTATTCTAAATTTTTATGAGTCATGCCAATTTTAAAGTTTAATAAACGAATGGAGTAGTATTGTAAATGTTTTTTCTCAAATAATTTTGATGTTCAGCATTTAATTACCCATATAGTATTCTATAATTCCTTTCATTTCAAAATATAAATGTTCATTTTTTGAAGTTAATTTTGAGTTTCAAATGCCAAATTGATATGAATTAATTTAATTTTTGTCGATAAAGTTATGAAAATCGCAAAAATGTTAATAGTAGTAATAATTACTGCATCCATCCTCAAAATGATATGTTTAAGTACAAATTTCATACATATTAAAAAAAAAGTTAAGAAAAAAGTTTAAATAAAGTTTTAAATTTATTTTTAATGGACACTAATGGATCTCACTAAATTACATAATTACCCATTCAATTTATATACTTTATCTCTTATCCTTTTGAGGATGATGGCGTATAAGATTTATTATTTTGAAAAGTTAAATGTATTACAAAAATTATAAATTTTAAAATATCTCAAATGGACTGTAAAAAATCAAACTTAATTCTATATTCTAGAATAGATGGAGTATTTATATATTTTTTTTATAAGATTTTTGCTATGTATTACGACAAATTTATATTGACTTACAATTGCAAAATTTATAATTACATGAAATTAGTAAGAATTATTATATGAGGATCCTAATGCATCAAATTGTTATGAATTATAAGAAGACCCAATATATCCTTTTTATAAAACATGAAGCAAATTAATGGGTGCAACTAAAATAAGTGGGCTACAATGACACATTTGGGTTATCAAAACTACTCAATTTATTGAATAGACAAGTTCTAAATTACAGAACTGCATATAATGTTGTGAGGATAAAAGAGAATATGTTCAGTATTTACAAACACATTTAAAGAAGTATGTAAAAAAGGAAAATAGTAAGCAATTCCCAAATTTGCTTCAGAAACTGATCAACAATTTCCCATAGACAACCAGAGCTAAAGATGTAACTCAGTCAACCACCGAGTTCAGCAACTTCTCAGGTGGAATAAAATCTTCAGGCCAATCACCATAAATGGAATTGATCTTTCCATGTAGTTTCCACTTCAAAACTCCATTATTATTCACCGCTTCTTGTGTGGGAACTCCGACCTCCATTTTAGTAGGGAAAGCCTTCTTAATCAGTATGGAGCCAATATTCGTCGTTACATCAGCCTCAATATGTCCATCAGGCAACTGTAACTCTAGTGATGATGAACAAAATTAGGCAATTAAAGTTACCTATACAAAAGAAGGGTAATTACAAGGGATCATAAAGTTATGCACAGCATAAGCTGGGAGGAAAGTTCTGAGGTTTTAACTGTTTATGATACATTAGAGAAGCTAGATAAATATTTGTATCCTCGTCAAACTAAAGAGTTGGCATCTTCAAAAGAAAATACACCACCATAATTCTGAAAATGCATAATCCAAACATCATTTCCAATTTGATGACCAATAAACAAAAGAAATAAATTTGAATTCAGTTATCTAACATGATAAACACACACGTCTTCATTTATCTTTACAAAAAAATAAAATTAGAACAAAATGTTTAGTGGAATTAGTGCGACTGCGTGACAGATTGATTCAAATAGGACAAAAGATATTTGTAATTGCATATAATAAACATTATGAGACAATAAATAATAGTTTGCGAATAAATATATTCACTTGCTTAACTGTCACAATTTAGAAATATCCATGTTCTTAGATCTAGGAAAAGCTAATGACACGGTCAAAATTCTAATATAGTTAGACATGCGCCTAAGTTCCCTACTTGCAGATTTACAAGGGAAATTTCCTACATCAATGCTTCAAATATACGACTACAATGTTATGACATAGCAATTTCAGAACCAGGGCAGTGACGGACATGTAAAACAAGAAAACAATGTAACAAAATCAAGACAAAACAAGCGAATTTAAGCTGTACACGACAAGCATACCGGCATGCCCATGAGCAAAGTGACATCTATCTCCAAAGGGGCACTGACCCGTGATCTCCCACTTACTGCAGATCGTTGTCTTCCAAGGCTTCATACTAGATCGAAAAGCATCCAAACTTGCATTTATATGCTTATTGAGCTCCGCTTGATCAGTGTCACTTCTATGCTCCATCACTTGTCCCATGGTTCCGATGCTTATTGCAGAGCTTTCCCTTGGCAAGGGCCTAATGATATCAGTCTAAAACTTTGATGGATTTTCATGTAGGAAATTGCATTTCTCCCCATATGGGCATTCTGCTCCATTATAAAACTTCCTGCAAATTTTCATTCGATGAATAATTCTTTGATCATCGTTCCAGTTTCCTGCTTCCATATCCTTTACACGGATAATTTCTTGCCAGTTAGGTGGGGGTTCCCGCATATCTTCAACGCCATGGGCAAATGTACATTTCTCCCCATTTCGACAATTACCATCCAAGAATTTAGCGCACATTCGTCTCTTGAAAAATATGTTGATAGTTCCTTTAGTCACCATAGGACTTGGTTGGCTCATCCTTGGATTCATGGGTGGGAAAGGTGCAGAATTTGGTGGGTGATTGTCATAATTCCTTGGTCTCTTAAAGGTAGGGGCATACTCAAACTGCGGTTGCGGCTCAACATTTTCACTGTTCATTGGACTTTGAGGCCAGAAACTACCAACATAGCCGGTATGGTAAGGCGGGGGCATAAAGGGGAGTGGTGGTGGTGGTGGTGGTGGTGGGTGATTATGATGGCTCATGCTGCAGTCAGATAAGGATTTAGACCGTCTACTTTTGTTGTTCCGAAAAAGTATCAAAATTATATTTTATCAATAAAATTCCAGATAACAAGAAATGATATTCGAGAATCTAATATGACCATCTAGTTGAGGAAAAAATGATCAAGGGTGCACAAATAGGCTTATAACAATCCGAATTGAACAAGAACTAAAGAATAAACAAAAGCAACACAAATAGCTGTGTAAACAATGTGCTATAAATTAAAATTAAGAAGAAAAATCAATCAAGAAAACCCATATTCTCCTTAATTCGGTTATAAACATGCTTTAAAAATTGACAAATATATGTCAAAAGCAGAATCAACAAACCTGGATATTACGACCAAATTTAAGAATAAAAAATTAAAGTTAAATTGTTTTTTATTTGTTTTATAAAAAAATTCGGTAAAACAAAAATTGAAACACGATGGCTTATATGGCTAGCAAAAACCCTAATTTGAGAAGGCTTAAATATAAATTATTATTCTAAATTATTCATTATTTTCTACTTTAGTATTTGTCTTTTTTATTTTTATAATTAGAATTTTTGGATTAAGTTCAATTGAAATGTCATCTTATAAATTGATGATGCGGTTCAACTCCTTGCTTATGTGTAATAAATCAATGATATGACATCCTAATATGCTAAATAAATGTTTATGTGTACAAAGAAAACATATTTTAATGAGATCAAAGGGCAATAACAAATTAAACACTTGAAAACTAGGCAAATAATATAAATTATAAAATTTACTCAATTAAAATTAATTAAGCAAATTACAAAAAAGACATTACACAAATAACTTAACTTATAAATTACACAAATAACATAAATTAAACAAGTAAAACTATTAACTTAAAATATAAAAAAAACATTAACAAATAGTATAATAAATGATTAAATAACTAAATAATTATTTACATCATCTCTCCCATTTCAAATTATGAAAAGACCCACAACGGTCCCGTTCTAATAGGATGAAGACACGTCACGACATCGACATAAAAAACCTTAAATTTTTTGAAATTCATCATCTCCATGGATAAGCTCCTCCTCTTTCTATCAATATCTGTGTATATATACAAATTGTAATTTACAATTTTTTATGTTTAATTTATAATAAGGTTGACGACTATGTACTAGTGGTTGCTGGTGGTGACTAGGTGGTAATAATGGTAGCATGGTTATGGTGGCAGGTAGCGACGACAAGCCGTTTGACTCTCTTTTGGTCAGATAAATAATTTATTTATTTTTTATTTTGTTTAAAGTTTAATTTGTTATGTGTGTATTTATTTACATTTTTGCCTTTCAATATAATAACATTTTTGAAATTTTATTTGAAAACTTAGGATATGTTTGTTTGACTATTAATCTTAAGCGTCTTGTTTGTTTTCAAATTTAGACTTAGGACTATTAATTTTGGGATTATAAAATGATTTAATAGTATTGACATTATAATTATAATCTTATGATTAATAGTTTTGGAATTATAAACTCATTGATTATAATTTTTGCAAACAAACATAGCCTTAATTTTTTTTAGTACACACAAATTTGTCATGTCACCAACCACATCATATCATCTTATTGTAAAAATTAAAAAATCAACCATCAAAATAAAAAATGGTCAATAATTTAAGATAGTAATTTATATTTAAGCCTTCTAAATGTGAACATGAAATGCATCCTAGTCTACCTGAAAAAATAAAAATAAAAATTAGAGTTAACTTTGTATGCATTTTTCCCCACTACAATTTGATTTTTCAAAAGGATTAAGAAAATAAACTAATGGGATTATATTATGTGATGCTCCCAAAATAGGTATACAACACTCATTCTGAGTCATCAAATACATGGTACAGAAAGTAAACTACAACTTTAATAATACAATTATCGTGCAAAATACGACAACACATACTGTGAGTTTAAATACAAATATTGTCTTCTAGACAATATAAACACTCAAATAAGTCCTCATTACAAGTATTCATACACTATTTTACAAAAATAGTGAGGACTGCTAAAACATCTTTCTAGAACCATCACTCCATACCCCGACTCGATCATGTTATGTTCTCACCTCCTGAGAAGAAAAATGGAACAAAAAGGAAAAGGGTGAGCTCAACTAGCCCAGTAAGAATATTATGACTAAGATAATATACAATAAATTATCATTAATCTTCAACAGGAAAAAATCTGATAGAATATAATAGACAACAAATTTAATATCAATATTCTGCAGCGAAAATAACAATCTATTATAAGAGTTACGTAGAGAATGAATTCTACTGTCTTCTAAGATTTAAAAGTTTATCATCAATATTTTATCCTTGTAACAATAATCAATATACATCTTTAATTAAATATTCATCTTTGCACTACAGGCCAAATATATTCATTTGTATCACCAGTTGGTCATGTTCATATCAACACCTGTTCATCTTTGCACTACGGGCCAAAGATATTCATCAGTTAATCATTCATCTTTGCACTATAGGCCAAAGACGTTCAGTAATATCATCATTTAAGACTGAGGATGATGAAGATTATTTTAAAAAAAATGAATACAGTGAGACAGAAGGACAAGTATTAGGGATTCGTATAACAGTTTATCCAAGATCAATAATACTTCATAATAACCAATTGTGAAGCAGAATTCAAAAATAACGATCAAAATATGGATACAAACAAAGATAGTAGCCAAAATAGACATCTTGGACAAAAAAATAAATTATTTTTCGGTGAATAGTGTCGTATTCGTGAATAGTGTCGTATACATGAATAGTAACCCCGACAAAAAAATTCTAAATTTGATTAAAAAGTTCACCAATATTTCGGCATAATGATATTGAAGAAAATAATATCATTTAAGAAGAAAATAACATCCCTTACCTCAAAATAACGGTATTTTTGATCGGAATATCGGATATAAAGCCGAATAAAGATTGTACCGAACAGGAACTCTCAAAATATATAAATACTCACAAAAATACGCTCGATAATCTAGAGAAAAAGAAAACTTGTTTCTGATGTGATTTTCAATTCTAACTTAAGTGCCTATTTATAGGAAAATGTTAGAACGCCAAAGGAGACTAAAATAATAGAATATTATTATTTCTTATTCTTTCTTCTACGCAAGCAAGCTAGCCACCAATTATGAAAAATTTTCAGCAGCCCATGTGCATTCAACACCAACCAAAAAGTGGGTCCCACCCATAATTTAATAAAAATTATTTTATTTTCTGAAACTTCAGTAATTCATATGAAATAATCTGTTTATCAGAAAAATATGAATTTTATGTCCATTTCACACAAAATCTAATTCTCTACAACTTTGCTGAAGAAAATTTTTTCAAATTCCAGACCAAAAATATCTGAAATTCATAAACGGATGATTTTTAATACCTCCAATCCGACAAAATACTGATAAACACCTCAGCATTAATTCTTTTATTTATAACCACATAAATAAATCCATCATTTATATCCACATCAAATAAATATTTTCTTATCATATAAATCAATAATTAATTATTCACAAATAATATTACAGAATCACAATTATGACTACCAGACCGTTTCCAGGAAAGAGGGGGCTTTCCGATAAGGATTTCTCCTTACTGGCGCGCAATTAGGTGACCAACCCTCTACTTAGATAGAACTTTCTAGACATTGCCAATTATGTTATCTGTGACGCCCCCAAAATAGGTCCAATCCAACCAACCCATTCTGAGTCACCAAATACATGGTACAGAAATAACTACAACTTCATTAATACAATTGTCGTGCAAAATATGACAACACATAAACTGTGAGTTTAAATACAAATATTATCTTCTAGATAATATCCACACTCAAATAAGTCCTCATTATAATTATTGATACACTATTTCACAAAATAGTGAGGACTACTAAAACAACTGTCTTGAACCATTACTCCACACCCCGACTAGTTCCCGCTATATTCTCGTCTCTTGAGAAGAAAAATGGAACAAAAAAGAAAAGGGTGAGCTCAACTAGCCCAGTAAAGAATATTATGACTAAGATAATGTACAATAAATTATCATTAGTCTTCAACAGGGAAAAATCTGATAGAATACAATAGACAACAAGTTTTAGATCAACAACTGCAGCGAAAACAACAATTCATTAGAAGAGTTAAGTAGAGAATGAAATCTACTATCATCTATGAATTTAAAAGTCAATCATCGATATTTTATCCCTGTAACATCAATCAATATACCTCATAAATCAAACAGTCATCTTTGCACTACAGGCCAAAGATATTCATCTGTTGGTCATGTTCATCTCAACACCTGTTCATCTTTACACTACGGGCCAAATATATTCATCATAAAATCATTCATCTTTGCACTACGGGCCAAAGATATTCAGTTATATCATCATTTAGGACTGAGGATGATGAAAAATATTTTAAAGAAAATGAATCCAGTGAAACAAAAGAATAAATATTAAGGATTCGTACTTTATACAATCCAAGTTCAAAAATACTTCATAAGTAATTAGAGTGGAGTAAAATTCAAGAATGAAGACCAAAATATATATCCAATCAAAGATAGGAATCATAACAGACAATCTTGGACATAGAAAAGAAAATTTAATTTTTCTGTGAATAGTGTCGTATTCGTGAATAGTGTCGTATACGTGAATAGTGCCGTATACGTGAATAGTAACTCCGCCACCAAAAGATAGAAATTTTACAAAAAACATTATTATGCTTCATAAATAGTACTCGTAAATAGTAACTCATGAATAGTAACTCGTGAATAGTAACTCGTGAATAGTAACTCATGAATAGTAATTTCGACATGAAAAAGTTTTAAATTTGATAAAAAAAAATCAGACTAATATTTCGGCATAATGATATTGAAGAAATAATATCATTTACGAAGAAAATAACATCTCTTACCTCAGAAAGAATAGTACTTCTGACTGAAATATTGGATATAGTGCTGAAAGAACTTGCACCGTATAGCAATACTCAAAGTACTAAAATACTCACAAAAATACGCTCGATATATAGAGAGAGAAAGAGAGAGAAAACTTTAGTTTCTGGTGTGATTTTTAATTCTAACCTAAGCACCTTATTTATAGGAAAATGCTTAGAACACCAAAGCAGAAAATTTAATATAATATTAATATTTTTAAAATTTATTCACACGCACACCTTTGAATCTGATTTCAGCCACCAAAATAGTCTACCATAATGACAAAAATGTTTTTCTAAACAAAAAATATTTAAAACTTCAAAAATTTAATTATTTTGAAACTTCGGAACTTCAATAATTCATAATAAATAGCTCTTTTATCAGAAAATTCGAATCTCGCAAATTTTTATAGGAAATTCAATTATCTACAACTTTCCAGAAGAAAGTTTTTCCAAATTCCAAACAGAAATTGATCGAAATCCATAAACGGACGATTTTACAGGCTATAATCAAATTTTAGTCAAGAAATGGGGTCCACCGACACACAAAACATGTCTTAATCCTTTAATGCAACAAAAATACTATTCCTCCTCATATACTCATATATCCCATATTCATTGTAAAACTATCACCATTATTATATAATATAATAAAATATTATTTTATCAGAAAATATAAAATATCAGTTTTTAACAATTGTCACTTTAAAATTTTTCTCCATCTATATCCACATAAAATTAATATTTTCCTCATCATATAAATCAATAATTAATTATTTACAAATAATATTACAGAATCACAATACTGACAACCAGACCGTTCCCAGGAAAGAGGGGGCTTTCCAATAAAGATTTCTCCTTACTGGCGCGCAATTAGGTGACCAAACCTCTCATTAGACAGAACTTTCTAGACACTGTCAATAATGTTTTCTAATAATATTATTCAGATAATATGAATTATTGCTCCGATAATGAAAAATACTATGTAGTGACAATTATTGAAATAACAGTAATATAAAAAATCAACGCAGGAATTATTGAATCAATAAAATAAAATATTGAACACTAATTACTGTAACAATTATTGAGTAATGCCTTCTTACGTAAGAATCAATAATTGGTGCAATACCGTGTGCTACTGTTCAATAACGCATATTACTGTATTTTAACCACCGGGTATTCCAACAGTATTAACGGTAACAACTACGCCGTTATTTATAAACAACTTATACTTGTCATTTTTTTCATCCAATCGCTTTCCGTTATGGGGCCCACACAAGGCTGCGCCGTCGTACGAATATTCCCCGACAGTAAGAATATTCCACGACCAAACGAATATTCCCCGACAACAATGATTATTTTATAACCACCTGCTTATTTAAAATATTTTCACATTTTACCCATAACTAACCACATTAATCAAATCAACCCTTACTATTTCAAAATAATTAATAGAAAAAAATAAATTTCATTTATTAATAATTTGGGGTCTTACATTATCTAATAATATTATTCAAATAATATGAATTATTGATCTGATAATGGAAAATATTATGTCGTGACAATTATTGAAACAACAATAATATAAACTATTAACGCAGCAATTATTGAATCAATAAAATAAAATATTAAACAGTAACTACTATAATAATTATTGAGTAGTGTCTTCTTACGTACGAATCAATAATTCGATAATACTGTGCAATATCGTGTGCTACTGTGTTACTACACGTATTACTGTATTTTAACCACCATGTATTCTAATAGTGTTAACGGTAACAATTACGGCGTTATTTATAAAAACTCATACTTTGTCGTTTTTTTCATCCGACGATTATTCTGTTATGAGCCCCACGAATGACTGCGCCGTCGTACGAATATTCCCCGACAAAAAGAATATGCCACGACCAAAAGAATATTCCCCGATAAAATGAATATTTTATAACCACTTGCTTATTTTGTAAAATTTGCACATTTCACCCATAACCAAAGCATTATATCAAATTAACACCTTATTAATTTAGAATAATGAATAAAAAAAATTTAATTTTATTTATAATAAGTTGGGGTCTTACATATTATATCTCTTTTAATTTATCACTAATGTAAAATATCAATATATTTCAAATAACTTTAGTTCCTTCTTTTTTTAAAAAAACTTTTGATTCATAAATAGTTCATCATCTAATGTGAAGCATGATTTTTTATAATAAAAAACAGTATTGTTTATACTTTTATATATTATACTATATTAATATATTAATTATATAAATAATATTTTACAAAAAAATATTTCCTTCTTAAATATATTATTTAACTAATAAATGTATAACTAATTAGTAATAAAAAATAAATAAATTTAGAAATCTATAAAAATCGTTCATCTATTTATACAATATAAATGATAGTATTCATCTTTAAATTAATTAATTAATCATTTATTTATATATTAATATATTTATCTATTTATGTAATAGGTAAAATCTTATTTAAAATCAAATAGTTATACTTATATTATTTAATAATAACAAATATTATATAATTAAATATTATTATTGTTACCAAGAATATGAATTTTAAAAAAATACTAACTAAATTAAAAGAGTGAATGAAAATAAAAAAATATTGGTAAATAGATTATTGTGATAGTTAAAGAATGTAAATGAAAAAAAATCATGAAATTAAATACTCCCTCTGTCCCAAATTAACTGCTCAATTTTGACCTTTTTTAGTCAAATTGACTATTTTTAAAATTAATAATTAAGCATATATAAATATATTTCTAAAATTATAAAAATTAGGATTAGTAATAAATTGTATATACTTTCTTTTGATTATAATCTCTTCACCTGTATTTTAGCAAAAATAGTAAAAAGATTAGTTTTAAAAATGGTCAATTTGACTTTAAAAAGTCAAAACTGAGCAGTTAATTTGGGACGGAGGGAGTAATAGATAAAAAGTAGTTTCTTTTTCTAAATTTTTGTGTTGACTGACCATTCTAAAATTTTAGAGTTAAAAAATAATTTTTATTATTATTATATATAAATAGATATAGATTTTTCTTAATGTTTATTTATTAATTAATTTAAATTAGAAGGGTTGCTAAATAGAATCATAAATTTATGTTCATATTAAATACCAAACATTTGTAAATATATAAAATATAAGAAGGTGAAAAAGTAATTTACATTATTATTTTATTTTATTACTTAAAATTTTTCATTAATCGCAATTTACATTACTCATCTCTTACAATTATACTTCTCTGGTAACACATATCCCGATAAACTTGGGATACAAGCAGTGGGGTCCATCCAACAAGAATACCGCCATTCCCCATAAAAAGAGTCGCTGCGCCACCGCTATCGCCGGCGCCGAGCGGCGCCGTTACAGTTCGGCAGTCGAGTTTTTCACATTATTGGCTAGGTACCTGTATCTGTCTTGTTTATATGCTGAGCTCAATAAAAAAAAAATTATTCTGACATAGTACAATATTTTTGGTGTGTTTGGCTGATGTTTAATGATGTCCTATCCTTTTCCGATTTACAAATTTATCCAAACAAGAATGTGTATACAGGATCTTAGATTTTGATTGTGAGATGGTAATTATACTTTTTATACAAGTTTTGAATTTGCATGCCTGATGCCTTTTTATATTAATATATTTATGTTTGTTATATGTGGAATCAAAATATAAAAACTATTATAATTATTTTCGAATTTTCAAAAGTTAGTTTTTGGAGAATAGATGAAAGGAAACAAGTTATGGAATTAAAACAAATGGAGTAGTTGGCCTTTTGTATTCATGGATTTGATTCAATTTTGTTTATCAATGTTTGTTGAAATTTCCAGCAAACCAGGGAAAACAATTTTAGTTTAATGGTGTCTGTTTCTATTATCTCTGATAACATTTTCCTCTTTCACCACCTGATGAGAGAGAGAGAGAGACGTATTAGTACAATTTTAAGTAACTAATACTTACTCGTATTGGTGTTTCAGGGTTTCCTATCATTATGCATTAGTATGGCCATTTGGGTTTACATGATAATCACTGTTAAATATGAGTTTGAGGCAAAGATAGCCGTTGCTGAAAAACTGTAAAATATTGAGTTTGGGTTTACATGGCGATATGGATCGGTTGACTATGAGCATCGAGGATCTGCTTTCACACTTCAAGGAAGAGGTTGTGGCTTTTCATTTAAGGTATCTCTATCTAGTTAGTTGGACTGCATTTAGTTGGTAACTTCTGCAAGTATATAACTTACGAGGTTTGAGCCATATTTAGATGATTATGATTTCTGATTTAAAAGCTATGGCTTCTCTCTCCCCCCCCACCCCACCTCCCTCCTTTTTTGGAAAAACAAATTAAAGATTTGCATTCTCAATATTTCTGGCGTATTATAAGAAGTTGGCTCAGTGAATGGATATTGTCTATAAGATGAAGGATATCTCCTATGAATATGGGTTCCAGCTTTGTAAAATGAATAAACTTCCCTGTGATTAAATGCAAGTTTTCTTATGCAACATAATCGAAGACGGAAAGAGCGTAAACAGTTTTAGACGGAGTACTGGTGTTTAAATAAAAACTATTTGCAAATTTGACTTCTTGTCTTACAAATGGTCTGTTTAGTTTAAGTTCTCTCTTTTATGAAGTATTCTAGAAAAGTTACTCTGAGATTGCAAGATAGTGATAGAATTAAGCGTGTTAATGAATATCATAAACCATAATTTGAAGTTTTATTTAACTTTTCTTTGACTAAGATATTGAAAGAAAAAAGGATGGATAGATAAATAATGAAGAGAAGAGGCATTAATTAATAACTTAGAATAAGTCACCTGTCTGCACCCTGGGAGATATGCTATGGAATTCACTTGAATTGGGATACTTTGTCTACCATCAACAAAGCATATGAAGCGATATAAAGCTAGCTTAGAGAAGGCAAGAATCTCTTGAAAGTTAAGCAATGGAGTGTAGGGAAGAAAGCACTGTCCACAAAGCCACTTTAAACCAATAATTAGCACATATTCAACATTCCCATCAGGTCAATGAAGGGAACCCAAATATGCTTATTTAATGTCTTAGCTTATATAGAAACTATTTTCCCAAACAAGAAAGGGTCTTAAATGAATACAATACATGTCATAGCATATGTTGTGAACATCTGTGGAATGGTCTGTGATTAAGGGTGAGTTTGCACTAATAAGTTTCAACTGTGAAGGTAGAGGAACAAATTGAAAAGGTTAGAATAGACTCACTTGTACTTGATATTACTTCTGTGTCATAAAGCGAAGCATCTGGTTCTTATCTATTTAATTATTGAGATTTCTTAGAGAATGGTTAAAGGAATTAAAACTATTGCCCCAAAACAAGGTTGTATTTTGAAGGGAGCTCGTAGAGGACATTTGAATCTTATGTATGACTTTTCTGGTTTTATTGTTATCAAGTTTGTTGAAGTAATGCTCAAATGGCGGTCCATTGTTGTGTTTTTGAATTGCTCTGTAGTATTAAACCTGCTTTTGCTGACAGTTATAATTCATATACCACTATAAAAAATTCCTTGGACCACCCTACAAAAGTAGAATTCAATTATAGATATTCCAACACATTCAGAGAGAGAGAGAGAGAGAGAGAGAGAGAGAGAGAGCTATTATACTTATGCAAAAAGTGAAGGGATATCATTAGCTTCATGTAAGATAAGGTTGCACCATACAATACACTAAGAAACCTTTCTTGGGAAAGACATGGCAATGCTAGTGGAAGGGAGATAGAGATAAAGGATAAGCAAAAATAAAATGTTGTCTGAGAGGGTTAGAACTCGGAACTGCAGAGAAGTTCGACACTGCTTCATGTAATTCTTTTTCGTAGTTCACTTTCATTATACAGCACTGCCTGAGAGTAAATTTTTTGAATGGTTTAGGAAAATGATATAATTAGGGTTCAGAGAAATGAAGTATAGTTATAATGTCTATAGATTTTGCTTACCATATTCCCTGGGTGTTTTGCATTTATAGCATTCTGTCCTACTGGCATAGTTGTGTACACCACATCCTAGCCTGGACAAATCCAGACACACTCATATTAGATATGTAGGTCACATAAAATGGCAAATATTTTCATATTTTTTAAAAAAGTTATGATTATTATTATCAACTAAAACTGCAAATAATAATATGGTATACCCAGAAAAATGTAGATAAAAAGAAGAATTTCAAAGAGTTCTAGGTGTATTAAAGCAATGCAGATATATTACCAACAATAATAGAAAAAAATTGAACTCACCTATTGCAAATCCAGTCACCAGTTTTCCAACCAGGAGGAACGGTGTTATCGTAGGCATACCCTCCTGAACCCAGCATGCTAGCTCCATACCCGTAAAATTCTTCTTTTAATGCACCACACCTGAAGCAGTTTGTTCTGCTAGCGTAGTTGTGTGCTCCACAGTTCATGACGTTGCAGTACCAGTCCCCAGCCAAGACTTCTGGTCTATTTATGCCATACGATGAGATATCAGTATCACCTCCAAACTTAGGGAACCTACAACGTTGGCATGAGTCTCGTTTCTTGAAATTCAAATGCTGGCATGAGCCACACATCCAGTCTCCGCTACTCATCTTCTCCCTTGGGATGTCTGAACGTAACTGAAAGGAGAAAATTTTAGAATTTAAGCTATCTGATTCATTTTTTTCATCTTCTTCAAGCTATGTATAGCTGCTAAAAAAAACAAAACAAGAACATAATAGATGAAGTGCCTAGCACCATGTATCTATTATATATACGTACTAAAAGGGATTAAGAGAGGGCCTCTTCTACCATACTGTTAGCTGTTAATACTGAGCAAAATGAAATTTTTACAAAATATACACCAACCCTAAAAAATTTATAAACGTTTTCCAGGAAAATGCCAAACTGATGCTTGAATAGAAGGATACATTTTGCATTAGAGGGGGTTCAACTTAGATTGAAAATTTTCTGATTATGATGGAAATGGTAGAGAAAAATTAGAGATCCTAACCTAGGAAATTATCTAGATAGAGAAAACAAGCTTTGACTAAAAGGACTTACTGCAAGAACTTGAATGGAGGCTTTAGAGTAGTAGTATTACTTGTAGTACTAACAGTAGAGATATGTTAATGGAGTTGGTGATTTTGATGAATGGGTTCGTATGGTATATATATACTTGCTCAGGCCTCAAGAATGGGCCCATGAGTGGACCTTTTCATGTCATAAGAGCTTTGGATAGTCTCCTTAGGATGTGATTCTAAAAGTAAAAATTTCTGAAAGATAGATAAACCTCTTACTTCTCTGCAGCCTTCTTTTAGGAAGGTAATGTGTGAAAAGGAAGGGCTTCCAAAGGTGTAAGATTGGTAAGTGCATGCATAAAAACACATATTTTTTCATATTTTGTTCCAATTAAGCCCCTTCTTTACATGATTCCCCATGCATTATTTGAATTAAAAGGCTTTCAAGTATTATTCTCCCTTTCGCTATATCCATTTCTGGAGGTATTATGAGGGGAAGCTGTTATTTGAAAGTGTGGGAATAGGGATATATTTCCTCCATCTCTTGCTCACATGGATGGCCCCACTTTTATAAGGACATGGATGCTTACATGGATTCCACATAACCTTGCAACCTGCGTACAGACTTGGTCGCTTGGCTTATATAGTTCCGGTCAACACGGTTCAGGTTGGAAGGTAAAATAAGTAGAGATAGTTTCCTATTGGGAATCAATTCCTTATAATGCACATCCATTACCACATTCTATTCTTCTTTGCTTGTTTTGATTCCTTTTTTCTGCAATAATTCAAAAGCCATTTGAAGATTCATATCCAGTGGCATTTTTTAGGGCTTTTAATTACTTTATGCATGTGTATATACATTTGTACAGTGACAATACAAGCTATAAACCATATATATCTGCACCAAATAAGCCCTTTCATGTATGCTTACTGTAACTCGTAGGAATGTTCAAACTTCAAATAACTTTGTGTGCTAGTTATCCTTTTGGTAAATTCATATTTTACTCCTTTGGATCATTAAGTTGCAATGTTATATAAAAATATAACTTGAACCACTGTTCCATAGGTTATTTTGTATTCATCTTTGATGGTTTGTTTTTAATATACTGGATATAAACAGAGTTCATACAGAAAATAGAATGGTAAAAGATTACTGTTTGAGTGCACCTAAAGTCATTTTTTCTTGGGTTATGCTTCAAAATTATGTTATACTAATTGAAAAGCATTAATCAGTACTTGAGGTTTTTTCTCCAGTATCAATTATGTTCAATATCCAAGCTACAAGCTTAAAGACAAGTGTGCTAGCATTCTTGTAGACTTGTACAAAGGGTATAATGTCTTCACTTGCATGATAGTTAATTTGCTATGTCATTATTCTCCACGTAAAATTTATTTAGGGATGTTCATTAATTTTAATATTTTACATATTTGTTCCTTAATTGAGTAAAGTAGATAAACTTGTTTCATGTTCAATTTATTATTTATTTTTTACATAATTGTCCTTAATTGAGTTAAAGTAGACAAAATAGTTTGCACTCAAATCACAAGCATTAACACTAACAAAAGTTAACTGCATGCATGAAAGTATTTTAATCATAAAAGCACATGAGTGCATGCTATAGTAATTCATGACTCATCCCAAACACATAACATACACACACAAAAAACAGTATAAAAAAGTACATGGTACGTGCATTTTTTGTTTGAGTAATGTTATGTACACAAATTATACACAAAAAACTATGCACAAATAGCATTAAAAAAAGAGAGAAAAAGGAAGCGAGACCTATCATTGGATGTTTGATATATTTTCATTAGTATGCAATACATGGGTCCTACTCTTTGTGTATAGTTTGTGGATATAATATTATTGTTTCTGTTTAACTATCAGTTATGTCACCCAATTAGTCCCAACCCTGGCCCTGGTTCGTGCATTTCTGATAGCTATAGAAATGCTAGAGTTTGGATTGGTTGTCAGCAAATGCATTCTTCTGACTTCAGAGGTATTCATCATCTTCTCTTTTCATTCAAAAAACTTTTTTATTCCGTGTTTGTAATTCAATGTAATTTTCTTTAACTGCTGCTATTACAAAATTTCAGTGATAATTAACTGAAGAGAACTTAGCTTATTTTACAAGGGTATGACTATTTCCACAAATTATTTTGGTAAGTTCACGTACTATTCATGTGAGACTAACTTTAACTTTGTGGAACTTCAGAAATAGCAAGACAACACTACTATGCATTTTTTTCTTCTTCTTCTTTTGGATGGTTAAATTTACAGTTTATGATTCATAGAAACATAACATACAAGCAGGAGGCTTGTCCTACATAACTGCATATCACATTTTATAGGAAGTGCATTAGCAGTTTTCTCTAAAAACTGCCACATATTGTTGGTTTGTTGTCAAATTACTACGAATAATGTTGTCTTGAAAAAGGAACAACATTACAAAAATTATTTTTATAATCTATATACTTGTATACACACATTAAATATTATGGTAAGAAAGCGACAAATATGTATAGTGAGAAGTACATTAAAATTGGATATTTATGCAACCAATAGATTGAAGAGATGACTGATGAGGTCTTATTTAATAAGTAGTATCTGTAATTGTTGAAACTGCTAGAAAGTCGGTTCCCAGGGGGACAATTTAATGACTGTAGAGCCAACCCATAACCATTAGGACATGGCTTCAACCATTTCTCCAACAACCCAAAAAAGTGCAACAAGTCCAAACATGGCTTGAAGCTAAGTCTAAGACTGGCACCAACAACTGAACGACAAGGCTTTTTTTTTCTTTTTTTTGGGGGGGAGGGGGGGTTGGGGTGGGGCCAATGGACTAGGGCAGGGGATTCTGTACCAAAAAAAAAGAAGTAAAAATATCTTAAAGGTTGGCAACCTATATAACAAGCTGGTTAGATGGAGTGTTGTTGGTACATCAACTAGTTGTTGCCCTACTCCCCTTGTGGGCACCAAAGAAAATGAAGAAATTATGCGTCCCTATTGAGCAACAACTCTCAAGTCTCCCCAAGAATATACTCGAGTTGGAGCCTGGAGGGCCTATGGAGCAATTAGAATGTCCATTGACCATGGTGGCTGGGCCCACATTGTCTGACTTGTCAAGTTTAGTGGATCCCACATAAGCCCATATGCTTGCGTGTTGACCTAGGATTTGATAAGGAGGAATCCTAATCACCATTTTTTGTTAACCAGACAAAATGAATATTCTGCATGAAGAAAACCTTAGACAAAGGCCCACCGGGCACCCAGGGTCCTTTATTCTATACATCCGTGACCGTGACTATTAATTCTTAATGGGGGCCAGTTCTCCTCAATAATACTGCGGGAATCCACATCCTCCTATCTGTGATGCGAAAAACAGCCGCTTCTTTTGATTTGAATATTCCTTTGTGCTGCTGTGTTTTGTAGTAGTATCCTGAGCTAATGTTGAAAATATTTAACAGGATTTTAACATTGTATTTCCTCACTGTATTTCACTTTTCACCTAATCTAATTTGCTCTCACTGCCCAAGTGCAGTTATTATACTCTTCATTTTTTTTTTCTGTTTTAGAAATGAGTCAAATGACTACTCAATTAATATATATATATAGGGAGAGGTTGTCTTTCTCACTAGCGCTTTCTATGCTATATTGACAGATAAAACGGTCGTTATAACTGGTATATATTGTGTTTTTTTAGATATAATGTTACGTATTTTTCAGATTTGATGTTATACATTTTAGTTCATATGACAATTTCACTTTGTAAAAACAATTCAGACATTAACAAACTATTTGTTGTCGCGTCGTTTATTTGATAGGTAGGGAGCATGTGAGTTTCTTGGACATTAAAGATGACTTGAGTTTCAGTCCTGCATTAAAGATGCCACTACTTATTGCATATAAGATATTAATGTGTGGTTGATATAGATTTGGATCTCCCTTCTTAGATAGCTAATTTTGGAAATGGATATTTGCTTTGATACCACATGTTACAATATTGACTCAAGCTTTATTTCTCCTCCTAAAAAGCCAACTATACAAAAAATTAAAAAGGAAAATAATTCTTTTGGTCTCTTTTCTAGTTAATGCATGGTAAAATTCATGAATTCTTTTCTTAAATAAAAAGATACTTATTTTTGTTAAAAGAAATTAATATTTCTACATGTTTTTTCGATATTCTTTTATGAAAATCGTTGCTATAAAAAGATCTTATAGCAATGATTTTTACCTTTACTACACATCTATTATAACGATATTTTTTATGTGAAAATATTAAAAAATCATATAAAAATATCAATTTTATTTGTTAAACAACCTCCTTTTCTTAAATGAGAGTCATCTTTTTATTAAAAAAATTAAGATTTGTAAAAAAATATATATATATATATATATATATAAGGATTCCATCCATAGCAACCGGTTGTTGGGGAGCAACTCCTTTTGGCCCAGCCGCTACAACCTGTACCGGTCTTAGACAATTTTTTTTTATAAGCCGCTACAGGTTGTAGCGGCTGGACCAAAATGGATTGTTCCCAACAACCGGTTGCTGTGGATGGATATCCATATATATATATTTATCTAGACATAATTCTTCAGATATTTTTATTTGTGTAAACTTAAAAAAAATTAAAACTTATTATGAAAGGGGCCACAAGATTGAGGTAATCAAACAACTAAATCGAATTGAACCACCATATTTCTATAGAATTTTCTCACCCCTTCTTTGTATAAAAATACAATAGATAAGATTAACTGCTCCAATGAGTTTTTTATCTTGATCAGAAGAGAAATTAGAATTTTTTTTAATAAACTTGGAGAAAAATATTATAAAGTTGTGTATATATATAGTTAAACTGCTTATATACTTTTATAAACAAAAACTTTAACTATGTATACATAAAGAATACCTAAAAATAAAAGATTTCGCAAATTTTCTTATGATTTGGTATTATGAAATAATTTTATTGATAAATCGAAAATTAGTACTATATTTTACACGATTTTAGTTCACTCTATCTTTTGAATATTAAAATTTATGACTTTAATATCTTCAAATAATATATTTTGAACTCTTTCTATATTTATTTAAGGGTCATTTACATAAGTATACAACATTTAAAAAGTAATTACACTATTAGTGCACTCAAAAATATTTACACAATTAATACACTTTCTATATTTATTACAATATTAGTGCAATTAGGATTACTTAATTTAGGGAATTAGTATATAATTCAATTCATAATAATAACGAAACCTAAAATCAAGGAAAAATAACTACCATAATTAATAATTCAAATTTAAATTCAAATATCTTGGAGCTTATAACAAAAATAAATTCAAATTCAAAAATAATAATTAAAATTCAAATTTTCAAAGTTTGGCAACGTCATCTTCCTCCTCCCCTTCGCCGGTCATCTTCCTCCTCCCTTTCGCCGTCGCTTCAACACCATGGACGCCGGCCACAACTGCCATTATGATGAAGGTTGATTTAATCCAGAAATTAAAAAGAAAAAAATAAATTTTAATGCAGTTGGTATCCAAAATATTTATACAAAGGTAACCATTTTAGTTTTTGTGGGTAACCAAGAAAAATTTCAGTGCAGTTGATAACCAAAACTTTCAAAGGTAATAATTTTAGTTTTTGTTGGTTACATTTGTATTAAGGTTTGACTACCAACTGCACTATTAAAAAAATCTATAATAGATTTTTTATAATTAATTGGTAACACAATAAAACTGAATTGGTTACCTTTGTATTAATGTTTGTCTACCAACTGTATTATAAAAAAAATTTACAATATATTTTTTTAATTAATTGATAACCCAATAAAACTGAATTGGTTACATTTGTATAAAGTGTTAGTTACCAACTGCACTATTAAATAAAAAAAATCTATAATAGATTTTTTAAAAATAAATTAGAAACCTAATAACACTGAATTAGTTACCTTGGTATGAATGTTTGGCTACCAACTGCACTATAAAAATCCTGCAGCAACTGTACTATGAAATTGTGAGCGGTGGGTGGCTCAACCACCAGCATGGGATGGGACATGGGTGGCTCAACCACCACCAGCATCAGTAGACAGTAGTCGCAGCAGCACTTACGTACCGTACGCAACGAGGCTGAAATAGAAAAAAAATAAAGAGAACCATGTGGTACTGCAGCAATTCTTATGCTTTTCAGCCACAATCAAATTATTATTATTATCTATAATATAAGCCTCTTTAATTTTCTGTTCTACCAGCTTTCTTCACTCAATTCGATCTTCAGCTTTTCAGTTTCTCTCTCCTATTTAGGTATCTCCGGTTGATTGGTCGGTGAACCATCCGCGTTTAGATCGGCCGGTCGATGAAGAAGAAGTTACAATCATATAATACACGTAGAAATACTATTTATTTACGTAGAAGAGAGAAATTGTGAGCGAAGAATTAAACGAACACACTGCGACGTATGTGAGAGTGCTGTTGCGATCATTTTCCGTGCCGCAGACGAAACTGCTCTTTGTCGTAAATATTTTATGACACTTAATTTAATAAACAATATTAATCCCTTAAATTAAGGAATTCTAATTGAATTATAATTTCCTAAATTAAGGAATCTTAATTACACTAAAATATGTAAATAAATATGAAATTGTATTAGTTATGTAAATATTATATGAGTGTACTATTGATATAATTATTTTTAAAAATGTAATAAAATATGTAATTGATCCTTTATTTAATCAATTGGAGAAATCTGCTCTCTCTTGTAGCAAAACCTTTACTTAATTTTTTTCCCAAATCAACCTTTCCATATCCCTGTCCACAAAATAATGTCATACTCTTCTCCATCTCTTGTCACCACCCCCTCCACTCTTCGCATACTTCCGGCCTCCGATCCGCCACACCAACTCCTTCAATACCACCCATCTCTCAATCTCCTCTCCAAATGCAACAACATGGAAAGCTTCTAACAAGTCCACTCCCAAATCATCAAGACAGGCCTCCACAATACCCAATTCGTGCTTAGAAAGCTTGTTGAATTTTGCGCCGTTAATCCTTTTGCTGACCTTTCATATGCCCTGTTAATCTTCGATACCATTGAAGAACCCAATCAAATTATTTGGAACACAATTATTCGAGGACACTCGTTGAGTTTGTCCCCTGTTTTAGCTATAAAGTTCTATGTTACTATGCTTTTATCGGGGGTGGAGCCGAATTGTTATACATTTCCTTTCCTTTTGAAATCTTGTACGAAAATTTTGGCTACCCATGAAGGGAAACAAGTTCATGCACATGTTTTGAAGCTTGGGCTTGAGTGTGATGGTTATGTGCATACTTCATTAATTAATTTTTATGCTCAAAATGGTGAATTGGGCTATGCAAGAAAAATGTTTGATAGAAGTTCTTATAGAGATGCAGTTTCCTTTACGGCATTGATCACAGGGTATACTTCTTGGGGGTATATGGATGATGGACGTGAACTTTTTGATGAAATTCCTGTTAAAGATGCGGTTTCGTGGAACTCTATGATTGCGGGTTATGCTCGAAGCGGCCGGTTTGAGGAGGCGTTGGCTTTCTTTAGGGAAATGCAAAAAGCAAAAGTTACACCTGATGAGAGTACCCTGGTAACTGCTCTCTCTGCTTGTGCTCAGTCGGGTTCCCTTGAATTAGGGGATTGGATAAGATCTTGGATAGAACAACATAGGTTTTATTCAAATCTTCGGCTTGTTAATGCACTTATTGATATGTATTCAAAGTGTGGTGAATTAGAGACAGCACGCAGCTTGTTTGAGCGTATAACTCACAAGGATTCGATCTTATGGAATGTTATGATAGGTGGCTGTACTCATACGAGACGCTATAGAGAAGCCTTGGGTATATTCCGAGAAATGCAGCAATCAAGCCACGAGCCTAATGATGTCACTTTCTTAAACACTCTTCCAGCTTGTGCACATTTAGGTGCTCTTGATCTTGGCAAATGGATTCATGCTTATATTGACAAGAACCACAATAAGTTTGACAATGCCTCTCTTTGGACAAGTCTCATTGATATGTATGCTAAATGTGGAAATATTGAAGCCGCACAACAAGTCTTTAATGGTATGGAGCCTAAAACTTTGACTTCTTGGAATGCAATGATCTCAGGGAAAGCCATGCATGGGAATGCTCATGGAGCCCTTGACCTTTTCATGAAAATGGTCAATGAAGGGTTCAGACCAGATGATGTTACCTTTGTTGGTGTTTTATCGGCTTGTAGCCATGCTGGTTTGGTTGATCTTGGCTGCCAACTTTTTAGTTCCATGATTGAAGATTACACCCATTTCCCCCAAATTACAACACTTATGTTGAATTATTGATCTTTTAGGCCGAGCTGGGCTGTTTGATGAAGCTGAAGCTCTTATGAAAAGTATGGAAATGAAGCCGGATGGTGCAATATGTGGTTCTCTGCTTCATGCTTGTAGGGTTCACGGAAATGTTGAATTGGGTGAATATGTAGCAGAGCAACTCCTTGAAATAGAACCTGAAAATGCCGGGGCTTATGTGCTATTATCAAACATCTATGCAGGAGCTGGTAGATGGGACGATGTAGCAAGAATCAGAACAAGGTTAAATGATGTGGGAATGAAGAAAGTTCCGGGATGCACCTCCATTGAAGTGGATAGCGTCGTTCATGAATTTGTTGTTAGTGACAGAGCCCATCCTCGGAGTACAGAGATTTACAAGATGTTGGATGAAATAGATAGGCTTTTGGAAATGGCTGGGTATGTTCCGGATACATCTGAAATGCTTTACGACATTGACAAGGAGTGGAAAGAAGGTGTTCTGTGTCAACATAGTGAGAGGCTGGCTATTGCTTTTGGGTTAATCAGTACAAAGCCGGGGACGACGCTGAGGATTGTTAAAAATCTTCGCGTATGTGGGGATTGTCATTCGGCTACAAAAATGATTTCCAAGATTTTCAATAGGGAAATTATCGCTAGGGATAGGAGTCGTTTCCACCATTTCCGAGATGGTTCTTGTTCATGCATGTATTATTGGTGAGAAGAGAGAATGTAGACGCGCACTTTGGAGTGCTGCCTAACTTTTGTTAAAATCAAACAGGCACAGTTCAAGACAATAAGATTCTTTTGTGGCTTTCTGGCTTGTTTAATGGATGGAATCATGATAACAGTTAATTACATCGGTGTACTTGCAGATTGGATGATCATTGTACTTAATTTAGGGAACTTTTGTGTCTGAGCCTAATAAACTCAATATTTGATACCTTAAAAATTAGTTTTAATATTTATAAATATACACTCTGCCTTGATACTTATGTAACTGGATCATATTTTATCGGCAAGTAATTTTCATATATATTCATGTATATATTGGCATTAATATTTGATTAGGAATTATCTGATTCAAACATACAATGTGGGGATATCTGTATATCATTCTCAATCTGGTAGTCAAATTATCCAATCTTTATTTATGATTACATTGATAGATGTTGGATTTTTACATACTTAAAATAGCATCATAGGCTTAAGTTAACAGAAGTACAAATAGAGTTTTTAGGTCAAACTAATTGCTCCATTTTCATGCTTCTTTGTTACCTACTGAGGTTTGCTTGTTGAAGGAGTTTCGCCGTGCTGTTGCCAGAATAGTTTTGTCTGCAACTATGAAATATGCTGCACCGGCCACTGCCATTACATAATTAACGGACAGATTTGATTAGCATCATGTTAATTGTAATGAAAGTTAATATATAGAGTAATTAATTAACCTGTGGAGATAATGAGAGCCTGAGCAGTGTGATTGAGATTTGCTCTAGCCCAAGGCAGCATCCTAGCACTAGCCAACTGCATATTTTAATGAAATTCGATCGGATTAAATATTTTTCTTGTCGTTCGTTCGTTCTTGTATAATTTAGATTATTTATTTATTTAAAAGAGAAGCTAAGTGGGTCTTGGGAAAAAGATATATATATATATATATATATATATACTTACAGTTGGAATGGCAGTTGCAATAGTGGCAACCACAGCTGCCTTAGCTCCAGCAACAACACCTTCTGTAGATGAGTAGATCCAACCAACAAATAATTAGGCAGGCATATATGACATGATTAATTTTAAAGCAAGCAATTAATTATTAGCAGCACTGATCATGTGAGTTGTGACCACTCGAGTAATCGATCATATATTTGGGTTTGGATTAAATTAAGAAATTAACAAAAACCCACCCTGCAGAATTAGAACATACGTACGAACGTACCATGAGCACAACGCTTGGCCATGGCTAGCTTTTGGTCCAAGCTGTTTGTTTCAAGAGGAGAGTTGGCCGTATTTTTCGCCATTGTAGTTAGAATATTGTAGAGTAGGAGTATTTGGTTATAGTTATAGAGAAAATGAATGCCGGTGGTTTATACTTGAGTTGGCCTGGTGGGTGAGATCTAGAGACATGAGAGATACCATTAATATATACTAGTGTGTTGATGATTGATACGTACGTACGACAAACTTTGATGGTTTCAGTTGATATTTCTAACGTCGGACTCGCTTGTTTTCCTTTCCTTTTAATATTCATCGGATTACTTCTTCTGTTCATCTCCCGGCCTCCCCGCTTTCTTTTATCTTTTTCTTTGTGTCATTTTGGGAGTTGGGACGTACAGAAAAAGTAGTTTCCCCCTTAAAACCATGGGTAAGCCTTGCCAAGCCTTTCATCATTTACTGTTGTAGGAACTGCAGAGTCCCTTAGATTGTCACACGTGTCCCAAACCAAGGGCTCAGAGTCATGGTTTACGTACAGAGGGAGAGAGGGATTACCAAAACATGTTTGATGGGTTTCAGTTTAGGCTCATGGTTTTTACTTTTGAGTGGAGTGGAGTGGAGTGGGTAGTCGGTGGACCATTCGGATTTGGGTCACTGACTAAACTTCGGATCCGGATCTCACTTCAAATTTCAAATTAGGAACAATTACATTTTATATTACATTTTAAAATATAATTACATCAATAGCGCACTCATTAAATATTTACACAATTAATGTCTCAAAAATTTTATTTTCATTATTAGTACATATTTATGCTTCCTTTAATTATGTGATGTATTTTATTTTCATGATGACATGTCAATTCAGTTTTTTTTTAAAAAAACTGAATTCGCATTTTTTTTGGGATTATGTTCATTTAAAAAAAAAATTGTTCCTTATGTCGTCTCTTTTCTTTTGGAAACCCTTATTTGGTGTTTTTGCAACTTCTAAGCAAACCCTTATTCATCTTCTTCTTTGTGGGTCTATCGATTTTTTTGGTTGATTTTTGTTGTCGGCGTTTGGTTTTTACTTCGTGTTTGTCGTATTTTGTTTCAGATCGTGTTATTCTTAAGTTTTTTGATTTGTTCCTATTTATCGGTACTACATTTTTTGATTTCTTCTTATCTTGTTTCGTGATGGTCTCTACGAGGAAGAGCATGGAGGGAATGGGGGTTAAGAAACCTGATAGGAAGAGGAAAAGAGTTTTAGATGATTATTATTTGGAGGATTCGAAGTTATATGTAATGGTGAAGGGTAGTAGTCCAAAGTCTTCTAAACAGGGGAAGAAGTTATTGTTGAAATCAGATGTTGATGATAACAATATTGGGAGACATACGAAGAAGAAGACTAAATCATTGGTGTATATTAATTCTGATTTTGAAGGTTCTGCCGAAAAAGTTATCAAAGAAGATAAAGTTGAGGCTCATAGCCGGAAAATGGTCCCACGGCAGAAACATTTGAAGGTTTGTTAATTTTTTTAAGAATATATATTTTTTAGTTGTTTTTTGGTTTTTTGTGTTTTTCTTTTCTGCATGGTGGTGTTTTGGTTTATGTTGTTTTTTTTTTTGTTCAGTAGTATTATTGATGTTGAAGTTGTTGTTTGATAAAATCATTATTTCCATTTCGAGCGTATTTTCTGAAACACATTTTATTATGTTTTAAGTTTTGTTCAATTTGTTGTTGTTAAAATTTTTGTTTTCATTCATATTTTAGTATCTGATAAAAGTATATTTTCGGCTGGTCCCTAAATTTCCTTTCCGTGATCATACAGGATGTTATTTTTTTTAGTAACTTGCTAATTGTTGTTTGGTTACCTTCGTTTATATGTTTGGTAACTGATTTTTGTAATATTTGTTAAAATGTATTATATTTCATTAGAGTTTGTGTTGTTTTAAGGATTGTTCAAATTGTTCTTGTTTAAATCATTGTTTTCATTCTATTTGAGTTTAAGATACTATTACATTTATTTTTAGTTATTACATTACATTATTGTTATTATTTAGATTTACATTATGTTGGTAACTTGCTATTTTATTTTTTGTTACTAATATTGAAATGTTTGGAAACTGCTGATATCATAGTTGTTAACATGTATTTTATTTCAATAGAAGTAACTTGCTAATTGTTGTTTGGTTACCTTCGTTTATATGTTTGGAAACTGATTTTTTTAATACTTGTTAAAATGTATTATATTTCATTAGAGTTTGTGTTGTTTTAAGGATTGTTCAAATTGTTCTTGTTTAAATCATTGTTTTCATTCTATTTGAGTCTCAAATACTATTAGATTTATTTTTGGTTTCTACATTATATTTCTGTTATTATCTAGATTTATATTATGTTGAAAACTTGCTAATTTATTTTTTGTTACCAAAATTGAAATGATTGGAAACTGTAGATATCATACTTGTTAACATGTATTTTATTTCAGTAGAAGTAACTTGCTAATTGTTGTTTGGTTACCTTCGTTTATATGTTTGGTAACTGATTTTTGTAATAGTTATTAAAATGTATTATATTTCATTAGAGTTTGTGTTGTTTTATGGATTGTTCAAATTGTTCTTGTTTAAATCATTGTTTTTATTCTATTTGAGTCTCAGATACTATTAGATTAATTTTTGGTTACTACATTACATTACTGTCATTATATAGATTTATATTATGATGGTAACTTGTTAATTTATTTTTGGTAACCAATATTGAAATGCTTGGAAACTGCTGATATTATAGTTGTTAACATGTATTTTATTTAAATAGACTTGGAGATTGATGATTGTTTATGATTGTTTATTTAAGTAGTCTAATTAATTTGGGTTATGATCAATTGCTGAAATTATTTTGGTTATCATTGATATTGTTCATTTATTAGTTTTTGGTTTAAAGTTTTAAAGTTGTTTTTTAATTTGGTTAATTTGTTTGTAATGTAAGTTTTTGCATTTTCAGATTTGGGATCTATTTTATGAGGAGCATAATCGAAACTTTTCAGCAAAAGTTATTTATTGGTGTGATATGGAGGTTCTAAATATTATCAAGAACAAATTGTCTGAGGTACAATTGAATAAGTTTAAGTTATCATGTTTTAGAAAAATTTTAGAGTTTTGGCAGCCACAGATGTTTTCACAGATTATTCATCTGGCATTAATTAGGGAAGTTTATCAAATGGATGATGGGGAGTTGTGGTTTCTATTTGGAGAGAGAAGGGTAAGGTTTGGATTGCCAGAATTTTGTTTGATTTCTGGTTTGAATTGGCAAGGAAATGAAGACATTGATGGTTTTAAGGGGATTCAAAATTTGTTGGTAGAGAAGTTTTTTGGTGATGAGGTTGTAACCCGTTCTACTATCGGAAGGATATATAGGAGCATTGTTTTTGATGATGATGATGAGGCAGTTAAGATGTCCATTATTTTATTGGTTTTTAATTTCATTCTAGCTTCTGTTTCTGATAATTATGTTGATGTAACTTTGTTTAACTTTTTGTCTTATGGGGATATTGAAAGTTATCCATGCGATAAATTTATTTTTCAACAAACAAAGAATTCTTTATCCATTACAGTCAAGGGTCATGTAAGGAAGGATAAGCATGGTGGGGTGATTTACAATTTTTATAGGGATGACTATTGTAAATCTTACAAACTTAATGGATTACCTTATGTGTTTCAAGTTTTTCTGTTTGAAACAATACCTACTTTGAAAGTCAGAGGCTTTTGTGTTGATGACCATGCTGCAGAGTTGAGATTATTTAGATGGAGGGAGTTAGGAAAGCCTCCCAAGAATGAGAAATTGAATGACCTTGTTTTTGGATCTGGTCAGGTATGTTGGTTTCCATTTGTTTTATATTTGGTTTCCTTTTATATATGATATTGGTTACTGTGTTTTTTTTTGTTTACTGTTTTGTTTATGTTTTATATTTAATGTTTTTGACATGGTATATTTGTTGTTATTATTATGTTTTAGTTGATCATTTAGAATATTGTTCCTACGGATGATGAAAAGGTTCGGTTGGGGTTAGGGGGTTTTCATTTTTTTTAATGGAAATGATAGTGGAGGTAAAATTTTTAATTTTAAAGTAAAATCATCAAGGAAGTTTAAAGATATTGGGTTTTCTATTTCTGATGTGGAAAAGGTTATCGATGCACGGGTTAAACCTTTAGAAGGTAAAGTGATGGAGGTGAAAACAGAAATTGAGAATTTGGGTGTTGAGTTAAAAGATCAACTGCAAGTGTTTCAAATTCAGATTTGCAGTGATGTAAAGAAGATGATTAAAAAGTATTTATATGGTCAGTCTAGTTATAGCAAACATAGAAATGTTAATGATGATGATGATGATGATGGTGTTGATGATGTTGATGATGCTGCTGATGATGATGATGATGAGTTGGGTGAGAACGTTGATGGTGGTAATGTTAATAGAAGTGTTGATCCTCCTGTTGGTGGTGTTGTTTGAAATCAGTTTGAAGAAGAGGATGAAAAGGTTTACATTTATTTAAGTTTTTCATTTTATTTTTCATGGTTTATAATTAAATGCTTATTTTTTTCTGTTTTTGTTTACAGATTGCGTGCAAGAATGTCGGTTTAAATTCTGATGGGAAAGAGATTGTTGTTTATACGCCTAGAGGGGTTCACAATCATTTTAAGGATGAAGAGGTTAAACATTTTTTTTTAAATGTTATTTTTTTTAATGTGTTATACTTTAAATTTTATTTTTTTTAACAGGCTGAAAAGATCAATGACCTTCCTAGTTTTGATATTTTAAATCAATCTAGTGGAAAAGAAATTATTAATTTTACCCCCATTGAGGTTTTTTATTTTTGTTATCATTAGTTTCCTTCATTTGTAGTATTAGTTAGTTTGCCATAGTGTTTATGTTTATATTGTTCAAAAATTTTGTATTTTTAATTTGCTATTGACCTTGTTTTTTGTGTCATGTATTGTAAAACATTATAGGGTAATAAATTTAAAGAATTAGACATTTCGATACTTGATGAGATGGTGTTAACAACTCAGGATTTAATTCATTGTGCTGGAGTTGAGAAATCTGCAGCAAAACCAATTGGCAGGCCTGTTCACACGGTTGCGAAAAGTACTGTTTTGAAGAGTCCTTTTACTTCAAAGTTCGGTTCTACTGATTCAACCTCTTCAAATGTGGATGTTAGTCAATTACGCACAGGAATGTCAGTATTTCCAGATATCTGTAAGGGTATTCCTTCAAAAGATGAAGATGTTCTTTTTGAGCAGTGGTTTAAGATTGGATTAAATAACAGGAAAAGGTGAGTATATTGGAGTTTAATATATTTGTATTATGTTTTTTAATAGGATATAAAATCATTTCTTTTATATTTCCAATATGTTATTGTTTTGAAGGACTGAAAAATTTTCGGGTAAAAATGACAAAATTGAGCCTTCATTCAGATGTGGGTCTGTGTCAATAGCCTCAAAAATGTGGTTTTACAGGCTTAAGACCCCAGGGCAGTGGCTTGATGATGATGTGAGTTTTTTTATTACCTTTGAATCTATATGTGTATGTATTGGTTACTATTATGTTTCAGTATTATTTTTTTTCCTTTGTTTATCTCTGATTGTTATTTTATTTTTAATTTTTGTTCAGCACATCAACATCTGCATGTATTACATTCGTAAACTGGCTAGGCACTCGAACAAAATTTAAATAAGGGTTACAACAACAGATTATTGGTTCCATATCAAATTGACCAATTTATATGGGATATATTGTAATAGAAATTGTGATAAGAATCTGTTGTTGGGCTCTGGTGATATAGCTGAGTATATTCATGGCTTTCTTATGGAAGTCAACACACCGTGAGTTACTGTTGATTTTGTCATGTTTTCTGTTCATATGTCAGCTCCTGGTCATTGGTCTTTGTTGGTTTTTGACGTGTATCGCAGAGTATTAGTGGTTTATAATTCTCTATAACAGGACATGAATGTAATACGCATAAATATTATGGATGTGTGTGAGCCTTACATCTTTATTCTTCCCATAATTTTGTCTAGTTGCGGGTTTTGAAAGAATAGATCTGATATCGATTTCAATAGTGTTCCATACCGCAACAAAGGAGAACATGTTATCATTGATCTCGAATTTGTCGAGGGTCTTCCGGAACAAATTGAAGGGTAAGTTTACATTTTTTTTATTTTGTCAGTTTTCCATATTTCATGAAGTTTGTTTTGATTTTTTTCATATCTTTATTGTTGTTTCAGCGATTGCGGAATGTTTACAATTTGTTTTACGAAACATTTCCTTCATCAGACGATTTATGAAATGCCAAAACCATTTCCAATCCTTCAATACCGCAGGAAGAAATGTGTCAACTTGTTTAATCATGCGAGGAATAAACATGTAAGTGGATGTGAATCTGACTCAGAATATCCAGGAAGATTCGCTAGTGAAGACTAGTATGCTTATGCAACTTGTTATTTTTATTTTTATTTTGTCTATTTCATACTATTTGATATGGTTATTGGTTGTGCAAATGTTTTATAATTATTCTGATTTGATATGGTTTTTGGTTTTGGAATGTTTTGTAATTATTTTAATGATTGAATGATGTATTAATTTTTACTATTGGAAGTATGAGTATGTTTTGTTGGATCAAATTGTTGTTTTTTGTTTTGTATTTAATTCTCGTAAATATTATTGTTAACATTTTTATTTATGGTACAGTGGGTTGCTAAATTTGAATATTAAGGTATCTATTTGAATTGGTATTGGTATCCAATTAGTATTAATAATATATTGTAAAAAATATTTTCAAATTAATAATGTTGTTTCCTGTTATGATCATCAGTTTTTGTAGGTGGGCAAATAGTTGTACTTATGTAGAAATTTAAAATTCAATTTGTTAGATTTGTTGCCAGATTTGTGGGTGTGTAAATAGTTGTATTTATGTACAAATTTAAAATTCAATTAGATACAATTTATTGCCAGATTTGCATATAAAGTTAACACTTTTCGTTGCCACCAATCATGTTTTTTACATGGTACAGTTGGTAGCCAAAATTTCAATTACAGGTAACTATTTTAGTTTTAGGTAGTAACCAAAATATACATAAATATGTATGTTATATATTATTTTATTTGAAGTTAGAACTACTTGTTTTTTAAAAGAAATTAATTAAAATAAACACATTTCAAATCAGGGAATCAGCCATAACAAGAAATTATATCACAGTTTACACCTTATATTATGTTTTGTTTTGTTATGGTTGTTTTGGTACACAAACAATATATATTGTTTATAATAAACATCATTTGTGGTTTACCAAACAGTTATATTAATTAAAAATTACTCTATTAATGTTTGTAATTGCATATGTTTTTTTACACGATACAGTTGGTAGCCAAAAGTTCATTTACAGGTAACTATTTTAGTTTTAGGTAGTAACCAAAATATACATAAATATGTATGTTATATATTATTTTATTTGAAATTATAATTACTTATTTTTTAAAAGAAATTAATGAAAATTAACAAATTTCAAAACAGGGAATCAGCCATAACAGGAAATTATATCACACTATACACCTTATATTATGTTTTGTTTTGTTATGTTTGTGTTGGTTCACAAACAACATATATTGTTTATAATAAACAGTACTTGTGGTTTAACAAACAGTTATATTAATTAAAAATTACTCTATTAATGTTTGTAATTGCATATGTTTTTTACATGGTACAGTTGGTAACCAAAATTTCAATAATAGGTAACTGTTTTAGTTATAGGTAGTAACCAAAATATACATAAATAGTTATGTTATATATTATTTTATTTGAAGTTATAATTACTTCTTGTTAAAAAGAAATTAATGAAAATAAACATATTTTAATATTGTGCAATATAAATTTTGTTTTATTTAATCAATAAAATGATTACAATATGAATGTATATTGAGCAACTTCAGTAAACATCAAGGAGCCTGTTACAATGTTTTTGATGTTGAAGTATATCATAACGTTTTTTGCCTTAAAATTGGTGGATTATTGCATGTTTTTTTGTTGTGTCCTTTTTCTTAGCATCGTCTGCATTTATTCTGAACTGTATTTTCAGACACATGTGTGTACCTTCCAATCTTTGGTCGTCCAGCCGGTCTTCTTGTATTTGGTGGTTTGACACATATGTTTTTAATCTCGTTTGGAACATCCCAATTCTCTTTGTCATCCAACGGCATGATGGAAGTTGAATATGTGTCTACCAAAGTTGTTTTTGAATAGTATTTTGAGCAAAAATCATAACAGCTCATATTTCTTTTGCTAATAACAGCATCAGCGTGTGAGTAAGGCTTCTCATGGTATTAAAATTTACGGCATGCGCATGTCTTTTATTCCATATCCACGATAAATTGTTTTGTGACATCGTAAATGTGAGACCTCAGATTTTATAAATAAAGATTTAAATTTCTCGAAATATTTTTTTGAATATTACGGTGTGGATTTGATATAATGTTATAGCTGTGGGTAGTATTTATAAATTTTACAAAGTATGCAAGTTGTTGTATTATATTCGATTGGTCAGGGAATATTCTTTGTGTCGAGGAATATCCGTACGACGGCACAATCATTAGTGGACCCCACAACGGAATTATTGTCGGATTGAGTAAACGACAAAAATATTTTATTAAAAATAACGGCGGAAGTTTTACCGTTAATACTGTTGAACTACTCGGTAGTAAAAGTATATTAATACGCGTGGTTACATAGTAGTACACGGTATTGATTATTAATGCTTACGTGAGAAGTCACTCAGTTTTGTTCAATTATTGTTATAGTAATTGTTGCATAGTATCTCACGTTATTTGATTCAATTATTGTCGATATTTTATATATTATTAAATCAATAATTAAAATGACAGAGTTATTAATATTATAAATTGCAATATTAACGATGTCTAGAAGTTCTGCCAATGAGAGGTTTGATCACCTAATTGCGCGTCAATAGGGAGAAATTCTTATTGGAAAGCCCCCTCTTTCTTGGGAACGACCTGGTCGATTAATATTATGAATTATAATAAAGATGATAAATGTTGTTAAAATTATTAAGGAGATTTTTATAAAGTTTGCTTATTTTATGGATTCTTATTTACCCATTTTTCAAAATAATTGGTAGAAAATTATTTAAAGGTGGGGCCCATATGTGTTGGAAAATGATTTTAGATATGGAAGAGTATACGTATGGAAGTATATGTATGTATTGAGTATATGGTGGGAGAAAATGATATGTGAAAGTGATAGGTGTGTGATGTGTGTGTGAGTGGAAAATGGTGAAAAGTGGTAGTGTAATAGTGATGTGTAAGAGTGTAATGAAATTGATTATTGGGAGTGTGGGGGATTGATGTTGGATATGGGGGATTAAAAAATCTAGTGGTATATATAGTATTGATATATATAAATTGAAAACGTGTGTTTATATATATGTATTATATTTTAATTTTTGTTGAAATCTTATTAGTTAGTTGTTTGACTTATTTGTTAGTTGATTGAAGAAATAATTTTGCAAAATTATTTCGTACTTGAACAGTGCCCTTCCATTCTCCTATAAATAGAAGCTCATTCCTTCATTATTTCTTATGAATTCACTAAAACTCCAGAGAGAAAAATTATAGAAAAACTATAGAAAAGTATTCTGCTACTTCCCTACTCTTATATTCAGTTTCTTTTACGGTAAGTGATGTTATTCTTTCTTATTCATGAAGAGAACTGTTGTTATTCTATTTCTTATTATTCTGTTGGAATAAACTGTATACGCGGTCTACCCTATACTTGGTGACATTCTTCTATTATTTTATCTTTATTATTTTGTTGGAACATCCTGTCTGTTTGTTTTACACCGGACCTGGTTCCGTCTTTGTTATTATTCTGTTGGAATATCTTGTCTGTGTGTTTTACACCGGACCTGGTTCCGTCTTTATTTATTATTCTGTCGGAATATCCTGTCTGTGCATTTTACGCCGGATCTGGTTCTATTATTTATTATTCCGTATTTATTATTCTGTTGGGACATCCTGTCGGTGTGAATTTCACCTGACCTGGTTCCGTTATTATTATTCTGTTGGAATAACCTGTCTATGCGAAGTACCGCATGCATGGTGATTTCTTTTGTTATTCCATTCGTTATTATACTCAGTTGGTTAAAATTTTGACTTCTATACTCCATGAAATTAGTGGAATATCCTTGATATTTGCGCTTCATCCAGTACTTTCATGAAAATATTATTCTGAGCATTTTTAAATTTTACTCTATAAAGCAATATCATGTTGACAATTTGGACGTTATTAGTTCCTGAATAAATTAATTCATGAACTTGTTTTATTGAACTCTTATATCATTGTCATCATCCTCATGTTTATATTTTTTTTGAAAGTCATCTGTGGCCTGTAGTGCATAGATGGACTTGGTATGATTATGACCAGGGATTATTCGGTGTAATCATGACCGTAATGTTACAAATAATGTGATAAAAGTCCTCATTGGCCGTAGTGCATTGATGGACAGTTATTGGCATGATCATGACCATTGATGAATACACGAATATCTTTGGCCCGTAGTGCATGGATAATTTATGGTCGTGACCCTGATGAATATCATTAGCCGTAGTACAAGGATGATGTAGATTATTTAATAAGCTGAGTCTCGGCGATAAAAGTGATGAAAAACCTTTTAAATCATAAAAGATAGTAGATTTTATTATCTACTTGACTCTTTTAATGGATTGCTTATTCCGCTGCAGTTAAACTTGATGTCTATTGTATTTTATCAGTTTAACATTGTTGAAGACTAATGATAATTTATTCTGCATTATCTTTGTCATAATATTTTTTACTGGACTAGTTGAGCTCACCCTTTCTTTCACTGTTCTCTTCAGGAAATGAGAATATAGCTGGGACGAGTCGGGGAACGAATTGACAGTCCAGATGATAGCATTAGTAGTCCTCACTATTCTGTTAAATAGTGTGATAATAAATATAATGAGGAATTAATTTGAGTTTGTACACTGCCTATGAGGACTCCATTGAGAATGGATATTGTCTAGAAGGCAATATTCTTGTTTAAACTCTCAGTTTATGTTTTGTCGTATTTTACACGATAGTTGTATAATTAAGTTATATTTAATTTATGTACCATGTATTTGGCGACTCAAGATGGGTGATGTATACCTATTTTGGGGGAGTCACAGTTGGTATCAAAGCTTAGGGATATGATCCCTGGCTAAAATGTGAGACAAGAACTAGGAGGGGAGAGACGGGGAATTCCTTCGCTAGTATGACCTACATAAGTTTATTTGATATTTAAATTGGTCGGTGACCACTAAGCAATTCAAGGAGCTGGGACCACCAGAGTTTTTGGGAAAGCCAGAACCACTTAAGGCGGAGACGTGGTTAAAGCAGATGAGTAAAATATTTGATGTCTTGGGATGCTCCGAGGAGCAAAAGGTTCCTGTTGCCGCCTTTATGTTGCGTGAAGAGGCAGATTACTGGTGGAAATTTGTAAAACGTACCCAGCCTAACGCACTCAAGATGTCTTGGGAGAAGTTCCAAAAGTTGTTCAATGACAAGTACTTTCCCGAAAGTATTCGTCACATGAAGGAGGTGAAATTTATCAAGTTGAACCAAAACAACATGACCGTGTTGCAGTACGAAGCTAAGTTCGCCGAGTTGTCCCGATTTGCGTCCCATTTGGTTGATAATGAGGAGAGAATGACGCGAATGTTTTTAAGAGGTTTGAAACCTGAGATACGTCAATATCTTATCTCTCATAAACTGTGTTTGTATTCAGATGTTGTTAATAGGGCTCAGTTATTGGAGCGTGATAATGAGTCAACCCAACCAAAAGAGAGCAGCCGGCAAAATGATAATACCAGTGATAGCAGTCATCGAAGCGGTGAAAATAAGCATGAAGGGAATCAACATGCCAGAAATGGTAACCACTTCGGTGGTAATCATGTCCAAAACAATAAGAATGGACATTTTAAGAAGAGGAAATTCAACAATGTGGAAAGACATCAGCACCAGCACCCGTTGTTAAGGAAGGAGAACAACCACCTATCATATGTTTCAAATGCGGAGGGGATGGACATATCAGTCCAAACTGCGCGATGCCGTCCAAAGCATGTTATAATTGTGGAAAATAAGGTCATTTAGCCCGATTTTGTCGTTCACCAAAGATAAGTTCAGCTAGGATGGAGGCACCAAAGACCGTTCCAGAAAAGACAAAACCGATAGTTCAAGGGAGAGCGTTTTTCGTGACTTCTCAAAAAGCAAGTAAACCGAACGAAGTTAGCACAGGTTAGTTAATTATAAATTCTTGCAAAATTTGTACCTTATAAGATACCTGTTCTACCTACTATTTTATCTCTCTTGCTTGCGTTCAACGTTTAAATTTGACTTCGGAGAAGTTAGACTTTGACTTATTGGTAGAAACTTCGTTAGTAGGAGCCTTCGTTACCTCCACTATTTATAAATCTTGTTGATTCAAATCGACATTTTCACGTTACCTGTCGATCTTATCTCTTTGAAAATACTTGCCTTTAATGTGATTTTCGAAAATATGCAGTAACAATATAGGGGTTTTATGACTAACCTTAAGTTTCTTTGACTCGTTGATATTATCATGTAATCTTCTCTCAGTTGTTGTGGAAAGGTTTGTGAAAGTTGATATTGCTGATTGTTTATTTGTGAAATACCACCTTTGAACCATACAACGTAGGCATTCAATCATCGACGCAACTAGAAGATCTCTGATTCCCTTGATTGAAATACCACCTTTGAAGGGGCTAGTAGGCCGGTAACTTCGAAATTTTGATATTGGCTACTGTCAGTCCATGTTCCGTTGAAGTAAACTACAATTGGAAGCATATTCATGGTCCAAATATTGAAACAGTAACATTCACACAATAATGTAATTAGTATCCAAATCTATATATGAATGTTTCTAAAACTTTATATGCGCAACGAAATATGAATGTTACTGTTTCAAAAGCTATTTTGTAACTGATATAATTTATATTCACTATTTAGATACTAAAGTAACTTTTTTCAGTAACCAAAGTAGACGTATTTAGTATCAATTATTATGCATCAAACTGCTTTCAGTTTGTTTACAAACAAATCACAATTTATAATGCCCTGAAAATGAAATACTAAATATTAAACACTAAAAACAAGGAATCCAAATATTTATATGAATGTTGCCAAATTTTTATATAAATGCTTCCAAAATATGCATTTGTAACAAATATTTTTTGGTTACTAAAATTACAAAAGCTATTTAATTGGTTTCCAAAGTAACATTATTCAGTAACCAAAATATACGTTATTGGTATCTCTGTTACTGTAAAGTAATGTTTTCATTTCTTCCATATTCAAAACACAAATTATAATGTCGTGAAGGTGATTTGCCAAATATTGAACACTAAAAACAAGTTAAACAAATCTTTATATGAATGTCCCCAAAACTTTGTATGCGTATCAAAATTGTATTGAACAACAAAGAATAATTTAAAATTTATTTCATACAGTCGCAAATATTACTGATATGATATATACTAATAAAAATCTGTGAATTATTATATTTTGTTTTGTTTTTTGTTATTGTCATAAAAATTACACTCTCAGTTGAATTCGTAGTTAACAAAAAATGATTTCAAAATATAGATTAACTGATTCGTACCTTTGTATTCACTTTTCAGATTCAGTTTGCAATCTTTGTTTTAATCTTCGCTTTCAGTTTCGAAAACCTGTGATTGGTTTGTGCATGTTGCTTTTCTGGTACTATGTGTTTGGTTCTCTGTGTTTTTCAATTAGGCTTCTTTTGTGTGTATGTTTCTGCTTCCTTTTCGATTGATCCGATCTTGAAGATGAACAATTAGTTGAAGATGATGATTAAATGTAAAAGCTTTCGGATTGTTCTTATATGGAGCATTCGTTTTGTGCGTTTTTTTTAATGTTTTTTTAGTAGGTAACTGACGTGAATGGTGGAGTAGTTTTTTCCTTGAATTAAGGTGTTTGTATTTCAGTTGATTTGGTTTATGTGACGTGGATGGCACTAATATTGATGTTATTATATATTATTGCACTATTACTATAATTATTTAATTGGTGCACTATTCTTGTAATATCTTTCTAATAGTTGTATACTTATGTAAATGACCCTTAAAATTATTGGATCTAAGTCTTAAAAACTGTCATCTCGTTTAAAAGTCACTAAACTAACTCTAATTAGCTCATTTAAAAGTCACTAATTAACCTAAGTCTAGTCAACTCATTTAAAAATCACTAACCTAACTCTATCCATTAATTTAATATAACACTAATACAGTATATTATTATTATGAGTACTTTGTTATGTCTCATTATTTTTTTAAAATAATTATTATTGTTGTTGTTGATTCCTTTGGAGTTTAATATGGTTTTTTAATAATAGAAATAATAATAATTATTATTATTGTTGCTGTTGTTTTAAACCTCATTGTCCATATATATATGCTTATAATTTATTTCTTTATGTTGTGTTCATATTTTGTTCACATAGTTTTACGTTTTTATTTAAAAAAATGAATATGCAATTTTAATTGTAAAATCAAATCAGAAAATAACACACTCAAGCAGTAAAGGTGCATGGGAATAATTATAATAATATTTCCAATGCTACTTTTTTCTTTTTCACACAAACAATTTATTATGTGTATTGAAAGTTATATCTTGTATTAAAAATTGTTAAAATTATGCTTTACATTGGATATGATAAAAAAAAGTTGCGTATAAAATATTTCTTTCGTTCTACAACAAGAAATTCATTTTTAAAAATTTAAAATTTTATTTCATTACATGTTTATCTCTAAAAAATAAATATTACTCATTTAATAATAATGATATAATAATAAAATTATGATTATAAACTTTAGAATATTATGTTATCTTGTGAATTTTTCTTTTGCAAGCTAAAAATATGTGAAATAAAGGCTTTTTGGTAAAATAATAATAATAATAATAATAATAGATTAATATTATATTAAATTAATGGATAGAGTTAGGTTAGTGTTGTTTAAATCAGGTGACTAGAATTAGGTTAGTGACTTCTAAATTAGGATGGAGAGCATTCACAATATTTTCCCTAATAAATTTGTATCCCCAACTTTGAATAATATATCAACAAATTATCATTATGCAACAGTTTTTTTATCCTTATTTAACACTATTTTAATCTCTATATAGAATTTTACTCCCTAAAGTGAGGGAGTCAAAAGACAGTTTTCTATATATGTAAAATGATATTTCACACCCTCATTTAAGTGGACAACGCATCAATCATACATGTCTTGACATTATTGTCACATGACTTTTTACTACTTCATTTTATTTAATTTATGTTCATATAATTATAAATATTATAAAAGTACCATGAATTATAAAATTTATTATTTTCAAAATTTAAATTAAATGAATCATATTAATTTTAAATTTAAAAATATCACAAATTAATTTTTAAAAATTTAATAGATCTTATGTACATTTGCAACTACAATCCATTCAATATTCACTTCATAAATTACTTAAAATTTAAAATAAAATAGAAGTTATTTTATAATGAAATACAATTAATAAATTATACTCTATTTTATAAATTATAAGATTATTATTAATTTTTATAAGTCAATTTGATGCATTCTCAAACTTAATAATTTTGCTAAGAATTGAAAAAATAATAAATTTTAGAAGTAATAGTATTTTTTCTAAATAAATTACAATATGTATTGATTAAATTTATATTATATTTAAATTTAAAAATATCACATACTTACTTCAAAAAAGATTAAAAAATTAATAACGATTTTATAATTAAAAACAAGATGTTGTAGTATATTACATCTATCATAAACTTTAGTGCATAAAACTAATACAAAGGTCAAATAATTACAACGGTCAAAAAATATTTTGACTGTTAGAATTTTAATATTTTAACTTTTAATTTTTAAATTTTATTATTTAAAGAATCAATATAAGTAACATGTTGAGTATATAATGAAAAAATTGAATTCTTATCCTGCATAATGACCCAATGACATTGCGGAATAAGAATAAAAATAAAAAAAACTATTGTTAACTCTTAGAGTTAATTTAATGTCTTTTAAATGAGGTGACAATTTCTAAATTTTATATTTAATACTTTTAAATATGAACATATAAATAAATACTCTTTATTTCAATTTTGAAATAGAAAGAATTCCGATCCGATCCCGATCCTGAAACTTCTAGTACTACTGTCTCAACACCTGCGCTACTCACATATTAATGTACTAGCAACAGTCCCGTGCCTCCGGCACTATGGACGATGGGATTTATTCTAAATTTTGGACGACCCAAATGATTTATTGAGTGAGCGAGAAATTAAAAATCATTTGTATTTTATTAGATATCTGGATGGTAGGATTTATCCCAAACTTTGGACGTCCTAGATGATTTATTGAGTGAGCGGGAAATTCAAAATTATTTGTATTTTATTAGATATAATTAGATATATAGAATATAGATATAGATAGATAGAATTAGATAGATTGTATTTTATTAGATAGATGGATGATGAGATTTATCCCAAACTTTGGACGGCCCAGATGATTTATTGAATGAGCGGGAAATTCAAAATTATTTGTATTTTATTAGATAGATTTATTAGATAGATAGTAGTGATCCACAATAAATAAGAATTGAAAAATAAAAATTGTGAGCCAGAGAAAGATAACAAAAAATTGAATTCTTATCCTGCATAATGACTCAATTACGTTGTAAAATAGAGATAGAGATAAAAAAATTATTGTTAATTCTTAGAGTTAATTTAATATCTTTTAAATGAGATGACAACTTCTAAGCCTTTTATTTAATACTTTTAAATATGAACATATAAATAAATACTATTTATTTCAATTTTGAAATAAAAATGATTCCGATCCCGATCCCGATTCTGAAACTTCTAGTACTAGTGTCTCAACACCTGCGATGCTCACGTATTAATGTATAGTAGTGATCCACAATAAATAAGAATAGAAAAATAAAAATTGTGAGCCAGAGAGAGATAACAAAATACAGGGGAAAAATAGTAAAATAAATAAATTCTTGATTATCATTTAGAAAAAGTCTAAGGGGACCGGTGGAATACAATGTTTTTTTAATAAAAATATAATTTTTTTTATAATTTTTTGTTCAAACTTGTTCTATTATTTTTTATTTATTATTCTCATAATTGTGGTTAAAAAACAAAAAAAAACAAGATGCACCGGACGGTACCGGTCAATAGGTGCACCGGACCGCCCCCAACTCGATCGTTTTATTTTCAAATTCTCATAACTTTAAATTTAATTAATAAAACGATAAGTCTAGGGGGAACATTGTACTAGTGATATTTTTTTATTTTTTTTATAATACCTCACAAAAAATATATAATATTTATTTTAATTGAAATTTTTATAAAAAAATAGTATTTTAGATGTAATTTGAATACATATAAAAAATATAATATGTGTATATATCTAAATTATATCTAAAATATTATTTTCTATAAAAATTCTAATTTAAATAAATATTATATATTTTTTTAAAAGTACTACAAAAAAATATCGCTAAAATATCACTAAAATAATATCCGCTAGTTTGTGCGCCCACGTTATGTGTGTGATTTTAGGAATGAGATGAATTTAGGTAATGACACACATGTCCCATCACTGGTTACATGATTGGAAATCATCAATGAATGTGCGCCTGTCAAACTTTGATAGTAGTAATATTATTGATTAAGAAATACTACCTCCGTACTATAATGAGTAATTTTTTTTTACTTAAATCACACATATGAATACACAAGTTAAAATGATAAAAATATCTTTAATATATTTTATTTAAAATTAAAAAATTAATGAGTATCATTTAATTGTAATAATTGCAAAGCGCAATAAATACCATTAGATGCATAAGGGTATATATGAGAAAATATTATAAAGATTGTATTAAAATTCTAACACATCACTTATTTTTTAAAAAAATATTAAATCTAAAAAATTATTTATTACGGGAGGGAGGTAGTAGTATTTGGTATTCTTTTTCTTTTTTTCTTTTTTTTTTGGACATGAGCAAAAATACTGTTGATTAAGATATGATATCACTTGTGCAATGCAATATAAATATAAAATAATGCAAATTTTAAGTGGGCCAAGGGCACTAGGTTTGGTGGTCTACGACTCAGCACGGAACTGTGACACCTGTACAACATACTGTGGATCAAATTGGAACAGTGGGTCCAGAAGTTACTAATGAGGTGTCAAGCAGTTATTGACGGACTACTGTCTACTGTCTTTACGTGTCGCTCATGCACTGTTGGTCCTACTTTAGAGTTAAATAATGTTACTATCACATACTCTCTCCGTTCTTTAATATAAGTCGTTTTAAAGTTATAAATAAATATTAAGAAAATAATTGTAAAATATTAAATATAATATCAATTGTCTATATTATCCTTGTATTGGAAAAAGAGAATATTATTTATTGGTCAAAAAATAGTGAGATAACCAAAGTTATATTTATTATTTGGGATAATATTGGAAACTAAACAATTAATGCTTATTTGAAATTCTTAAACGACGTATATTTAGGAACAAAAATATTTTTCTAAAACGACCTATAATAAAAAATGGATATAGTAAAAAATAGTCACATACACACACATACATACTTCGAACCCCACATATAAGACGGGAGCCCACAGTATGCATGTGTGTGTATGTGAGCATTATGTGACTATTTTTTATGTATATGTATCCAAATTATTCTTAGAATGTTATATTATATAAAAATTCTAGTTAAAATAAATACTATACATTTTTTGAGAGACAAAAAAAATTTAAAAATATCAAATAATCCGGTCCAATAATAATGCTTGCCTAGACTTAGTGTAGATAATTTTGTATGTGACTGTATAAAAGCAGGTGCAGATATATGAATTGGAGATGTTATGCGAGTATCCTAAATTATCAATAGGCTTTTCAAGCACGTTGAAATTTTTTTTAAGAGCCGTTCTATCAATCAAAACACTTATGTTACGTTTGGATTGAAGGAATGGAATAGAGTAGGGAATGGAATAGATGAGGGAATGGAATAAGAAAGGGAATGGAATGATTTTTTAATATTACATGTACATGTTTGGTTGATGTTAGGAATACATCTAAGAATGAAATAAATAATTAGAAAGTGACCTAAATATCCTCAAATGTTCAAATTTAACTTAAATTCAATTTATATTAAAAATTTAACACATATTTCATTCTTAAAAATAAAGGGAAGGGGAGGGGAGGGGAGGGGTGTGTGTGTGGGGGTGGGGTAGGTGTATGTAGGGTGGGGTATGTGGGGTGGGTAAATAGGGTAGGTGGGTTGGGGTGGCTGGGGGGAGGTGGGTTGGTAGGGGGTGGGGGTAGGTGGGGTGGGGTGGATTGATAGGTAGGATAGGTGGATTGGGGGTGGCTGGGTGGGGGTAGGTTGGTAGGGGGTGGGGTAGGTGGGGTTGGGTGGGGTGGTAAGTAGGGTTGGGGTGGTTGGGTGGGGGTGGGGTAAATAAGGATAAGGTGAGGTGAGGTGAGGGTGGGGTGGGGTGGGGTGGGGTGGGGTGGGTAGGTGGGTTAGGGTGGGAGTGGGTAGGTAAGTGTGGGGGTAGGTGGGGTAGGGTGAGTTAGTAGGTAGGGTAGATGGGTTCGAGTGGCTGGGTGGGGGTAGGTTAGTAGGGGGTGAGGGTAGGTAGGGTAAGTGGGGTGGGGTAGATTGGTAGATAGAGTAGGTGGGTTGAGGTGGCTGGGTGGGGGTAGGTTGGTAGGGGGTGGGGTAGGTGGGGTGGGGAAATGGGATGGGAATGGGATGGGATGGGGTGGGGTGGGGTAGGGTGGGGGTGCGATGGGTTAGGTGGGGGTAGGGTGGGATGGGATGGAGTGGGTAGGTGAGGTGGGTGGGTGGGTGGATAGGTGGGGATGGGGTGAAGTAGGTGGGGGTAAGGTGGGGTGGGGTGGGGTGGGGTGGGTAAGGGTGGGAGTGGGGTAGGTTGGTAAGGAGTGGGGTGGGAGTAGGGGGTAAGTTGGTAGGGATGGGGGTAGGTGGCGTAGGTGGGTAAGGGGGAGTGGAGTGAGGTGGGGTGAGTGGGGGTAAGTGGGGTAAATTACGAAAAAATAGAAATATGTAAATTCCGAAGAAATTATCAAATCTCGGCCCCTTCTCTCTCGTCGTTCCCAGATCGATCGAATTGAATGAATATGTAAAAAGCCCTATTATATATTTAGGGGTATATTTGTCAATTACTTAAAAATAATGGATGGAATGATTTATTCCTGGCCACACCTCAAGGAATGAAAATTTAAATTTTAAGTTAATTATCATTCCAGGAGGAATACATTATTCCGATGGAATAAACAAACCAAACAACATTTTTATCATTCCAATGGAATAATTTATTCCATTCTCCCTCCTATTCCATCGATCCACACGTAACATTAGAGGAGCTCCCGTATCAATCACTTTCATTCATTTCTGCTCTCGTTATATAGTAGTAGTATATTAGTTCAAGGGGAGTAATATTTTTACATATATTTTTAATATTTTTACATTATTTTTTTACATGGGACTCAATTTATAATTGTGAACTTATGTAATGGGAAAGCACTAAAACTACCAAAACAATTTATTAATAGTAAAGCATTTTGTTTAAAATTGAGTCTTAATTATTATTTGTAAACAAAAATTATATGGACATATTTGAACATAAAATTTTAAAATAAATTCAATTACTTTTTTTCATTTTTTAAAAATAATTTATTTCACTAGAAGATCGAGTCCATTATTTATTGATAGTAGTAGTATTTTTACACTATCCTCAAGTTTGACATGATAATAAAATTTCATGTAGTAAATTAAAAAAATTATTATTTTTTAAAGATAGACATAAAATAAAGTTAATTAAGATGCAAAAGCTACGAGTTTTTTAATTATTTTTTTCGTTCTAAAATTAGAGATAAAATTTGACTTTTAAAGTCAACAACGGCATATTAAATTTTAAAATTAGTACTACTCATTAAAATAAATTTTATTATTAATAATTTTTATTATATACTATATAATTATAATAATTGTATCAACTAAATCTAAATAAATTTATATTAATTTAAAGTTTAATATGTTATGGTTTCATCTCAATTTAAAATTAAATTAGATCCCTAATTTTGAAATTGAGGAGAGAGTACTTTATATTTATCAATCCTTCGTTTTTGTTTTTTGCTTTTTATAATAAATTAGCGTATAAACTAGTTAGTGTTTAAATAGAAGGTCGGCTATACAAAAGACTTACGTAAGTATCTAAGAAGTGAATTGGTAGACTAGCTAGTGCGTGTCCAAATGCTATTTTAATACAAGAATATTACGAAGCATAATATAATATATGAGATAGAATAAACTAATAAATAATAGTATCTATTTATAGATTGATGTGTGTGGAATTATTCTAGACTATGCTTACCTTTATTTTATGTTAATACCAAAATATAGATTATTAATGATTCTTTGAAAGTTAATTGAAAATATTTTTAAAGTTAATTAATAAGCATATGAACCGCAAATAATTTGTTTCAATAAAATTTTAATATATCTTGAGAAAATATTACTTATTTTGTTTCAAAATTAAAAATACAAATATATTTATAAAACGACGATTTTTAAGTATAATTTTATGTTCTCAAATAAATCTAGCATTAGTATATATTAATAATTAGGAACTCAGCTGCTGTGGTGTGATATTAAAACTGTTGGTAAAAAAGTAATGACAAATTACGAACATCGTGTTATTTTAAAATTATAAAATAAAATATATTTCTAATTTTAAAAATATTAAAAAATATATATATCTCTTTATAATTTTGAAAAGGTAGGATTACTTAATTAAAAGTTAAAAATAAAATAAAAATAAAGAGGAATATAAAAAGGAACACGGCTGCTCATGCCCAATGTAAATATTGTCGAACCAAGATCCTAAACGAGAATTTCTCTGTGAGAATTATCTGAAGATTTTGTTATGGAGTTGATAACATATTAAAAAAAAAATTCAATAAATCACAGCGTTTTGATAATTTTTTTTTTTTATAAATTGATAAAAAAATTAGAAGTCACCAAACGTATTTATTAAAAACATATAATTTTTAATCTGATGCAATCACGGTAAAAGTATATACACGGAACAAAAAAAAATAAATAAAAAAATCATGCCTTTAATCTTGCTAGCAATGATACATCATTCTTCTCACGTGACTCAACTACCGAACTAGTAGTTGCACATGATAAGGATACCAATACCTTTTCCTTATCCCAAAATAACCTATTTTATTTTATTTTTTTATATATCAAAAAATAAAATGCCTCGTGTCAACTATTTAATGTAAAAAGTAAATAATAACATGGTCGGTCTATTGGCAAAACAATTATAGTATTTGCAAACATATATTTGGCAATAATCAATAATTATAAGTATTTGAATATTTATTAATTTCAAAATAAATTTATTTATCAAACTCATGGTACAACGCGATGGTATCTACTTTGCATACATTTATTTTTTGTTTTTTTTTGAAAAAAATGTCTTACTTAATTTGGGGTGAAGGAGAACTTGTAAATGACTAAATGTAGTTTAAATAATTTTTGATTCACGAAATTTTAAAATTGCTATGATGTTATTTAATTTTAATATAAAAAAATATATCTATTGTAAATTAATTATAAAGTACTACTAATTATTATAGAAACATTTTGAACGAAATTATCGTCATTTTGAGTTTTAAAATTTTATAAATTGACTTTAATAAATTAAAATATATATTTAATTTTGAAACGGAAGTAGGAGCCTATGGAGTTTTCTTTTCCAATGAATTAACTTCTTGGTTACTTTAAAATTAAAATAAAAATTTTCAACATAATTACTTATTCTCATATTAAACTGTTTTAAAGAAAATATTAATTATGTCAAATAAGATAGTCGACTTTGTTCAATAAAATTATTTTAATTTAACCATTTAATAAGTTAAAATATATTTGTCGCAGGTAGTATTGACGGAGACACGGTGGTGCCCCCACAAAATCTCCACATCCACTAGCAAAATTAAAATGAGCTCTTCTACGGCGACAGTTTTTGGCGACCGGTCTTGGCGACCGGTCCAAAAATTTTTTTTTTTTTTTTTTTTTTTTTTTAAAATATCTCCCAAATAATTTATAAGATTTATTGGAACTGGAATTTTTACAGAATAAAGTGTTTTGGACGTCATTTGGATACACGTAAAAAATATGTCTGTACAGACTGTACAGACATATTTTTTACGTGTATTCAAATGACGTCCAAAACACTTTATTCTGTAAAAATTCCAGTTCCAATAAATCTTATAAATTATTTGGGAGATATTTTAAAAAAAAAAAAAAAAAAAAAAAAAATTTTTGGACCGGTCGCCAAGACCGGTCGCCAAAAACCTGTCCCCCTAGACTTTTTGAATTAAAATTCAAAGAAACTAAACAACATCTGGCCTAGATAGGCTATTGCCGTAAATAGTAGCAACCTGAAGCCCATATTTGTAACCTGTCGTCCTTTCCCACTACAACGTACTATATAAATTCGCACACTCCTCACTCTCTGATCTCTTTCCCTCTCTCTTTCATCATAGCCATGAAAGACCCTTCTCTTTCTCGTCGCAAAAAACCAAAAATCAAGCTCATCTGCAGCTTTAATGGCTCCTTTCAACCCCGTCCTCCGTCTGGAAAACTCCGGTATACCGGCGGGGAGACCCGTATTATATCCGTAGACCGAAACATCGGGTTTTCAAGGCTCAAATTGAAGATTTCGGAGCTCATTTGTTGTCCTAACAAATGTCAACACTTTTTCTCTCTCCTATACCAGCTTCCAGACTCTGAACCCACACAAGAACAAGCTCCTCTGGTATTGATTACTTCGGACGACGACGTTCGGTGCATGATTGATGAGTACGAGAAGCTCGAAATTTACGGTAAGCACTGTAGGCTTTGGGTTTTTCTCTGTAATGATAATGGGTATGTTAATTTACTCAAAAAAGATAATGTTGTTTCCAAATTTGTTGAAACTGAAAGTTTGAGGAGTGGGTTTGGGGTTTTGTGTAATAATAATGGGTTTGATGGTGATAAGCATAAGACTAGGCTGACGAACGAGACACTGTCGTTGTGCGAAAATTGGTTTGTGAATCAAAATTCATTGACCCATTTGTCTGGAGGTCAGTTTGGTGGTGATAAAGCGATGAAGCGGGTGACAAATGGTGATAAACAAAAGTCTAGTGAAGATTCTTTATGGAAAATGGTTTTAAAGCAACAATTGTTAGGGAAACAATCTGCTCGAATTCGGAGTCTTAGTGGTGGTATAGGGTTAGCTATTGAACATTCTGAGATGGATAGGGCTAATTGTGACAATCAAAATATAGACTTGAGCCCTGAACCAGAAACCCCTTTGAGCTGTAATTCCACAAACCCTAGTTTTATTGCCAGTTCTTATAGAGGGAAAACATTAGATTTCAAATTTTATAACCCCAATTTTGTTGAAAGTAAGAATTTTTCAAATTTGGTTCCATTGTCAGTGTATTGTTCTCATCCTTTGAATCCAAAGAATGGGAATCCCCGTGTTGAATTGAATCATTCTAGACATGGTTTATCGAGGCAGTCTAATCTAAGTTTAGGTAATGCATGTCAAACCTGTACTTGTAATTTCAGTCAGTCAATTGGTGAGCTGCCGCTTCCTAATCCAAATTCGATGGGTAGTTGCTATATTGTCAAGTGTGAGCCAAGAAGTGTTGAGCCAGCATCATTGAGTAATATGAATAGAGAAAACATTATGCCATTGGGCGCAGATTCCATGACATTAAGGACTGGGTTAATGCCATTCTCTTGCAGCAATCAGTTGGTTGGAAGTGTATATTCAGCAAGGTCGTCATATAGCAGTTCTCACAGTGGTATCCACAACCATCGGTTTGGTTTAAGCAATGCAAGAAACCAGAGGATTTTCCCATACAACTTCAGGAATAATAGAAGCAATCTCAACAAGATAGGGAACCATAGGAATGCCAAATTGGATGGAAGGCCTCAGGTGCAAAATTTTTACCCTGGGCTTAGGTCAAGTTCAAGTATCTTGAAACAGGGGCAGTTTCTGAGGTCATACTATCCCACTTTGTCGAAGACATGGTCTGATTCTCATCACCAGCAAGTGGAAGGAGAGTTGAGAACGTCGGAGTACGTCCTAAATAAAGAAACTTGCTTGCTTTCTCTTCCTTATGGTAATCAAGAGAACATTAGTGAGCAGGGTGGCCTTGGTGTTCTAAATGATGGAAAGCCAAATCTTAACGAGTGTCACTTATCTTTCTATGATCCACTCCCTGGAAATCAATCTCTTTTGCCTCTGACAACTTCTGAGAACTCGTCAGGATGCATAAAGAAGGAAAACACTCAGATAGATCTCTTGACTGATCCTGGTACTGAGCAGCATGATGTTTCAAGCCAGCAAGACGCCAACATAACAAATTCTCCAAATAAACTAGGGTTGGAATGCCATGCTAAGCTTTCGGAAATAGGAGCAGGTTGTAAGTCATTCAGCAAACATCAGACTGGTGCTCATACATTAGAAGGAAGTATTGCATCTTCTGTAAAATTTCCTTTGCATAACCTCTCCTTATCATCTTTCAAAGACGTGGAGCCACCAACACCTCCTGGTATTAGTAATATCTCTGAAGCATTGCTGAAGTCTCAGTCAAATACTTTCGACTTAATGGATGAAGACCACTTCTGCTCAGGCCCTCAAGTTCAAAGCTCAAGTGGAGCTGCTTATATTTCTCCAGAGAAAACGCTGAAATTGCAGAAAGATACTGACCAAGAAGCAGAGCTTCAGCGGGACCTTAAATCCACTTTAATCATTGATGAAAAGGTAGTGTTTCAAAACATATTACATATCTCTTTATGAATGAATAAATCAGAATGACAAGGTCATTTGGTCAGCTTATTAATAGTTTCTTTCTGCAGGAAGAAATCAAGAAGACACATACAGGATCTAAAATAAATGGTGGGATACCTACTGAACTTGCCACAGTTTATACTCATCTTGCTACCGGAGATCTGCAAGTAAATCTCAATTTCTTTTAGTATCAATTCATTAATAATTGGTGGTAACTTGTGAAAAGAAACACTTGCTTATTTTTCTAAAGCTAGCTTTTTCTGTGGTCTGCAGACCATAAAAAATTCAGACCTTGAATATATTAAAGAACTTGGCTCGGGTACATATGGAACTGTTTTCTATGGGAAATGGAAGGGATCTGATGTTGCTGTTAAAAGGTTAAAGCCTAGCTGCTTTAATGGAGGTGCAGTGGAGGAAGATCGATTGGTACGAAAACCTTTGCCCAATTTCACAGTTGAAACAGACTGTTATTTGATAACCTTTGGTACAAGTGAATCTTTCTTAACTGTATGTTTGGGAATATTGAAATTTATTTGGATAATAACTTTGGGTATATTGAAATTTATTTCGATAATAACTATTGGCAATTAGAGTTTTCTTGAGTTGTAGTCTGCCCAATACGACTTCCTATCAAAAATACAAAACCAAAATTTGACTGTTTTACAACTTTTGTCATGACTGATGCAGATTGATTCATATTTGCCATATATTTGGGTTTCTGACACCAATTTTATGTTTCATAATCTTGTCACAAAATTCTACTTTCTATCCTTGATGAAATTGGAACATGAGTTTATCTGCATTATTATGTGACTGATTGTTGATTCTGTTTGCCTTTTTGCAGGTTGCAGACTTCTGGAAGGAAGCCCGCATATTAGGTCAGCTTCATCATCCAAATATTGTGGCCTTGTATGGTGTTGTCACGGATGGACCTGTTACCAATTTGGCAACAGTGACAGAGTACATGGTCAATGGCTCCCTGAAACAAGTTTTACGCAAAAAAGATAGGTATAATCTTGTCTTATTTCGTTCGTAACATATGCATGGACTATATCTTGATTTTCTATGGTTCTCTATACACCAATTTAATTTTAAAAATCATAGGTTATGCCGGCTAATTCTTTTTCTTAAAAGTAAAGAGATAATTCACCTTTTAGGTTCGTAACTTCAAGTAACATAAAAATATAATTCTTTTACTCTTAAGAGTCATGTCAAACTGGCAAGAAGGCACCAGTAGTGCAACTGTAAATTTTACAGTTTTGTCACTCGTAAAGAAAAGAACTTTTCCCTTGATTACTTGCTTTTTACAGCCATCTTTATTCCCTCTGTTCTTATTTTCATTTTCTTTTTATTTCATTTCAAAATAATTGTTTTCTTGCTTCACATGCATTGGAAATACATGAGCAGTTTACTGCTCTTATGTGAATAGTGAAGTTTGCATATTTGTTAGTACATTTGAACTCAGTTTATTTCCCAGCATTGTAATAGGTTCTCTGTACTTCTTTGCAGTTGAGTAACATATCACTCTCTGTTTTATGTTACATCTCATAATATGAGGAAAATCAACCAATCTAAGTATCCAAAGTAATTAGTGGACCAATTTCCTAGCATTTTTTCCGTCTAATTTGGTTGTCTTTGATCTGCAGAACAATAGATCGTCGGAAAAGGCTGATTTTAGCAATGGATGCAGCCTTTGGCATGGAATACCTACACGAAAAGAACATTGTACACTTTGATTTGAAGTCTCATAACTTCCTTGTGAATATGAGGGATCCTCAGCGACCAGTGTGCAAGGTGATTTGCCTGCTAAGTGTACACAATGTTGTTTCTTTATATTCTGCCTTTCTTTTGCCATAAAGTTTCCCTGCATATTCTTTAAATTCAGTCTTCACTTTTATGTGTGATTATATTAATGATTCATTTAAAAAATATCTCTGTTCCATTTTAGATTGGTGATCTAGGCTTATCAAAGATTAAGCAGAAAACACTTGTGTCAGGTGGGGTGCGAGGAACAATACCGTGGATGGCTCCAGAACTTTTGAAGAGTAAGAACATGGTAACTGAAAAGGTATGATGATCATCATTATTCAGTTTATGTATGACTAGTAGTAGCAAACTAATTGCACCTCCTAATGATTACTTTCCTTAATTATTGATGGTTATGCCTCTAGGTTGATGTTTACTCATTTGGAATCGTCATGTGGGAACTCTTGACAGGGGAGGAGCCTTATGAGAACATGCGATCTCATGAAATTATAGGTATACCGAACTTAGATTCTGTTTATTAGAGGATATTGCAAGTAGTTTTAAGTAAGCTCGTCTTTATTAACAAATCTATTTGATGTAATAGTGTTTATGGGATTGAGTAGGACTAGTGTTTGTACATATAATGCCTTTTCCATTGAGAGGCACGTGTAAAATTGTTGTACACCCTGAGTCCATTGTAATATTGGACTTTTACTGTTTCCTTGCCAAGTCAAAGTTTAATTTCCTAGCAGCACTTCATCCCTTCCGCAGTGGGTTGTATGTGATTTAGAGGTCTCTGTTGGTTGATTCTCTATATTATACATTATAGGGATTTGATATCAGTTCTGTGGTACTGTATTTTTCATGTTGTAACGGCATTTAATAAAGTTGGTGTGCTTTTCTTTTATTTTTCCCTAGAGGTAATTTTTTATTCAATTTACTTGATGGTTCCTCCCGTCATTTTCAGCTGGTATAATCAAAGGCAGTCTGCGACCTGAAACCCCAAGCTGGTGTGACCCAGCATGGAGATCACTAATGGAGAAGTGTTGGTCATCTGATCCAGATGCTAGGCCATCCTTTACAGAGATTGCAAAGGAGCTACGAGCTATGGCAGCAGCTATGAACATCAAGTAATGGAACGCATTTGAGCCTGTGGAACTATGAACTTTCTTAGTGTAAATAATACACGGGGCACCAAGAACAAGGCATGGTGAGAAGTGACCAAATTTTGCCTTCCAATGTCGTCTGACTGACCAGAACATTAGGAAAAATCCCAAAGCCAAGTGAAGATTTGGGTTGTGTGATTGAAATTAGCTTATTAGCATATAGGAGGGGGTGGTACAGGCAACAACTTTTTGTCTGTGTTATTATGAAAATTTGTCATCAGGAAAGAAACATGCAAGGCCATGGAGTAGCTTCTACTGTTTTTTAGCCGGGTCACAGATTGTTGTTGTATAGGGACAATGCTAAATAAAAATCTTTTTCATATATTTTCTCTCTTTACCATGGGGTTTTTGTTGCAAACCCAGATGCCATTTTCCCTGATGATGGGGTGCTTTAGTTCAAACATATGCTTCCTTCATTAAAAAAAAAGAAGAAGCAAGTCCTCCTGTATGATTATTATTTTTACCCATTTTCAATTCCTTGGGTTTTTAAAGTTAAACGCACTGGAATTCTCTTTCTTAAATTTAAAGATATTAATCTATAAAAAAATGTCTGATATTCATAAAAATATTTATATAGTCGAATTTGATTAATGTTTGATCCAATTGTAATATGGCGACTATAACTGTAATTGTTTGTGATTGCAAATTGGAAAACAGAATTAACATATTTTGTAAAATATAATATAAACTACTACTTATCAATTTCTAAACTTTACAACATAACTACAAAAATTTAAGAAGATATCTTTAATTTTATAAATAATATGAGGAGGTACTACTTTTTTATATGGAAAGCGGATTCAGTGGCTTGGTAATTTTGTGTCACGTTTTTTTTAATAAAAAAATACAATTTTAATTATATTATTATTTATCCTTTATATATATATATATATATATATATATATATAGAGGGTCAGAATTAGGTAAGGACTCCCTTATTTTATTAAAATACGGACTTCTTTTTTTTTGGTTTTTTTTAAATAACTAAAAAAAAGTTTAATATTTTATGGAACTGAATTTTTTTCATAATACAATGTTTTGGATGTGATTTGGATACGTATAACAAAACAGGTCTGTACAGTCTGTGCAGACTGTACCATTATTTTTTGGTATAGATATTCAAATCACGCCCAAAACATTATATTATGGAAAAATACCAGTTCCATAAAATATTAAATATTTTTTTAGTTGTTTAAAAAAAAAACAAAAAAAAATCCGCATTTTAATAAAGTAAGGGAGTCCTCACCTGATCGGTTTATATATATATATATATATATATATATATATATATATATATAGGCCTGACAAAATATGGTTATGGGTTGATTTTGGTTTTTAAAATATGGTTATGATTCCATTTAAGAACTAAAATCATATTAACCATTTTTAATATAGATAATGTGGGTTGGAACCATATGGTTATGGTTAAAAACCAAATTAACCATTTTAATATTGTTATGGGTTATGGGTTCCATGAAGACCTGATTTGACACTAATATTTTATATGATACCATGTAAAAAAATATTATGTGATTAAGTATATACCCCTTACCCCACCCCACCCCACCCCACCCCACCCACCCCACCCACCCACCCACCCACCCCACCCCCCCACCCCCCACCCCACCAAACCCAACTAAATCACCCACCCAAACCCAACTAAAAAAATAATATTATGTGATTATGTATATACCCATCCCGCCCCACCCCATCCCGCCCCACCCCAACCCAACCCAACCCAACCCAACCCAACCCAACCCAACCTAACCTAAACCAACTCAACCCAACCCAAAATAATAATATTATATGATTATGTATATACCCTTACCCCAACCCCTCACCCCCACCCCCACCCCCACCCCCACCCCCACCTCCACCCTAACCCTAACCCTAACCCTACCCTATCCTACCCTACCCTACCCCATCCCACCACTCGCATCCACCCCACCCACTCCATCCCCACCCACACCCCACACCCACCCACCTACCCCACCTACCCCCACCATATCCCACTCCACCCACCCACCCCTCCACCCACCCACCCACGCCTCCTTCCTTCCCAAAAAAATATGATATTAAACGATTATGTATACCTCACTCACTCTACCCACCCTCCCACCGCCACCCCACCCCCACACCCACGCCCACGCCCACCTACCTACACACCCACCCACCCCACTCCACTCACGCACCCACCCACCCACCCACCCACCCACCCAACATTCACTCTCAAAAAATGATATTAAGCAATTATGTATATCCCACCAACCCCATCAACCCCTACCCACCTACTCCCACCCCACAAACCCCATCCCCCACCACCACCCCCACCCCATCCCCCACCCCCCATCCAAAAAAAATAATGTGCACACCATCCACCCCCATCCCACCACACCATTCTTTTCTAAAATAAATTAATATTAAGCGATTATGTATACACCATCCACTTTCTATCCCCACTCAAAAAAAAAATCGTGTTTGGTGCAGTTACTGAGAGAAAAATGAGTGCAATTGAATAGAATATGAGTTAAAAAAATAGTTAATCAGTTAATTAATTATATTTATTTTAAAAATATGGGTTCAAACTTTAACTAATCTAAATAAATAAAAATGATTAATCAACTCATTTAATTCCAATTAATATAATTTGATATAACAATTAACTATTTATATTACCATGTCTATATAAAATTCATATATGTGTCCTCTAATACTATAATCTCTCTATAAATAAAGCGTCCATGGGACTGACATCATCTCGATAAGTTTGTGTCACAATTTTTTTTGTGTGCGGTTTGCTTGTTTATATTAATTACTATGTATTGTTTCTTTTTAGATTATTAATTTTTATTTAGTCCTTTTGATTTAATAAAATCCCATATAATTTTTATAATTATTGTAAGTTCACATGCACACTTGGCGCGTGATGTGCAGAAACTTAAGAGAACAGCAACGGCACCGACTTGAAAAAAATTCAAACAGTCAATAGTAAAAACAGACGAAATCCACGTCAGCACTCACTGTTTATATTCATCACGCCCTCCATTTCTGTCTACAACTTTCTCTCTCCCTTAAAACTAGAGCAGCTCTCCAAAGGCTGCTAGCCATCATCTCTACCTCGGGCATCGAAGCTCGAGCCATCGATCAACCACCGAATCTCAATCACAACTTACTAATTCAATTCCTAGACTTCCTCTTTGATTCGAGGCTCCAACTTCTGGTAAAATTTCTTATCAAACCCCAAATGTTACGACGATGTCCGATTTTACTCGGATCTAGTCATTCTCAATTTGTTTCCGCCTGTTTAGGGCATTGATTGTTTTATTACCAAGTTTGTGTTTAAATTCGACTGGTATGGATTTTTTAGGTTTTTCAATTAGATGGGCGAATTTGTTGTTTTTAATGCAGTTTATTAATTTTCATTTCGTACTTGGTGTTTATGAGCTCGAAACGGGTTTGAGACTTTTGTATCCTTGTCTGAAGTTTGATTATCTTCTTTGTTCTCTTTGCTATAAATCAACTACTTATTTATCTGTGCGCACAATCTATCTCAGTTGTTCGCTTGTGTTTTGATTCCCTTGGCTTCACTTTTTTTTGACTGGAGACAAATTGTTCTTGGGCAAAAAAACAGTTCTCAAGTCCAGAAAGAGGTTCCCCAGTTAATTGCATTTGGCTATAAAAATTTGTTCTTTTGCCAATTAGCTCTTAACTTTGTTTGTATGATAACTAAAATTGTGATAAAATATATAAACATGGAGCTTTACTCAAAACAAAGTTGCATATGCAATATCATTTATCCGAGTAATATGCTGGAAGCCTGGAAGGAGAAGGGTAGATGAGTCCCAGCTAGGTTGTTGTAGGAAGGATTCTGTGTTTAGTCCTTCAGTAACAAATTTTTGTGGCATAATTTACAATTCTTTCTTTCCGGTGTTCTTGTTTTCCTTTTGTATTACTGTACAAGCTCCTGTGTTTTCTATTGTTCTCTGTGAGTCAGATTCCTGCATTCTTACAAAGGAATCCAATTTTTTAGTTTGAACATTTTGACTTGCAGAGTTGATTTAATTAATAGCTTTATCTCCCACTTTGATTATAGCTTTTGTCTTTTCCCTTTCTCCTCTGTGACCTGATTGTTCATATAGAAGTTTCTTGGTTCCTCGAAAACATAAGTCGCAATTTCATTCAGTCCCTTGATTAATTTCTTTGGAAATGGTCATGGAGGATTTTGTTAATAATACCACTAACAAATTTCTTGCATGTCATTCAGATTTTATTCATGGAGGTTTTTGTTAATCTGGTTTCAGGAAAGATCTATTTTTGTACTGAAATGCTATTTCAGATTATCTCGCCTAGATGACTTTTTTTTGGATAATCCAAGTGTTTGTCATAATTCATATTTTTTTAATCAAATTCTTTTCTACTTCTTTCCTTTTATATTAGATTTGCATTTGATGTTGATTAATTGGGGATAATGTTCTATGCGTGCAATATTTATGTGTAATCAATGACTTTTTAATCAATTTTAATCAACTCAAAATATGAGTGATCCATCTTTTAGCTACTGCTTTCTATGTGAAAAAGTGTTACTTTTATCTTTTTCCTTCCTCATTCCTTGCTTGCTTCTCCACACCTTCTAATCCCATATTGAAAAAACTATCTAAAGTCCTTCTCTTCATATATATTGTTTTTATATTGAGGGTGAAGGATATTTAATATTTGTAATAGCTAAAATTACCAGTGGAAGGTAATCGGCATTGTAAGATCCTATGCTATTTTTGGTGATAATTTTTTTATAAAAACACACATGCATATCATTGGATTATTTGTATAAAAAAACATTTATGACTTCTCTTTTTGAGTGATATGACTATATATCCATATATACTTGCTCTAAATTTAGCAAAAGACAATATATAATGGTATTATCGGAGTAATGCCTTCCCTTGCATATTTGGTACTCAGACGTGATGATTGTGATTTTACATAATGTATTGATGTACAATGGCTTACTTAGGTACTTCCTGTCTGGATTTATGCATTGTAGTTTCAATTATTCTGCTGCTGCTTTATTAACAATTCAAGATGCCAAAGGAGAGAAGAGATCGTTCTGTTTCTTTTGATAGGTCAAGGGCATCTCCTTTTCCGTGTGGATCTAGTCGTTCACTACAGTCATTGGCCAAAAATCCTCTAGAGAATGAGGAAAATGTCGAAGAATGGGAGGAAGCTCGATGCCCAGTATGTATCGAACATCCTCATAATGCAATTCTCCTCATGTGTTCATCTCACAACAAGGGTTGCCGCCCCTTCATGTGTGACACAAGCTACCGCCACTCCAACTGTTTTGACCAGTTCCGCAAGTCATTTGCAGAAACCTCTCCAACTATGCCTCAGCAAGAAGAAACTCCAGAGTCAACGGCACACTCATCATTGTATCCAATGATTCCAGAAGCAACGGTAACTGATTTTCAAGCTGAAAGAAGTGAGGAGGGGTCCACAGCGATGCATGCCAATTGTGAAAACCAAGTGAAGGGAAAGTTGGTGTGCCCTCTCTGTCGCGGGGACATCAATGGGTGGATGGTTGTGGAATCTGCTCGTGTCTTCATGAATGCAAAATCAAGAAGTTGTGCCTGTGAGACTTGTGATTTCAGTGGCTCGTATACAGATTTGAGGAAGCATGCAAGACTTGTACACCCACTTGTACGACCGTCAGAGGCAGATCCAGAGAGGCAGCGTGACTGGAGGAGGTTAGAGCGGCAGAGGGATCTTGGAGATTTAATCAGTACTTTGCAATCTGCTATTGGAGAGGAGAGGAGTGAGGATAGCACTTTAACCTTCGATGAAGGGGGCTGGCTGACTGTATTTTTCCTTATTCGAGTGTTCCGACCTGGGGGTAGCTCGAGGAGCAGCAGCTTATCGGGTACCTCGAGAGCAAGACGGGTGACTGTGAGGAGGAGACCAACAACCAGACTTTGGGGAGAGAGCTATGACGGGGAGTCCAGGGATCAGGACAATGAATCCTCAGATGGCGGATCAGGTCCACGGAGGCTTCATGAACGAATTTTGCGGAGACCAACACCAGATGAGGAACCATGAATGCAAACTACTCAATTTGCTATCGCTTTTAGATGTTTTGATGGTATAGCACTGCCTAGCTTGCTTTCTTTCTTTCTTTCTCCATTATACCAGATCTATTGCTTTCTGCTTGCTCGTCTCCACAATAATGGTATGGAGACTAATTATCTCGTGTTTTAGGTGAAACCAAAAGAAGAAAAAAAAAGTGAGATTTTTTTTCTCACCTTTGGAATTTATTCGGCAATATGTAGCAGTAATTTGCTTGGAGTTGTAAAAGGGAGAGAAAAGAGTGAACAAACTGTAATTTATCTTTGAAAAGCTAAACCTGACTCTTCACATTACCTTGTTGAATCTTTAACTTAATTTGGTTTCTGATGCTGATAAAAAGATTTCAGAGATCTCGTCAATCGACCGATTACACTCTGTAGCTAAGAAGTGAGTCTAGTGGCTAAGAAGTGGTTGGTGGTGGTTGAATTATTTTCTATTTTTAGGCAACTAGGATGATGCGAACTTAATAGTTACAGCAAATACAACTTAAAAGTGGCTCAAAGAGATTAAAGTTTGTATTATTAGTGTTTTCATTAGAGTTCATATATACATATATACTAGTTGGGTCCCGTGCCACCGGCACTGTATGAACTGTAGAATTTATCTCAAATTTTGAACGGCTCAAATGATTTATTGAGTGAGCGAAAAATTCTAAATCATTTGTATTTTATTAGATAGATTAGTATTGAACGGTTAGATTTATCCCAAATTTTTAACGGTCCCGATCTTTTAATAGTTTGAGCGGGAAATTTAGTTTTTTCAAAATCAATTGTGTTTTGTATAGATAGATATATATGTTATGTTATGTTATGACCTCCGGTCCCCCAAGCTTATTGAACATAGAAACTTATAAGCCAGCTTCTGGTTACATTATTTTTTCAAAGTCCCACTTTTTAAAAAATATTATATAATTTTATAATTAAGTATTCCCTTCTTTCTTTAATATAATGTGCACAAGTATTAAAAAAATAATTGTATAATATTAACAGTCTATATTGTCTTTATATTGTCTTTGTATTAAAAAAAAAGTGTTATTTATTGGATAAATTTTTTTTTATAATATTAAAAATTAAATAATTAATGTTTATTTAAAATTTTTAAATATTTGATTTATATTAAAGAACAAAAATATTCGTTTAAAACAACTTATATTAAGGAAGACAAAGAAAATGAATTTTACCGACTCCACGTCGGACCTTATATTTTAAAATTACCCCTTTCTCCTTCACTTGCCGTACACGAAGAATTTACTGACTCCACGTCGGACTTTATATTCCAAAATTACCCCTTTCTCCTTCACTTTCCGTACACGAAAAAATTTAATTATTTTTCTTCTCTTGGCGAAGAGAGAGAGTCAGAAACCGATCTCAACCTTTTGATTCTGGAGAAAATAAATGGACCAAGAAAGGAAATTAGTGTGGTGGGTTTGATGCGATATCTAATTTTGTTAACGAGGAAAATCAATATTATCAAATGGGGATAGAGACTTCAACCTCTGAAGGTGGTGGTACGAGCAGCAGCAACAGCAGCAGCAACAACGACAAAAATAATAACGAGACCGAAGTTCTATTGAATGTGTACGACCTCACACCTCTCAATAATTACGTCTCCTGGTTTGGTTTTGGCATCTTTCATTCGGGCGTTGAAGGTGAGGAAAATAATCTTTTCTCAATCTTGATTTAAATCTCTCTATTTCTCTCTCTCTCTATATATATATGTATGTATATATATGTATATGCAATTGTGCATCTGTTGTGTGAGGTATTGTTTTTGGCTTTTGTTTTTTTAAGTGATTATGAATCGGGTTTTGTTCAAGTTTTTGAAATAATTGTGGTATTGTTTTATGCTTATGTTGGTGATCGGTGCTAATTAATTCTTTCAGCTAAGGACTATAATTTATGGTTTTTCTTTTTCTTGATGATTTGAGGTGCATTTGTTTTATCTTTAGTTTTCTTTGTTTCTTTCGTGGGGTATCTTGTTGCCTTGGTCTTGAATTTGGAACTCTTCAAGGAAAAGGTGAATTGGGTTTTTAAATGTTTTGACGAAGGTTATATGATTTTGAGCATTTTATAACCCATCCTTAGGCATGGAACTTATTGTTCCACTTATCAAGTTTTAAGAGAATTGCACACATGATTATTGCTAGATTTATCCATTCAACTGATTGATTTTTAGTGGCATCTAATATTATTGGTCACTAATGTAATTACAATTTCAATGTGTAAAATCATGTGTTCATTGTTGCATATTATCAACCTATTCTTTCAATTAGTATCATTTTGTGATGGTTACAGAACACATACTATGGAATGACAATAACTGATACTTTCTAATAGTCTATCCCCCCACCCTCTTCCCCCCAAGAACCACCCACCCACCCAAATTCTTAATGCTGTTACTGTCTATATAGCAATTTAATATGTAAGAAGACCTTTCAAAATTTTGGGAATTCATTACAAGTCATGTTCTTTTGATAAGGTTTGTGATAGACATATGAAGAAAGGTCGCCTGTAAGACGTAATTAATTTTATAAACGATTAAAGGGCTTTATTTGTTTATGGAATACATATACTTTATTGCTAAACGGTATTCAATGATCTCTAGTCTGAGCAACATGACATCCTTGATCCTTCCTTCCATGGGAGATTTGAAGCCTCAATTTAGGCACGGTATTCGAGAAAATTATCTTGAAGCTTTTTTTGCACTATTTGCTACTTGTAGCTGATATGATATTATTTATTTTTGTAGCATTTTTGGTTAGGTTCTTATCCTTTTCCCTCTTGTGACAATACATATAGATAAAGAAGAAAAGAGAAATGTAATGGGCTAATGGCAGATAGCTCAATAGCTATCATGGCATTATTCAAACATGTAGTGAAACATAAATGTTTGCAGCTATTATGTAATGGCTGTTATGGATCTATAGGCACATGAAAGCGTATAAAACTCATTACAACTTGCTATGTGAATAGGAAAGCATCCTTTACCATGCACTTATTTAAGATTTAAGCTCCACTGCTGAGAGTCGATGATTATGAGATGCTGAAAAAATAATAATTGAGGTAGGTACTTAGTTGCATTTTTATTTTTGTTTCAACTTTTTTTGTTTTACCAATTAAGGTAGAGAGAGTACGAGAGTACTCCCTTTGCAATCAAATCACAATAAAATTAAATATCTAACAAAAATTATTTTTGAGTGCGTCAATCCCACATCTGTAGGAGGAAGGTTGATTTTAACAAGTCTTTTGTAGTTGTTATAATGAAATCCAATTGGATTATAAAGAACTTATCTATTACTTGTATTAGTATTTGCCCAGTTGTCATTTTCTCAAATTAAATCTGAAACTTAGAATTTTTTCCAAGGATTTCTAGGTGCAGCATGAAAGAGAGAGAATAAGACATGCACGTTGTACCTATGTTTCTAGACAAGCTTATATCCTGTTTATCCTTTTCTCTGTTTTGGTACAAACATGATCACCTTAAGAATTATGATGGAGAAGTAAGAATGATATGGTCTGTGGTCTGACAAAGATGTTGCCCTAAATAGCAGAATTGGGATATATAGGGGATTCACACAGATAACCAAGTCGTTAAAACAAGGTTAAGTTGAGTTGGTATCTGATATTGTTAAGTGCTGGTCATGCCTACATCTCTGTTCTTCTACACCTCATGAATCTCAGCTTACTATATTTCTTAAAAATGAGATATTTGCATACTTGCCATGTGCCAGGGTAATACAATCTAGAATAATGAGTGAAGGTGAAATATAATTTGCAATTCATTGTTGAGGGAGAATTTGATTTCATGATATCTTGATAATAAATACTGGACTTGGTTAGATACCTACTAAAAAGTTGTTCAAGAAAGATATGATTTCTTGAATTCTTTCTTTCTTTATTTTTGATAAGTAAAAGATTTTTTTAAGTGTATGTTTCTAAAAGTTTGTTTAATGCATCTGTTCCAACAATATAAGAGAGAGCATGTTTAACTCGGTTCTAAAGATTACATTTCTTCATATTTCTGTGTTCGCTACGCCTCATGAATCTCATCTTGCTATATTTCTTAAAAAATAGATATTTGCATACTTGCCATGTGCCAGGGTAATACATAGAATAATGAAGAGAAGGTGAAATATAATTTGCAATTCATTGTTGAGGACTTGAGGGAGAGTTTGATTCAATGATATCTTGATAATAAACACTACTTGATTAGATACCTACTAAATATTGTTTAAGAAACATAGAATTTCTTTAATTCTTTCTTTCTTTATTGTTTGACAAGTAAAAGATAGATTATTTTTCTTTTGAATGTATGTCTCTAAAATTTTGTTTAATGCAACTGTTCCAACAATATAAGAGAGAGCATGTTTAACTCGGCTCTAAAAATTACATTTCTCCATATTTGTTTTTTTCTGACGAATGGCAAATATTTTCAGTCCATGGTATGGAATATGGGTTCGGAGCTCATGACTTCCCCATTAGTGGAGTGTTTGAAGTGGAACCTAGAAGCTGCCCAGGTTTCATCTACAGATGTTCTGTCCCACTGGGTCGTATAGACATGCCCCCCTCCGAATTCCGGACATTTATTGAGACTGTGGCTTCTGAGTATCATGGTGATACTTATCACCTCATCTCCAAGAACTGCAACCATTTTACAGATGACATGTCCTGGAGACTGACTGGCAAAGGGATTCCTGGGTGGGTGAATCGGCTTGCAAAGCTAGGTATGTTTAATTTTTATCCTCACATTTTCCTTTTTCTTTTTGGCAGTTCCTCAAGTTATTGTCATTATTTCTCTCCAATATGGTGGATTGAGACGTGGTTGCAGTTGTCTTTACTGTCACACAATTACATTTGGTTGCTCCGTGGATAAAACCTTCAGCTTACATATTTAAGGATCATTTTATACCATTACATTAAACTTTCATCTTCATAGGAAAAGAAGTTTTAGTGTTCTGCCTGGGTTGATCCATGTAGGTAGATAGCTCTTTGATCTTTTGCAATTTTTCATGAATAATAAATTGGAAATCCATGTCCACAGTCCACCGCTGTATGTCGCTTGTTTTGATGCGAGCTTCATATTTTATAATGATCTGACAAAACACGGGTTTTTAATTATTATTTTCTGGTAAATTTCAGGTTCTTTTTGCAGTTGCCTGCTTCCTGAAAGCCTTCAAGTAACAACTGTAAAACAACTGCCCGAGTACCATCCTTATGCTGGTATGTCTGTTATATCCTTCCGGTTATTCAACTAGTCCCCATCTTATAAATAAGAAAAATGATATATATGTCGACAAATATTTGATGAATTTGAATTGCGACCAAGGTAAAAGTGTATGCAATATAATAAATTAAAGTGGGACTCTTCTTAATTCCTACCTATACATGTGTCGCAATCATAATTCGGCTGAAATTTTTTACAATGTAATGCAGGATCAATGTATAAATAAACTATGATCAATTTTTTGATCTATTAAATTTCTTTTATACAGAAGACGATGCAAGTGGGTCTCTCTCATCCACTTCACCTCACGAACAAACAGAAAGTGATGATTCAGAAAAAGATAATAAGCAGTTGTTATCGCCAACATCAGGTAATGGAGAAGTGGCATTTATTAAAGAGATCCCAAGGTGATTCTGAAAACATGAAGAATATTTTTACTTTCTTTTCTTGAAAGGATTGACCAATTTTCCATGAGAAGAGCTGCAGCAGCAACGTTGTATAATATTCTTATGAGCAAATTCACCACTCATCACTTCTTCATTGCATGCAGCCTGATTATTTGATGCAACCGTAACATGCATATGCTACTTCTTCCTTTACATTGCTGTATGATTACATTTTTGTGTTCTGTTTAATTTGAAAACCGTTAGGTTCCGTTTGGATGTTGGAATCTTAAACAACAAAATGATTCTGGAGAAAAATTAATAAAAGGAAAGCACAGAAAAATAATTTTTTTTAAAAATACAAAGAAAGATGAGTGCTTTTTTTTATTATTAATATTAAATAAGAAAATGTATAATTTCATTGGTGCACACTACCTTTATGCCTTGGCTAGAATTATTCACGGTGAAACACCACAAAATGAGTTCAAAGGTACAATATGATGAGTCAAATCATTCAGGCGTCCATCAGGGTTCTAACCCCCCAAACAAATAAATCAAAGAACAGGACAGGACAGACACAAAAGGTTCATGTTTTATACATTCTTCCATTGATCTAGCAAACTATTACATTCCTGCAATTATAAATTGCTTTAACAGTTCCTTCATATTCTATGGTAATCAATAATAGCCAAGTCCTTGCCAAATTATGACTGCTGCCCCTCCAGTCCTAATTTCAAAGTTAACCATGCACAAACCTCCTCCATCTCTTCTGGGATTGTATAGTGGCCGAGTCTGCATTTCAAAATATAGCACTCAACAAGTTTCCTCCTCAATGTATCTATAACAAGAAAGAACAATTCTTGATTGACAAAAAGATTTACTCGTCTATTCAAGTTAACTTGGGTTTTCGGGTGTCGTTTGGTCAAAAACCACATGCAAAAACACATCGACGTATTATTTCTTCTTATGTTTTTAAGGCAGCAAATTGATATATCAGCCAAAAAAGGGGTCAACTTAAATGAGACAGAGAGGCATAAATTACATACGCAGTGTAGGCTTTGAATGTGCAATCTTGAAAACCACATGAACTTAATTTCTGTGAAGACTTCTCACCAAATTTAAAGCGAACAACATCATCACCTGCAATAAGTTCAATCAGAATTACTGGTACATTTTAATAGATTATTTACTGAGATTCCAGAAACAAATTATTACAATTTCCTCTAGGGAGAAATATCTTAATGACAATTATCATCTTCTGCAGCTTGACAACATGACCAAACTACTGAAAAATGTAAATTTTCCTGCACTGTGCTGATATATATAGTAAAATTAAAGCTCATAATTCAAAACCATCTTCCGTCAAGTAAATTTCATCTTTAGAAACATAATATGGCAAACAATACTTAGAATTTGTTAGTTACTAGAGTTGACCACTCTGTTAGCCAAAAAAGGAAATGGGCATGCAGCACACTGCACTCCCCCATAACTAACTATTATTCTACAAAAAAAATAAAATTGAGAAACAAGAATACTTCATAAAATCAAATATTACAAAAGTATTTCAAATTGGAAGTTCAGATTTAAAGCTAGAATGAAAAGACCAGAGAAGAATTGGGAGAAAAAAAAATCTATGAATGAATTTGAACTTAACAATATAATAAAGATAAACACCAAGATCTCAAACATGGGATAAAAAACGCTGAAATAAGTCAAATATAAGGCAAAGGCATTGAGGTCAAATAACATTACATTACACTGACCACATCAAGCTTATAGCTTGGTTGGTGCAACCCTCATTTTGCATATCAAAAGGGAGGCTGGGAGGGGTTTAAGCTATGCCATTCACAAGGTGTCATTAGATACCAAATAAGGTATGAGGTCCTTCTTGGGTCGTGGGGTGGGGGCTTTGGGCATAAGCTGTGTCTAGAACGATGGGACTCACAAAACCAAAACAAAAGGTTAAAGGAAATAAGAAAGTACAAAGGTAGAAACAGGCTACTGTAGGTAAAATTATTTTGAACCTTTGCGATTTAGAACCAAAAACTATCAATTTCTGAAGCTCTACTTGGAGTGATAACGCGACAAGTATGAGCCTCAAAAAAATTAAGAAGCAGATAACTAAAGATGTAATGATAAAAATCTGGAAAGAAATATACAACTTCCTGATGTATATCGAATATAGTTTACTGATAATCCTAAGGCTGTATAAACAGGCAGTAATTGTGAGAGAAGAAATCAGAAATAATAAATAGAAACATTCTGAATAGTTTATTGATCAATAATATTGCAATTTAATTACAAGGCAGAGTACATGAATAGGCTCTCCAGTCTTATCTCATTACAGATAATTAAGAAACTCTGAATACTTAGTGTAAGGTGTGTGTGTGTGTGTGTGTGTTTTATTTTGCCTACTGTTCTACTGAAATAAAACAATTCCACGTTGGGCCCGGAGAGAGATTTTGTGTGTCTGTGCGCAGCATGCGCATGTCGGGGGTGGGGTGGGGATGGTCTGTATGACTATAAGATACACATCGCCAAATGACTGTTCTCAAAGTTGACATCTTAACATCTTTAAATGAATCAGAACAGAGAGCAGCAGATATGTTGCACTGATTTAATCCAAGAAATTTGATAAATTGAGATGAATTTAGAGGTTTCAACCTTTACAGTTTTTGAATAAGAAAAGGCTATGAATCACATAAGATAAGAAGAAGTAACTATAAACTGGACGCATGTTGCAACAAATCGTCTATTTCTTTTTATCATTGTTCATATTGCCTAATTTATGATATATTTTGCTCAAGCTTGACTCTGCATGCAACAAAGCTCTACACTACAACAAAAGATCTGCAATAAGGGTACATAAGCAAATCCAAAGAAAGCAATTACAGCAACTGAGCTCAAATTATCCATGAGCATCTCAGTCATTTCCTAATCAAGCTGCAATAGTTTCTGATAGTTCAAGAATGCAATGGGGGATGGTATATCCTAAAAGATTGTTCAGATTATTCTTAAAATAAAAAATAATATCGATATTGCAATTTGCAAGTACATGAGAGATGTAGGTTAATACCTATACCATGACAGAGCAAAATGGGCAAGGATGCAGCGCGCCTTGTAGCCTCGTCCCCTTCTACCTTGTTACTTAAGCTGCTATATCAAAAAAGCAGAGAACATTTAATCATATGAACCAGAGTCGGTTACAAATAAACAAATTATGTATGAAGTCCCATGGAAAAGATAAAAGGTCTAATCCAAGAAGTCAGACTTTGAACAAGGAAGCCAGCCACTAAGTCCAACAACCGCACTCAAATTGGCAGTGTATGGGTTGCCATTCCCAAATTTTCCTTCTGCAAAACAAGTTGCAGAGTAAAGGGAGGTTGCTGCACCCATACTAAAGCCTCCAACGCCAAGTTTAACTGCAGTACAGAATTTAATGACAAATTAAGTTTATAACACAACAGGAGATGAATCATGAAAATACTCTTCTTTCATTTTATGTATTTATTTATTTAGTGGTTCCAGTTTCCACTTCATTTAGAGGGTGCTTGAATGTAGAAAAGAATAGACTAACTCAAAGGAATGACTATATTATCACAACAGACACCATCAAAGTTAATTACTCATTCTCTACAATCCTAAACACATTATTACTTCTTCTTTTACCCATTTTTTTTGGGTACATAACCAGTCTTACTAGGCAGGATAGAACCAATCCTAGAACTACAAGATGATACCTTAGAAGCTACTTCTCCTAACGAAAATTAAAGGAATACCCTCAATTAAAGGAGAGTGGCTTTCCCTCTATTAGAAGACAAGAATGGAAGTCACAATGGGAATGGGAAAGGGGAAGGGGAAAGCTAAAGCTCAACCGCGTGGCAGAACATATATGGATAGAACCTATAACGGGTGTCTCAAAAAACAAGTAATTTCCTAAACACTGTTACACACAATATAAAAGTTATTACAAAAGGCCAAGGAAAATTTTGGGAATTTTCTAGAGCTTTCATGTAGAACACAATGGAATGATTTAAGTACCAGAATGTCCAATCAAACTCCTATTACATACTCCCTCCGTCCCTAAAAAACAGTCTTAGTTTATTTTTTTTGGTCAAATTGACTAATTTTAAAATATAAAAAATTAAGCATATTTATTTATATTTTCAAACCTATGAAAATTGGAGGTGGTAGTAAATTTGACATAGTTTCTTATAGTTATAGTTTCTCCACCTATATTTACAAAAAATAGTATAAATTTTGCTTCTAAAAATGGTCAATTTGACTAAAAAAGTCAAATTAAGCCAGTTTTTACGGGACGGAGGGAGTAGTATATTTTAAGGAAAATCCATATTTGAACTAAAAGATATTCATCATGATATAGTAGCCCTGGTATAGTGGTGCAAGTGAACACAAGTAGATACATATATTAGTCAATGTATGGCTTGAGTAACTGGATATTGAGACGGAGTTTCTTGTGAGTCCCAAAATAGACAAATACTAGTCTTATACATAACAATTGAAATATATATCGAACATTCAATTCATAGCAGTAAGACCAAGGGAAAAAGAGGCTTTTAGAGCTAGATCAAAGCATAAACAAATTAATATATCTGCCCAAACTTATGGCACATTTTCTTCTATTTGAAATTTGCCTGTTATTTAAGGTCAAACAGAGGAACATTCAAAAATTACAAAAACCAACTCAAAGCACTCCATTACAATTATTCTGAAAAACAGTATGCACAGAATTATTCTTAATGCTCCATATAATGTCAATGAAGAACAAGAAAAAATCATAGGCCTTAGCATACATCAACAGACCTAGACCCTAATAAGCTTGTAAGTGATTTCAAATTTCTTTAGCAATCAAACTAATGATCAGAGGACAGAGGTTTAGCAACTTAAGGAATCATAAAGTTATACTTCAGAACAGACAACAAGTATCATTACGTTGCTTGTATGAAAACATCAAATCAATTGAGCCACAAGAGAAAACTTACTCTCAGGTGGTTCCGTAGACAACAAACTTGCAACATGTGCTGCTGAAGTCTCCAACCCTTCTACATCTGTGTTAGCATCTTCTGAAAGGTCACTCACGTCACACCCTATTAGAAAATAAACTTCAAATAATTATAATAGACTCCGCAACGAGCAGATTTAAAAAATAAAAAACATAACCAGTATTATAATTCATGCAACAAATTACATCCCTATTTATAAGTTTCATTTGTAGATCATACTCTGCTTTCTGTATAGAATGCTTGAAACAGATTCGGATCACATATTTGCAATAATTGTTGTTACACCTTCCTTTATCATATAAAGCAACAAGAAGCATGAAAGTCTTTCTGTTTAGCATTTGTATAAATGAAATGATGCGATTAAATATATGTAACAATCACTAAAGGATTAACTTACAAGCATTTGAAGGAAAGCCACCAAATAAAGTTATTGGTTGGGAAGGAGCAGTCGGGCAAATCCACTTTATCTGTAGCATATATTATTAACCAAGCATAGGATAGTAAGGAAACAACTGTTGCAAACAAACATTACTTTACAAATAAAAAAAAAAAAATCTTGCGTAGTTTACGTACAATAATTTTACTGCCTTACATTGGGAAGAGGGAGCGTCTCCAAGAGCTCAGACCAACTGCAGATAAAAACAGAAGATATAATGACAAAAATAAGAATAAACCAAACAAAGAAGGATAAGTATTTAGAATATTACCTTGAGCCATCATCACCGAGGCCATGTAACCATACTATAGTGGCCTGGTGTCTACCTTTTGGTCTAACCACGTGTGTTCTTCCAAATTCAAAAGCTCTTCTAGCGCCTCTACCACCCGTGATGCCATTAACAATCAAATTTTCATTGAATGACAATTGGCATAATGTTTTTCAAGATGAGAGATAAAGATTATAGATGGTGTATTATATTTTCAAATTTATCTCAGCAATATGAAGTTGACACAAATATTTTTTACATCAACCGATGAGAAATTAATGATCTGCTAAGGTTGCCAAGAAAAGTGAGGAATTGAAGGCCTTTATTGTTGGGTGCTAGAGAAAAAAAAGATAACTTCAGTCGGTTACTCAGAATTTAACTACTTGGTTATGCTCCTGGAGTCCTGGTTCTCATTCTTTGGGAATCAAATGAACAAAAGAAAACTTAAGATTATCTTTCCCTTTTCTTGCCAGTTTTCATGGCAAGCAGAAGAAAAGACCAAGGGAAAAAAATGGGTGAAGTTAATTGTTCACTTCCAAGTTAAAATTCAGAAAAGGGAATGATACACAAACTAAGTAACACAACACAACTAACCCGAACCCAGAGAAGGTCCACTCATACTCGTACTAGTGATAAAACTGGAGTTGAAACGATGGAGAATGTCACCTGCCAATCTGCCATGAATAAACCCCAAATTGACTTCATCATATGCTAATTGAAATTAAATATAGATTGCTTATCAGTGTAATTATTACTGCTAGTTACACAATACTAGGAAATAAGATTCCAAACAAAAAGATTTACTCGAAAATATGATTATATATTTTGGGTTAAAATAGAGAGGAAATACAATTGATCTGCCGATCTCACTACCCAATTGTTTTGTAATGGAAATACAAAATCCATAAGAAGTGAATTTTGATGAGTTATGTATAGTTACCTAATTAACACCATTAAATTCATAATTATTAATATAAAAAAGGGTTTTAATTAGAAAAAACATTTCTAATTTGACAAGTAAACCTCAGAAAATTGATCATAATAAATATACATATGGACAAAAATATTTCTGTGTTTACATAATAATAGTAAGGCTGAATAAATAAAAAAATAAGAAGATCTGATTAGGGTTCTGAGGCACTGACCTGGAGTCCGATGACAGAAGTCGGAGACACCAACGCAATTTGTCAAACTTCCTCTCTCAACCTAATGTTTATTGGACATTTTCATTTTTTTTTTGGCTTGTCTCTCAGAAAATATATATTATTTATTTTAACAGAAATTTTTATAAAATATATTTTAGGTATAATTTGAATACATATATATTATACAAAATATAATATTTTATGTTTATAATTATTTTTTATATATGTATCCAAATTATACCTAAAATATTATATTTTATAAAAATTACTGTTGAAATAAATATTATACTTTTTTAAAAATCACAAAAAAAAAAAAATTAAAAATATCCAATTTTCTGGTCTAATAAAGAGGTCTGCCAAGATTTTTCCTTATTTAATATTTTATAGGCCATACCGCCATATCGGACGTTGTTCTGTTAACTGGCACTTTAGCTCACCCATCTTTTTCTCTGAATTCAGCCCCTAAGTTTAAAAAACTTCATATTATATCCTATAATTTTACTTAGGCTGAATGTCACTTTTCTAGCTCCAAGTTACCACCCACTTTTAAAATTATTTCTAGAGTTCATTTTTTGACAATTAAATTCTTTAAGTGATATTTTTTTACGTTTCTATTCTTTTTACACGATTTTATCCCAACTCAACCCATTTTTACCAAATTTTTACCCAATCCAACCCAAATTAATTCGACCCCAATTTCAGTTTGAATATTTTTTTTAAAAGAATGAAACAGTTTTAAAATTATTTTAAAATATTAAAAATAATTATTAGTTCAAATAATTTTTAAAATAATTATTATTTTCCGGAAAAAATAAAATAGTAATGTTTCATAAAATATAGATTCCAAAATATTAAATAAGAAAATAAAACTTTATTTTTAAAAAATAAAGTAGATTTTAAAAAAAAAATATGTAAAACTTTATTTTCATAAAATAATTTATGTTTTTACCATTATTATATTTATTCTTAATATTAGAAATTTTAAAAATAAAAGCTAAAAATAGAAATTAAAATTAAAATACAAAATAGTAAAAAATAAATAAATAAATTGATTCAATTTTTTAAAAAAATAATAAAAAGTTTTAAAAAGTAATTATCATTTTTAGGAGAAAATTAACTTTAAAATATTATTTTTAAAATAATTATTTTTAATATTTAAAAATAATAATTATTTTATATATTTTGAAATTTAACATTATTTTAAAAATTATTATTATTTTTAATGTTTTAAAATAAATATTATTTTTTAAAAGTAATAAAAGTAATTATTATTTTCATGAAAAATATAAGAAACTTTTATTTATTTTTACCAAAAATGAGTAAAGTTTCATGAAATATATATTCAAAAAATTAAAATTAATTATTTCCCCTAAAAATAAAAATATTTTAAATATTTTAATTTTTATTTAAAAAAATTGAATTTATTTTTTTATTTATCTTTTACTGCCTTTTGTATTTTAATTTCTATTTTTACTTTTAATTTTTAAAATTTCAAATATTAAGAATACATATAATAATGATAAAAGACATAAACTTTTTTTCTGAAAGTAAAATTTTACATAAAAAATGAAAAAAAAAATCTACTTTTTTTTGAAACAAAGTTTTATTTTCTTATTTAATTTTTTTGAATATATATTTTATAAACCTTTACTCATTTTATGAAAATAATAAAAGTTTCTAATATTTTTTCCTAAAAATAATAATTATTTTTAAAAATATTTAAAATAATTATTATTTTTAATATTTTTAAATAAAACGTTTTTTTAAAATAATAATAATTTTAAAAACTTTTAGGTTTTTTAAGTAATAAAATAAAACTGAAATTGGGTTAAGGTCAAACTGGGTTGAGTTAGGTCAAATTTGGTAAAAATGAATCGGGTTAGAGTCAAATCGAGTAGAAGGAATAAAAGCGCGAAAAAATGTCATTTTAAAGAATTAATTGATGAAAATAAATTTTATGGATGACTTTAAAAGTTGATGACAACTTAAATGGTTAAAAATGACATTCAACCTTTTACTTATATTTTTATTTTATCCTTTAAACTAAATTTATAATTTTTAAATTTAATTACACACATCAGAGGGCCTAATTTAAATTAAGCTCCTTAAATTGCACAGTAATTATTAACTATAGTTGTTTTAAGTTTTAGATAATATAAATATTCTCCGAAAATATAATATAAGTTTTTTAAAAATTTAACATTATCATAATCATCTATTTATATGTATGTTTGAAAAATAATACTCACTTTGTCCTATATTATAAAATTATTATTGATTTTTTAAAATTAAATTAAGATATTTTTTAAATTTAAAATTGACATAGATTTCTTTAATTTAAGCAATACAATGATAGATATTGTAAATTATCTATAAAGTATTACTTATTATAATTTTTAATAAACTATTTTAATTTTAAATTTAAAAGTATCTCAAATTAATTTTTAAAAATTAATACACATACACACATATATATTTGTCGTCAATTACATAAATGAGTATAAATAGTAAGAGATATATAATATAATGATTCGTCCTTATAATTTTATCAAATTTTATATATGTTTATAATTCAACATAAAATTATAATACTACGTAACAAAGATTAAAAATTTTATATAGATGTTATTGACACATAACTCTTGGAACAACAATATCAGATACAAACTTACATAATTTACTCGTAAAATTGGGCCGACTAACAATCCTATATTTAAGTTCTTCCCTACCTGTTATACTGCCTCCAACATATATCAATTTCAAACATTTTTAATTAATACTAGAGATATAAATTATTTTATAAATATTTTATAAATTTCTGATGTGACATATTCCATCTCAGCATATTGATCAATAAATTATTTCAATGTAGTCTTCAGTCCCACACAATATGCTAAGATGGAGTATGCCACATCAACAATTTATAAAATATTTGTAGAATAGTTTGTATCTCTAGCATTACTAGTTGATAGCCCGTGCAATGCACGGGCTAGTTAAAATAATAAATTATATAATTTATTAGCACGTCCTCGAAATTAAAGATATATTATCTATTATAATAATTTAAAATAACTTTTGAGACCATTCATCATATTTATTGAATTTCTTTTTAATTCAATAAATTATATTATAAATATAAACTTACAAATATATAAATAATTGTGAATTTCTTATTTACACACCCGGAGGTGAATACACACATGGAGATTTTTATAACTAATTCATAATTTCATACTCACTAAGAATTCATAACAAAATTCTCTTAAATTGAACACCAAACCCTGCTCATTTGACAAAATAACTTTACAGCTTGCTCTATGTCACTATTCTTCAAGTACCCACTGATGACGGCTGTCCATCTCACCACATTATGTACTCTATGATTTGTACAAAATAATTTGAAGGCATCATTCATCTCACTGCACTTATAGTGTAGTTTACCATAAGTGTTGTCCTGATATTTGGATCAGGATTCAAACCCACTCTTCATAACCCGGGAGTGGAGTTGTCTTGCAAAATCAAATTCTTTAAGGTTTGCAGATAATTTAATAACAGTAACAAAAATAAGTTGAGTCAAGTTTACACCTGCAAGCCTCAGGTGTAAAATAGTTCAAGAGCTTCCAAACTAAGACCATTTGTTACAAAACCTGCAGTAATGATAAAACGAATTCATTTGTTTGTAGTGTTCTGGGGTACTTGCATTGACAGAACTTTGCCCACCCAATGCAGGTACTGCAGTTGGTCCAACTGTCAACACGACAAAAAATGCACATTCTTTTATAGGAAAGAACCTATCTTTCTGCAAAGATATAAACGTTTATCAATTACACATGTAAATATGTAAGCACACACACCCATGAATTCACATATATACATCACAAATTTATAATATTTATGACTAAAAATAAATAAAAATAAATTTAAGAAACATCAAAAATTTGGTCAACAATTAAGTTCCAGCACCTTGTATGCATGTATGTTAATTCAACTATGCAATATCAAAAATTTAATCAGTTCTTAACCATAACACAAAAAATAAACATATTAACATATGCTTATGAGTGTCACATTTGTAACTGTAACTGCAGTTCACATAATTAAACAATGATCACCAAGAAGACATCCTCTAAGCATATTCAATTCTTCTCCCTCTAAATAGAACATGTCAAGCATAACAGATCAACATCTCCCTCATCCATCATTTAAGCGAGCACCATGTGACAGAAATAAACCCAGATAGGTAAATAGAATTGACCCAGATAGGCTCAGTTGGTTTTAGATGATGATTAGTTCTTCCATTCCCTTGGTTATGTTGAAATAAGCCAAGGAACTATTTCTTCTGAAGCAGCTAAAGATCTAGATTTTGAAGTTTCAATGGCTTTTTTAATGTTCATAAAGTACTTCTTATCCGGTTAGATGCTCTATTAAAGATGCTGAAACAATGGAATAGTCTTAGAGGTTTTAAGGAGATTTAGAAAATTAAAACTTTTGTAAAAATGATAAAGACTTTGATATATATTTTTCCATATATTTATAGTATCATATACAATGCATAAAGCTACATTATCTACCACTTCTGTAATTATGCACTTTTTTGTTTCCTTGGTCAACTGATATATTACTAAATGTAAATACCTAACAGACTGCAATGATTTTATTTTTTTTTCATTTTAGTAGGAAAAATTAGACAAATAGCTTCAAGTATATAGCTATCATCGGACAAATAGTGCTGCAAACAAACCTACTTCTACTTATCCTACCATGTCAATGTGCCTCTTTTTACTCCTAGCTTTTTTCGAAAAGAAAAGCTAAAAAAAATAGGTCTGATGTACAGCAAGTATAGAATTTTAAAAAAAAAATCAAACTCTCAATTTTATGCCCTCATGACCTTTTATTTAGAGGGTGAGTTTAACAAACTAATCCTAATTAGGGTGCATGACAAATCACCCACCATCTAAGATGATTATCAACTAAACATCTAGAATATGAGCATATATATCATTAGCTATAGTGTTTTAGTAATGTAGGATATGTCTATCATCAGCTATAACTATAAAGTTCCATCACATCACCATATAGTGAACCAACTACAACTAATCATGTCACTGTGTGGTGAAGTAACAGTCAAAATATGGAAGAATATCATAAATGTACTAATAGTTATTTCACTAATAAAAGTGTTGTTTTATCTTCTTCTTTTTTTCCCTTTAAGATTACACTTGACTAAAGTTGTCATCTTTTATCAAAACTACCCAAAATATGCTCTAAATATAAAAAGACAACTCTTTTTTGACATTTCCATATTTTCAAGACCACCATAAAAATATTGAGAATTAAAAAAATAAGTCAAACATTGATATGTCATAATTTACTTCCGCGATACACATCAATTATTCTTGTTTTTCCATTAAAATTGTTCAGCCTGCCTGGCTAAAATGAAAACATTCTACCAGGTATATTGAGAAACCTAACTGTGCATAAATAATCTTTTTAAAAAAATATATACGAATGACTAAACCTTGCTGAGAAGATGCAGCAAGAGAATACCAAAAAATCTGTATCTATCTTCAGGTTCCTATATATGTCACACAGTATGGGATCTCAAACACTACATATAACGCCAATTTAAGTACAAAAAACATAAATAAATGAATATATAAAGAAAGAAAGAAAGAAACAAAAAGAGATAAACTATATCAATAGTATAGCTTAATCAAACAAATAACTACCGATCAAGATAACCTCTAGAAATTCATAATAATAGCATAATTTTAATGAAAAAAATACAAAAACAAAACATTAATGCTTGATTTCATCAATTCAGGTTCCTAATAATATTAATGTGTGTATATATAGATGGTATGGGTATGAAAGATTTTACTTGTGGATGGGGCGGAGGAGCCGCGGACTCCTCATATGTAGTGAGCAAAGGATCGAGGTATATCAACATATCTCAGCATCGGTGTCAACAAATGCAATTGATCGTCGAAGTAACACAAAAAATTCATCGGTCTGAAGATGAGATTATAAAGAGAAAAACCATTATGTGATGAACAAAATTGGGAGCAATATTCTATTAAATCAGGAACACAACAACATATGAAAAACAACCCAATATTCGAAATCCATATGACATATTGATGTTACATTAAGAGAGAAAATTTTGGATTCTAAATAATCTAGTTAAATTTAGAAAAATTCTCTGCTAGGAAGGAAGAAAAGTCAATTATCTAACAAAACAGAAATTTTCACACTCTTAAACAAACCCAAAATGCAAGCCAAATAGCAGAATCAATGGTTTTATGAAATTATAAAACCTCATCACGACAGGATAGTGTTATAGCAGTTGACATATAGTAGTTTATTTGAGGCTTATCATCAACCCAATTTTCATGAACAAAAAATCCAATTTTCATGTCTTTTTTTGCCATAATTATTTCGTCATACTATTGTTCTCTCTTGGTGGATATCTCAAGATAGAGAAAAAAGCACAAAATCAAATTTATTTGACTAATTAACTAAACAAACCACAATTAAATTAAGAACCCAAAAAAATAAATAGAGAGAGTGATCAGTAACTCCCTTCAGAGACTCATTAACGGCGGAGCTAACGGTGAATTTTCTGAGATTCGTGACAATCCGGCCGATCTTATCCCATCTTTCAGGATCAGGGACGTAGTCCTCTAATTTCTGAGCTCCGTCTCCAAATTTGGGAACGGCGGCCATTGCTTGATTTGGTGACCCTACTGCAGTACTGCAATTGAAATAGGAGAGTAGATGAAATTTCGTTGATACCATGTTGATACCATTTGAGAGTTGCGTTGTTGTTGGGGACAGATTTATTCTACTGATTGGTGATTTTGCAATTTGATCGGTGTATTTATTGGGAATTGAAGGCAGACTATTTGCTTATCCAGATATAGTCACTTATCACCGATATAGAAATTCACCCAATAATTTAATTGTCATTTAGAGCCAAATAATATGTAGCTTCCATCTCAAGCCACAACAGTCATTAATTTGAATGTCAAGTTGTCAACTAAGCAAATACACAAACCTGTAATGAATAAATTTTAAAATGAATTGATTTGATTCCTTCAAAGGCAAACACGTTAAACAATATTCCCTTCGGCCACCTTTAGATTAAAAAAATCTAACATTTCCAATGATCTAAATCAATATCATGTTGAAATATTACTCATCTTATACAAATTCATTTAATTATAATAGCCAAGAGGAAATCAGAAAGTAAAAACTAAAAACATACTTGAAGAATAAATCAGTAGAATAATACCTCAAAAAAGGAGCTAATTGGGGTTAGAGAGAGAAGGGTTTCGAAGCTTAAGACACCCACCAAAACCATTGATCTGTTACTGAGCACCGGCGATTGAATCCATAAACACAGTCTCCTTGCCGTTTAGGAAGAAAATGGCCAGAAAACCCTAGAGATTGTGGAGAAACCTGCACAGAGGACAAAAACTTGAGGAAAATGGAAGATAGAGAAAGAGATATTTGGGATGGTAGAAGAAACCCAAAAAGTTAAAGCAATTGAGGCTGAAGAATAGGAGTCGTATTATTTTTAGTTAGAAAATTAGAAAATACCTTGGGGTCCGGCGAACTTGCTTCCGAGATCGTCCGGCGAGATGATTGGATATGTGAGTGAGAATGAGCCAGATTTCGTACGCCTGGATGCTTGGATTCGCGATTGGGAAGAAGTAAGAGACTCTGTACTTTTTTGACCCGAACAACCCAGATCTGTTATAGAGGGAAAGAGGCGGAGACTGAAATTGGAAGAAGAGGAAGAGGAAAATTATTAGAAAAGGTGAGAAACTGAAATTGGAAGAAGAAAAATAGGAGGAAGCTGAAATTGAAAGAAGAAGAAGAATAGGAGAAACTGAAATTAAAAGAAGAAGAATAAGAGGAGAGGAAACGGGAGAAACTGAAATTGAAAGAAGAAGAAGAATAAGAGGAGAGGAAACGGGAGAAACTGAAATTGAAAGAAGAAGAAGAATAGGAGGAAGAGGAAACGGACGGTTTAATTGAGTTTTTATGAGGAGGAGGAGAACAACTCGTTACATAACTCAGTAAAATTAGATGCAATTGACTCAAATTGATTTTCAATTGATTGAATCAATTGCTTGTGCTGTATTTATATATACTAGTTGATAGCCCGTGCAATGCACGGGCTAGTTTGAATAATAGATTGTGCAATTTATTAACATGGTCATCCTTATAATTGATTACAAAACACTATCAAACCGAACACAACACATTTTACATCCTGAAATTGAAACAACACATAAAATACAATTGAATCTGAGTTTTGTTCCTCAATTATTCGCACTATTCTGCTTACACAAAGGCTTTATAGGCCTCAAATTGCAACTCTTTTTTCATGAATATGGTCTGTATCCTTTTTGGATGAATTGTCGTGATAGTTTTCTTCTTCAACTGAATCAACGACTTTACTGTTCCGATCCTGTAATAGATGAAATAAATTAAAAAATGAAAGAAAGCATTGACAAATGAAAGTGATTCTATAAGTCGGCCTCACCTCATTCTATTCTAATAAAAAAGAAGCTAAACCACCAAAAAAGAAAAGAAAAATAGCACAGATATGAAACTATAAAAAAGAACAAAACCCAAAAAAAGGTTTAGAGTGAGAAAATATAGTATAGAAAAACTATATAAAGACTAATAAAAACCCTTTGTTTGCTTTAACATATACAAATATTAAATATATCAGATGTGAGTTTTGATCCCAACCCAAACAATATACTAATTAATTCTTAGAAAGCCAAGCTCATATCTGATGTACTAATTTTCAAAGAATGAATCTATATATGGTCAAACTGTAATAAAGATCAATTTTCTAGTAATGAGTGTGTGCTTACTTGGAAGGATTAATATTGAAAATGTGTGTAAACTGTAGAATTCCATGTCATAAAACATAAATTGATGGTATTGAAGCATCATAGTAGACAAAACTAAGTTTCAAAGCTCACATGAAAGGAAAGAATAGTGCAGTTTTGTTCAAGCTAAGTATACTGACATCAACACTGGTAATGGCATATCGGTTAACCAACAACACAATAAGATTTTCTGGGAGATTATACTTTTCAAGAATAAGTAATAAGTTTACCTTGCAAGTCTGTAACCAAGTTACCACATCAGGAGCACCCTCTGACGAACCCCCAAAATAAGCTAACAAAAAATGGTCTTTATCAACCTACAAAAAGCATCAATTAGCCTCAACACAAATGGATAATTCTTTAATGGTAGAAATACGAATTAAAACTACATCTAGTTAAATTACCTCAACAATTGTAGAAGCATAACAACTATTGAAGGGAACCGAGTTTATTGGAAATGTAAACTCCTGTATCAAGGGTTCTGAAAGAATATATAAAGAGTATAAGATTGTATGCAACATACTATATGAGTTGAGCCAAACCTTGATTCTGTTTTAATGTGTTTGTTGATAATTGTTCCATTTTTTTGGTATTTGTCGAACTGTGATTGGTGCTATTTATACTAATTAAAATCTACATTAGAATATTATAGAAGAAGTTCTATTTCATAAAATCTGGCATCGATATCTAAATCATTTCCACCACCAACCATAAGGTCCAGAAAATCTTATCCTTTGAAATGCTTTAGAGAACAATCACTGCAGGAACAATTCATCTTTATCCCACAGGTTTGAAGTGGAAGTTTACATTGAGCTGAATGATGACCAAAAATCTGTATTTAGTATATATATGCATTTTACAGAAAAATTGATTCCCACAAAAACTGTCAACAACAAATATGCCAACATATGATGGTATGAAATAGACTCTCTCATAATATAAATAGATTGCAGAATCGGACTAAGCATATCTTAAACATCATAGCCGCGAGACATTTAATCACTATTAAAGGAAGAGTACATTCCACCAACATCACTACCACTTTAAGAGCCTGCAATCTATAATAAGATAAGCACAAACGATTTAGTAAAAACCACACTCACATTTCACTTCCTATTTGAATCAATAAAATATCGATTGTGACACATCGTTCGTATATCCAATAAAAAGATTCATAAAACATACCTCCACTCCACTGTAACCCATACCCTGGCGACTGCTATAAAGCCCATGAGAATTCTGACTGGAGATAGAAGTTCTGCTGCTACCATATCCCATATTAGATCTCCCAAGTTTGCCAAAAAAAATAAGTCAAGATGCAACAACAATAAAGAACAAAAAAGAATGATAGTTACTGCATAATAACATACCTCAATAACTACAAAAAGAGTGGGTAATCCATCAGTCTGACGATGAGATTGAGTGGGTAATACCTCAAGTTGAAGATTACTCACCAGTTGAAGGAGACGCTTTCAAACTTATTATAAAACTGGGAAGGATGTGAGAATTCATATAAGAACTCCAAGCAATATATCGTCACCATAACCAAATATGGGATCATTTATATTATGGAGAATATTAGGCAAAACGTCCACTTAATTGCAATTATAATTATAAGAAATCAGAAATTTAAGACTCAAAAGAAAGCTCCAAACACAACTTTCTTTAATATATCCCACACGGTCCATATATTTTATAAATAATTTCAGTATGTCATTTAGGAAAAGGCAAAAAGTTTAGAGAACAGACACCATCAAATGAAATATGACATTAAATTTTTTATTAACTGTTAAATAAAAACTGAAATAATTGCAAAATTATCACAAAATGATTGCAGTTTGTCACCCACAAAGATTGACAATATATACTTGTATTAATTTGACAAATATACAACAGAACAAAGAAGAAAACACATATATTGGCACCATAATAAAATCATAAAAGGTTCAATAAATAATCACCCAATATCCTTGGTTGAGAGCAACGCCAAATATTAACAGAGCACTATCTAAATATCTTCATCTCTGAATAAATGATACCTGAACCACATGTCCACATCCACCACCCAAAAAAGAAACAGTTAAGAATACACCTAACTGGAAATGTGCAACAGTGCAGGTGTCTAGAACAACCGACATAAATTGTCCACAAAAGCAGTAATTTTTGCTCGGAAATGATACACAATTTTTTCGTTTAAGCTCCTTTCATAAAGGAAATGTATGCATTAGTTTCACACATAACAAAAACCAAAATTTTTCGCACATTTTGTGTACACAACTATATATATAGAGTGAGAGATAAAAGGGCGAAAAACAAACTCTTTGTTGCCGAGCTTAACTTGGGTACCACCATACTCAGGCAATAGAACTGTGTCGCCTTGATTGACAGCTACCAGAATCGAATTTCCGGCTTTATCACGACTCCCTGGTCCCACGGCCACCACTTTCCCAGAGTTGAGCTACAATTTTATTTTATTACATTAGCTTATATAGGGAATCAAAACAATTCAATCTTAAGAGGGATTAAAACGAATAAACTGTTACTACCTTTGAACTATTCTCAGGTAAAAGAATGCCAGCAATAGTTATCGAAGGAGGGACGATTTTCTCCGCCAGAACTTCAGAGGAGAATGTGTTGAGGAAGAAAGAATTGGCAAAATAAGCAGGAGTACATTGATAGGCTTCGAACCACCATACCAAACAAACTTCATGTTTGAATCTCCACCACATTTCTTCTCCACCGCCTCGTAGAAAATCTAAAAATAAAAATAAAAATAAAAAGAGTTCAACTTACAAATTACTTTGGGTGTATACTAATTAATTAGATAAAAATAAAAATAAAAAGAGTGAAAAAATATACCATGGTGAACAGATCAGCGGGTTTCGCTCCAAGTTTGATAAAGATAATGGATTGAAAATAATAGGGTTAAAACCCCCAAAATTGGATAGAGAAGAAATTTGTTTCAATTCCCGTTACCTCCGCTGCTTATATCTTTGGGAGTTCGTGGATGAATCAGAGAGGCGTTAAGGAGGAGGAAATCCGAAGAATTAGGCGGCGGGTGAGGTGTAGGAGTAGGAGGAAGAAGAAGGGTCGGTGAAGCGTTGGGCCAAGTGAATGGACCGAGAGAAGAGAAACAGGTATAAGGAAGTGAAATAGGAGTGAGGGTAGTGAAGAAGAGGAAGAGGAAGAGGAAGAGGAAGAGGGAGAGGGAGAGGAAGAGGGAAACGGTTTTGTCGATTGAGCAGTTTTTTCAATCGGATGAGTTAACTCTTAATTGATTTTAAATTGAGTGAGTTAACTCATTTCAAATTGATTTCAAATTGATTTAAAAAGATAGCCTTTGCTGTATTTATATATAAGTATTGATATATTGATTCTTAGTATTAATTTACAAAATTAGTTTAGAGTTGTTTAATGATAATTGGTACTTTCTAAAAAATATTAAAACAAAAGTTAATTTCACGACAAAAATAGCAGCAATTATTATGATTCAATTATAGAATACATTTCATCGTAGGAGTCGGGAGGAGTAGACTTAAATACCTGATCGATAGAAGAAGATATATATTTACTATTAAGTCTTCATTTTAGACTTCTTGTTAATTAATTTAATCCTAATTAGTTTAAAACTTTGGTATATATACGTTATTATATGATTGTTAATAAAGGGCTGCACATAAGTTTATTTATTTATTTATTTTATTATTAAATTTTAATATTTTTTATTTAATTTTATAAGGTTTCTTATGTAAATGGGTCATTTATTTATTCATATAAAAAGAGTATTCTCTGCATTTTATAATAATTATATTTTTAATTTTATTTATATAAATTAAAAAAATTATTTAATATTTTTATTTAACAATTAAAATTTATATAAAATTTTATTACTATTTTTTTTATAGAAAATTAAAAATTACTAATACAAAACTAAATTTTTTAAAGTAACGAGAGGAGCTAGAAGAAATATAAAAAATAAATAATTTATTATTACGGAACTGAAATTCACCCGTAGATATATAAATTCCTCACGTAGAATGAACCTTTTGTAGACGTTGCCCTAATAAGAATCAAACCCTCCCCTCCCCCTTTTTTCTCTCTCTTCCCGCGTCGCTTTCTCTCTCTCAGAAGAAACACGCATTATAGTCTAGTAGAGAGGAGAGTGATGAGGAGTTCTTCAGCTAACGGCGTCGCCGGGGACCGTACGTCTGGCAGCAATGGAGGCAGCGCCACCGTGGACAAGGGTGTCGATTTCGCCAACTATTTCTGCACCTACGCTTTTCTCTATCATCAGAAGGAGATGCTTTCTGATCGTGTTCGTATGGACGCTTACTTCAACTCCATCTTCAAGAACAAAAGCCATTTTCTGGGAAAGGTACTAGCTAGTATATAACACTCATACCTTACCTCCATATCTACGTCTATACATATATAATTTCTGGGTTATGTCGTAATATTGCTTATAGAAAATTTCTCTGTTTTATCAATAGTAAGGGGAAAAGAAAATAAAACTCTGAATTTCAAGTGAAGTAGTAATATCATGTCTATTGGTATGAATTTGAAAATTTATAAATTTTACCTCAGTTTCTTTAGTTTTATCAAGTTGGATTTAGCAAGTATATTGTGTTTACGGTTTGGAAAGTAGTAGTCAAATTTAGTACTTCTTCGTGACTCAGTTAGATCTAATAGGTTCGGTTTGAAAGAATATATTGTATTCAAGTCTTTTAAATTTGTAATGTTTTATTTTTTCCCTACATTTTCTACGCAGCCAAACAAAACTTTCTACCCCAGCCCTCTTCCTGTTCGGTTATTTTACAATCAATGATACTCTAATGTTTATAATTGTAATTCAATGACCATTCCTACATTTTATCTGGTTAACTTCTTAGAAACATAAATATGGGCTATGAAATAAATTAATCTTATGAGTTTAGAGAGTTGTAGTGAACTACACATTCCTTATTAAGACTTGAATTTCGTGTGGAGGTTGTGTTCAGGAGTGACTAAATTGGTGAATGTGTGGAAAAGGTTGTGTTGGATGTAGGAACAGGGAGTGGCATTCTAGCAATATGGTCAGCACAAGCAGGTGCAAAGAAGGTCTATGCAGTTGAAGCTACTAAGATGGCTGAACATGCCCGCAAACTTGTCAAAGCAAATAAGCTTCAGGATGTGGTTGAAGTGATTGAGGGATCAATTGAAGATGTTATTCTACCAGAGAAAGGTTATTATTTCTAACTTGTAATTGCCCACTGAATTACATCCTTTTCATAGTACCGTTTTGTATTTTTTTTATATGTTAAGTTCTTTTGGATTTTGACAAAGTATGGGTTTTCTGACTCTAACGGCAGAAATTGATTGATGGGCAGTTGATGTAATAATCTCAGAGTGGATGGGATATTTTCTTCTGCGTGAATCGATGTTTGATTCAGTGATTTGTGCACGTGATCGCTGGCTGAAGCCAACAGGAGTCATGTGAGTACTTCTTTAGTTTATACGATTATATTTTCACACGTGTGCTATTTGGCTTCTGATTGTACGTACTGTATTTTGTGAATGTGCTTTATCATTTATCTTGTGCTCTCTTTAACTATTATCTCATATGATGGTATATTGCAAATAGAAAAGATTAGTTTGACCTTTGAACCCAATCATGTTCCCATAACTATGTAAAAATGAGTAAATTATTTTACGAATTATTATTATTATTATTTTTATATCCAAAGTACGTAAAGGCAAAGATAAAAATTTCCTAATTTGTTCTAGCTAAGGAATATCAAAATCATCACAACAAACCTCATTTTGTGCTATTAAGCAACAATGGTAGACAAAGCTAAAGCAAATTGCAAGCATAACAGAGGAAGTGTGTATGTGTAAAACTCTGTATCACTATTTTCTAAATGAAATTGAGAAAATTATGGAGAATCGAAGAAAAGTAGTTTTGGGACTAACCCAACCCAAGAAGAGAGGGAGAGAACTAATTGTTGTAGAGTGTGTATGGGAGAAGTACTGACAAAAATGGAAAAGAAAAAGAAAGTAGAAAACAAAAGAAAATTCTCAAACTACGTGAGCTAGAGATACCCCCAGGGTCCAAGAGTAACAAAGTGGGGAAAATGAAGAGAAATAGAAAGTGTGCATGTGCTGGGTTGTGGTGTGTGTGAGAGTGTGAGGATATTTTTTAGAGAAGAAAGTGAGAGCTATGTTAGATGGATTTGGATGGAGTGTCTAGTTGGACACTGTATTTTGAAGATCTGGTATTCCTCAGTTTCGCCTATGTTTTACACTAAAATGAAATATCAGGCACCAATACCCGTGTCCGAGTGTTGTTTGACATGGGTACTTTAGGGTAAAGTGAAGAATCTGCGTAACAGAGTGAGATACAAAGATTGAGAAAAGTTGTGTGTGAGAGGCTGTGATGTGTGTAATAGAGAATGGGAGAGATGTACTTCTGCAGAGAATATTGTTGTGTTCTTTAGATTCTTCAACTTCTCATTTCACTAAGATTCATCGTTTTTATAGAGCTCGTTGGTGGCCATTAGGGTAATTTTCTCCCCTTTATCTTCTCAATAGAGACACTAAAATCACTGGACAAATTGTGCCCTTTTAAAACAGGAGACCTAATTTAAAGAATGGTATACATGGAAAATAGCCTTCTAGAGAAACACTAGCACGTCTTGCCTAAGACATTGTCTTGGTAGCATGCCACTAATTGTTTAGTCTTGGGCATTTCTACAGGCCCTCCTTGCCTTTACCAAGCGAGTAGGTGAGGCATGAGTGCCTTTGACAACACTGATCATATCTATGATATGGTTCTCTGCTGCTTGTAATAACCAATATAATATTACTTGTAACAGAGATGGCTGATCTATTATAACTGTTTAATCGATGCAATCAATCTGTTTTTTTTCCATGGATAATGAGTTTATCTTGTAATTCTATTTTGACAGGTATCCAAGTCATGCTCGCATGTGGTTGGCACCTATCAGATCTGGATTAGGAGATCATAAAATGAGCGACTATGAAGGATCTATGGATGATTGGCATTATTTCTTGAAAGATACTAAAAATTATTACGGGGTTGATATGAGTGTCCTAACCAAGCCTTTCTCTGAGGAGCAGAAAAAATACTATTTGCAGGTTGGTGCTATATTTTGATGGGATTTTATTCTGAAGTAGTTAACGATGAATCACAACCTAAGTGTTTCACATTATCCCCCTCTCTGGAAAATACTTTTTCTGTTGATTCCAGTCCTTTAGTGTGTCTCAATTTGGTAAATTGGTTTCTTAGCTTTAAGTCAAGTACCTCATCTAATTGAAAAACAAGTTTCTTCTTTCCCTGAAATGATCATATTTTTCGTAAATATTTTTAATCATTCATGGATTTGATGGTGCTTATGAAACTGTTCATACATTTTGTCTTATGTTCATAATTTGTTATTAAGAAAATTTAATTGTATCAATCATCTATCCTTCATTGTCTCCCTTGTACATCTAAAAAGCATGTGCTTTGAATTCTATAGACATCCATGTGGAACAACCTTCATCCTAGTCAAGTTATTGGCACCGCTGCCGTCATAAAGGAGATCGATTGTCTAACAGTAACTGTAGAAGACATTCTTTCCGTCAGAGCAACCCTTTCATCATCAATTACTAAAGAGGAAACTAGGCTATGTGGGTTTGGTGGCTGGTTTGATGTCCATTTTCAAGTGAGTGTACCACCCTTCTGGTATGGCTAAAAGCATGCTCTGATCAGTTTCAGGCATGTGCATGCTAACTTGGATTATTGTGTTCATACATTGTTTGATACCTTAGGGAAGCAAGGAGAATCCAGCTGAACAGGAGATTGAGTTGACAACTGCTCCTAGTGAAGTCCACATTACTCATTGGGGCCAGCAGGTTAGTAAAACTGATGGTATCTTCCCTGCAATCGAGTTGTTTAGTTAGATGAAGTTGAAGAAGATTACCTTGTCATCTAAATTTAAGCATTACTTTGTTGAAATTTTGGGGTTTATTTTCTCTGAAGTTATTGACTAAACAAGCAATTATTAACTGCAAGAGCTTATTTAAAAAATATATTAATTGCAAGACCTCTTGCAAATGTAACATGAGTGTTTTTTTCATCTCACATATGCAGGGTGTGTAATTGACATTAATTTGAAATTTTTAGGGTGTATATTGTCCGTATCACGTAGGATAAAATTGCTTTCCCATTTTGAAATGATCTATAAACTCTATTGTGATGCTTCTGAATAGTTTAAAACAAATTAAATCTGCCAAAATAATGGTTTTTTTTCTTTGTCATACAGTCTTTTAAAAGGATTTTTCCTTATTTATTATTATTGTTTTTTTTTTCTGTTAAGCCATCAAATTGTCCAGGAGACCATTAGACCTTGTGTGCCCGTATAATCCTGTGGTTTTGAATTATCTTAGAGTGCTGATATTGTGCATGCTATTGTACATTAATCTGGTTTGTTTCTTATTCCTCTTAAATAATGGGCAGGTATTTCTCTTGCATCCTCCTATCCATGTTCGTATTGGGGATGATTTGAATATTAATTTCGCAATGAGTCGTTCAAAAGAAAACCATCGTTTAATGGAGGTTGAGCTCAGCTGTGAGACTAGACAGTCTTCTGGGAAGCTACTTCCAACCTTTAAAAATAAGTTTTACATAGAGTGAGGATGAAATTGAAGGCTTCTAATATTTAAAGAGGTACAATTCTGGAGCCTTTAGTTATGCAAATGTACTATCATATATACTTTTTAATTGGCTAATGATTAGAGGGCCCTAGTAGTACAATTTGTTCATACTGCCTTAGTAGCTGGAATCTACGTTTTGATCCTCAAACTAAATGATCTCTTTACTCACTGCAATCTTTGTGATTGCACTTATCACGTGCTTTGATTGCGGAGACTGCTAGTTTCAGATAATTTAAATACTAACTTGGCTAAGTTGGGTTGGTTGTATTGAGATCCTACACTAAAACAACACAATTTTAGTCATTTTGAATTTTAGGCTATTAATTGTGTACCTTTTATTCTTCTGGGATTTTAGTGGTGTAAAAAAGTCTGGTGGGATGGGGTGGTTATTAGTCCTTGATCATTTTTGAAAAGTTATATGCACAGGAGGATTAGAACCTTGAGCTATGCAGCATGGTAATTGAGCAGTGTTAATGTAGTTTGGGCACACAACACAGATGTTTGTGAATGGCCCTAACTGAAGAATCCCACCATGGAGTTTATTTGCTCAAAAGTCCATTTAAATGGATTCGAAATAGCTAGGATTTTCTTATTGTCAAAGATTTTTTCACCGTATCAGAGTGTTGGCATAGATGTAATAAAATGATATCATTGTCTGGAGGTCCTCTTTCAATTCTCCCCTTGTTCCACTATAAGAGTCATATTTGTAAAATTTACGAGATGACATATTTTAGTTCCATGTGTATTCCACAAAAAAATTAAGTTGTTAATTATCAATCGGTGTGGTATGATAATGAAATTATGATCACGAAGTTGAGGACTTTGTGTCATCTTATACTACTATAATTAGAAAGTGAAGTTTTTTTTTGTGTGTGGAACAGAGGGAGTATTTATTGCTCTTTACTGTGTTCATGAAATTAAAAATCTTGGCTGAATTACAGTTCCTGGATGCGATGGACACAGAATCTGCGAGTTCAAGTGCGGATTGTGTCCTCAGATAGAGCTAGACAGACACAGCAGGAGACTTTGAGTTGGTTTTGCCAGTAAGACGTGGTGTTGTGTGTTTTTATGTATGTTCTTAATTTAAGAAGTAACTTGATATAATATTTGTTTTAAGTTAAAGTTAGTCTTTCATTTTTAGCCTTTTGGATCCATGAAATTGGTTGTAAAACATTTATATATGAGAATGAAAGAAGCTCATTTTGTCATTCTCTAGGGTGTTGAGTTTGGTAGTTGTCTGTAGGAATGAGCTTTTTGTATTTGGTGAATCAGAAGACCAAGCAGTAAAAGTATTCCAGCGGTTTAACTCAAACCTTATGCAACATTAGATAGTTTGTGGAACCTGATAAGATGCCATAGAAATCTGACTTATTTTGATCCCTCCCTAATTTTGGACTCCTTCCTCTAGCTATTTTTATTTTCTTCTTGTGTTGTTTTATATAAGTAAAAGTCCATAGTCAATAATAGAGCTCAGCTCCATGAAGAAGAATGCTCAACCCATACTTTCTTCCAAGGCGGCCCAAGTGGAATTCTTTGCATCTTGTTGTATATAGTAAAGCTGCTGCTGCTGCTACCTGCCTTTACAATTAACAATTGAAATATTTATACCAATTTTTTTTTTTTGATAAAAAAGGTATTTGCAGTGATTCAATCCTCGATACACATTTCAATTCATATGCTATTTAAACAAAATGATGGTGTATAAAATTGATGCTATATTTGATTTTGATCAGAAATCATCATGAATAATCAATCTATATTTATTGTTTCAAAAATGGTTAAACAAAATTTCCTATGTTGTTGCACTTAGAGAATATGAGAATTATCATTAATACTTTTTTCCCCTTACCTTTTTGTGTAATAATATCGGAAGTGGTTAGTATGAAGTTATTTTTGAGTAAGTTGGTCATTTGACCAATAGAATACTGACACAGGTGAGATTGTACATGTGTCAGTATTTTATTGGCCAATTGACCAACTTACCAAAAAAATAATTTCATGCTAACCGGATCTAATAATATCCTATTAGAAGCTCAAAGCCCAATAAAAAAGATCCAAAATGCATTTCAAATTAAATGTCCAATTTAAAGTGATCATTTGTAAAATTAATTTTAGTACCATTTTTACCAAAATATTGGTGAAGAGATGTATGTATGTAATCAAAAGAAAATTCAATTTACTATTAACCTATCCTAATTTTTATAACTTTTAAAATAAATTTATATATGTTTAACTATTAATTTTAAAATTAGCCAGTTTAACTTAAAAAAAAAATCAAAATTGAGAATTTAATTTAAGACGGATGGGTTGGGAGTATAATGTAAATTCCCTTTACCAATACCCAATATAAATGTCTAATCTTTACCATTAATCAACAAATCATAACTTTAATAAATTCACGTAGGGGTAGAAAAGTAAATTACCGAGCTCTATTCTTGGGCGGTTGGCAACTTGGGTCACAATATACATACATACCTTATTCGTTGTTTTTTAAGCAATTTTTTAAAAAACTAATGAAAACATAAAAAACAGAAACACAACCAAAATATTACCAACAATACAATCTCGATACGAATTTCACATAAACCAAACCTCTATCTGGTCATCGTCTTCATCTTTATTAGGTAAGTGAAATCTCTGATTTTGATTGATTTCTGCTTGTTTGATGTTTTTCAATATCTGCATTCAATTGTAATTGAGTTTACGCATATAGCAAATTGTAACTTTGTGCTCGGTCAAATCAACTCCCAAGTATTGTGTTTTCGGCTGTTGAAATCGTTTATTTTGTGTAACAATTCGCTGTTCAAATTTTTATCTTAGTTTCTGCGTCTTTTTTTCTTTGGATTTCTGGAATGTACTTGTGTAGTAATATTGTTGTCTGGTGATTATCGGCTGTTGCGATGTTTATATGTAAATGTCTAAATATATCTATAATTATGTCTTAGATGTTATATATATGTATAAGAAGCTAACATCCACAACTGTTGTCTTGAGATAACCTTTGCCGCACCTAGTTTTGGACAAAAATATTGGTACTTCCTTTAGGATAGTTTTAGCAAAAATAAGTTGATGATAATGGATATTGTACACAAATAGTTGTGGAGGTTTGCTTCCCCACTGTATGTAAATACACGTGTTCTCAATTATTATTGACGTGTATATTATAAATTTAATATTCTGACTTGGATTGTTTTTGTTTGATTTAAGCTCGTTGTCCAGTTCCCAATTTATTAGTCCTGTTTTGTTTCTTAGATTAACTTTTTATCTGCTTATTTACTTAGATTGTAGGTTTTGTGTGCAACTGGAGTTGATAGTTAAAATCATGAGATACAAGAAAGGAAGTAGAGTAGAGATATTGAGCAAAGAAGAGGTACCATCGGGTTCCTGGCGATGTGCTGAAATAATCTTTGGTAATGGGCATAACTACACCGTTAGATACGATGCTGATGAGTCAATTGTGAAACAGGTTTCTAGGAAGTTAATGAGGCCGTGTCCTCCTTCGGTAGAAATCACAGACGATTGGGTTCCTGGTGAACTGTTGGAGGTGTTTCACAATCTTTCTTGGAAGATGGCAACGGTGTCTAAGGTTTTGGGTAGGAATTTCTTTGTAGTCAGGTTAGGTCGGAACCTCACAGGAATTAAAAGTGAGAAAATTTGATCTCCGGGTGCGGCAGTGTTGGCAGGATGATGAATGGATCGTGATTGGTAAGGTACTTTTTTAAATATTTCCCAATTTTGTACCATATCTTAAGTGTCTTGTTCTTGTGAAAGCAAACTCGGAATTGTGTCTTGGTTGCATTGCCTTAGAATGTTATGAATGTGTCGTGTTAATTTGAATGGTTTGTTAATAGTTCAACTGTAGTTGTAATTGGTATATCATATTCGATGTTTGCTTTCAACATCCGAGGCTCATTGAATTTAACTTGGTTAAATGATATTTCCACAAGTGTTTTTTAAATTTCCACAAGGTCTCCTCTGACATGAAGGTGGGAGTGAGACTCATTATAGTCTCATGTGAGAGGAGATCTTGTGAAGTATAAAAAATAGATGTGGAAATAGTGATTTCCTTTATTTAGCCAAGTCATTTATATTATCTGCTGCAGTTTGTAACATATTGAGGCATTGGTAGCAATATCAATAAGCTTTTAATATCCAGTTGTCATCCACAAATACATCCTACACAACAATTATGGGTCTCCTTTATAATGTTTATATCAATTAATTTATCCGTCACAATTATTTTATGCACAGGGTTCTGGAAATTATGAAGATTGGAAACAAAATGATAGGTTAAATTTGAAGTACATTCCTGATTCAGGATGCCGAGTTAAGCAAACCACTGCAAGAATGAATCTCCATTTCAAAGATTGCTGTTTTGATTCTTGGGACAACGTCTATTTCCTGGAACCCAGTAATGTATCCTCCAGAACTTTGAAAAGAGGCTCACCTTGTCGGTATTCTCAACTTGAAGCACATGAAGGGAATCCCCAGAAATTTTTAGCGGCTGAGAAGGAGGGTAGGAGTCACCGAGTTGCTGCATTCCCATCTACTGAAAAGGTAGAAGCAGTTGCTTCCACTAGAGAAATGCTGGGTGAAAAACTCATTCATGCATCTTCTAACAACAGAACAACTCGGTTTATTAAAATGGATGTGGAGATGGAGAAATCAAATGGTGCTTTTGGGTGTTCGCATGCATTAAGCTTAGAACCTAATGATGCTGATAATATTACATGCTCCGTTGGTAGTTGTAGCGTTACTAGAAATAGTTCATATGAGTTGCCTTGTCATTCAGGTCCTTTCGAAGATAATGAAGATCATTATAGCGATGCTGAATCTTTTTATCGGTTGGGATGTAAGGAGTTTTGTGTCCCTCCCACTAAAGAGGAATTGGCAGAAGAAATCCATAGTTTAGAGTTGCATGCATACCGCTGCACTATAGAGGCATTGCATGCATCAGGGCCCCTAAGTTGGGAACAAGAAACATTAGTAACAGACCTTCGTATTTCGCTCCATATATCAAATGATGAACATTTGATGGAGTTAAGGAACTTAGTTTCTACTGCCACAAGCATTCCTATTAGGTGACAGGAAAACTAACAAAATCATTTCCCCCTCTTTTAATCTTGTGCATTTTCTGTTATTATCATTTAGTTTGATTTTGTTGAATAGACTCTAATCATTGTAACAATCAAGACGAAATGTTGTTTTCTCTTGCACTTTATGAATATATTGCGGTCTATGGAATTATTGTAGTATAAACTCTTGCAAAGGAACGAATGTTTACAATCTCACCGTTCTCCATATTGAATCCGACCTGGTTTATTGGAAACTAGCATCTTCTTCTTCTTTCTCATTTTGCTGCTAATGTTAAATATCAGTGTGGTTATAATCGAGTTTCATCCTGCAAACAAATTTGCAAATGATTAGGACATGTCTGTCAGTTACAGGAAATTTGGAGACGATATGATAATTAGGACCTCTTTGTTGTTATGAATAACATTTTGTATCTAACTGCCCACTTTTACAATATCCCCATTTATTTGCAGCAGATGTAGCTTTTCATCTCCCCCCTCCTTCTATCTCTTCCTTCTTTTATTATGATTATTTTTCACTTCTAGAGTTTATTCAATTTTTTTATATGGACTTAATTTCAAGCTCATCAAAATCTGTTCTATGCTCTCTATTTTTGACAAGGGTATCCTGTGAGGTCCTTATTCTAACAGTTTGATTACATCCATACCATTTGGCCGCATAAGCAGTTTCTATTAAGGATACTATTGATGCTTCCCCTGCATTTTCCAGGGCCAAAGTAAGAGGCTTGTACAGCTTGCATCCGACCTTGAAAGGTGATGTTGGGGTATGCATTCAGCTTATGATCAGCCATTGGCAAGACTAATATACTTGGTTGCTGCATTCATGTAACTCTGGCCATGTTGAGCCTCAAATGTTTTTCTTGCAACAGGATGTAGGACCAGTCTTGGCTGCCATGGGATGTCCTGATATGAAAAGGTTTTATTTTGAACCTTAACCTCAGCTCCATATCACTAATTTTCTGCCTGCTGGTTTATTCTATATGTTCCAAAGTTCTTCCATGTTTTGGAAATAGAGTTTGTTTTTCCTCTAATTAGTTGGTTACTTTATTTACTTTATATATTTCTACTTCAATTCTTTAGAACTTTGAAATTTGAAAGATTTTGAATTTCACTGAAGCTTGTTAGAGAATCCACAAAATTTGTATGGATTGTCTTGTGTGGTATACTTATCCATGTATTGATGTTGCAGAATAATTCTGGATTCAGTTATTATATAGATATCAGAAGATTATTATGCGTCCACATTTAATTGTTTACTGACACGTAATCACACCATTAGATAAGCTCAGGGTTTTCAGTTATAGATAATATTGAATTCAAGTGCCATTGAAAAGCACAAAAGCAAAAACTGAGGAATTAAAGCTGTTTAAAATATTTCGTTAGTCTGAAGGAGACTGTATGTCAAATACAAGTTTTGATGATATCTGAATTTGTGATTCCTTATTCGAGATGGATCATGGTGATGAATGCTTGAATCACTAGCTGGTATACATTATCACCTGTTCTACTATAGTCTTCGTGTTGTGACATATTCGAAGATTGTGTCAAACATTAGTGTGGAACATAACAGTGAATATGATAGTAACCTCTAAAGCTTAAGTGATTGAAATTCTTATAAGGTTGATAAAGAAGAAGACGTAATTTTCCATCAAGTCAGTCTTATATGAAATACTTCCATTGATTGCCATCATTAGTGTTCTCTTACTTCTGGTTTTTAAAATTTTTCCCTCCAAGGCTTGTGGAGAACCACTCCAAGAACGGCTTCAGAGTTTAGCTGTGATCTAAAGGCACGGGATTGTTGTCTGTTCAGGTAACTAAAACTAAACAAAGGAGAGAACTCCTTTGGCTGTCCACAGATTTCTCTTGTGCACTTGTGCTGAATTCTTTGCGCATACAGAAATACAATTTGATGGAAATAAGATACAAGAAATGATTCTATGTCAATTGGATCCCAGAATATGTTTAATTATAGTCAATTACAGCCATCTTCATTTCTTGGAAAAATAAAATTTCTGAAGTACAAACAACTACCTAATGTTTATTTTGAATTACTCAAATTGGATCCAACGGATATGTGCTTATTTAGGGGGTGGGGGAGTGGGGAGTGGGGTGGGATTTATACTTGCTTAAGAAAATACGCACTCAAGTATCTGTTGTTGCATCATATGGGCAGTACCTTGGGGGTTGTGGCTAGTCTTGAATCTTGATTGTGCTCGTGGAAATATGAAATTATAATTGTATGCATGTACTAATTAATCTCTGAACTAGCGGTTGAGCTGAAAATAGTTTGCAGTTGCTTATTTGAGGTCATTTTTGTTCTAATAAAATAGAATCAAATAATTTGAATTCTCAATAGTGAAAAAGCAATCCCTTCTCGGTTTGTCAAAAAATAAATAAAAAAAATCTGAGTGTATTTAGACGAAATAAGCGAATTAAAATTTTTATACTTAGAAAAATAATAACCAAATTCGATAAAGCAAATCCAAACATAGATTTTATGAGGGGATACAAACAATTTAAAGATAATTCGAAATAATCAACTTGACTAACATAGAGATGTCATCAAATTGTTCTTTGGACCCCAGTCGATATAGCCTACCAAACTCAAATCTGTAAAACAAGTCCAACCCATATATAGTCAGCGGGCCTAGTCGACCCACATTCCAAACCGCCCAGGCAATTAATTCCTTATCTTCTTTAATTTTTTTCTCTTTTATTTAAAGCCATTCCTTAATTTCTTTGCTTTTCATCTTATTATTCAGGTGGACTCTGAATATACAACTAAAAAGTATACACCTCCAGATTGGAAAAGGATAATCTACTTTTATAATTAGGTGAATGTTATTTAAAAAATAAAATTATTTGTTTCATATGTTCGTCTCTCTCCCAGTCTCACGTGTGTAAAAAGAACTCATTTACTGATCATGACGAAATATTTTCTGAAATTAGTAATTTTATTTTTGAACTAACAATTCCCTATAATTAACATATTACATCTCATATTAATATAAGTTATGATTGATCTTGTTCATTTATCGATTTTATAGCTAGTTTTTTTTAAAGTCATTTACTTTTGAAAATAGAGGATCAAATTAAAACTTTTGAATTAAATCACAGGTCTTGGTATAAAAAGTATGTGTATTAGCATTGAAATAATATAAATAATGTAGGAAGATGAGTTAGCAAAGGTATAAGATATTCAGCATCTCAATTAATTATATCTTGAATATAGAAGGGGAAATGGAATTAGAAGCTTTTGTCCCCATTCCCTCCAACCCTCTACAAGGTTCCATGTGTCATTCCTCCTAGCTCAGCCTTATAAAATTTTAAAATAGACATAATTTTTTTAGGTTTTTAGTTTGATATATATACAGTAAAATCTTTATTTAGGAATAGATTTGGGACTAAACTATTTATATTTTAATTGAGAGGTTATATTACTAAATAGAGGTATTGGTACAAAATATTTTCCGAACACCCAAAAATATTCACTTTAACAAAAATATAGATTTTATAATAAAAAATAAAGAAAACATAAATTATTTAGATTTTCAAACTAGGAAAATGTATAGGAATAACCTCTATAGTTTCTTTTATATATATATATATATATATATATATATATATATATGAAATTATTACTATATAGGTATAGTTTCTTAATACGAGACTTAAAAAGTATATAATATATTACAATTTAGAGATTATTTTTATTTATAATTGGCCCAAATTAGGACCAAATTTTTATGATATTATAGAAATTATTCTTATATAGAGTATTCTTAAATATGAGTTTTACTCTATATATATACACTAGCTGGGTCCCGTGCCTCCGGCACTGTATGGGCAGTGAGATTTATCTCAAACTTAGAACGGCCTAGATGATTTATTAAGTGAGCGGTAAATTCAAAATCATTATTAGATAGATTAGATAGATAGATGTATTTTATTAGATAGATGTATGGACGGTGGAATTTATCTCAAATTTTGGACGGTCCAGATGATTTATTGAGTGAGCGAAAAATTTAAAATCATTTGTATTTTATTAGATAGATATTAGAACTTAGAAGGTGATTGAAAAAGAAGGCTACAGTTGAGGTGTAGATTAATGTATTAATGTGGTTCCACCAAATCCTCTGTCATTGTCTTATGTGCATATTTCATGATTGGTGCTCCCATGTGACCATGCCACCTCCAAACTATAAAGAGAGAGAGAGAGAGAGAGAGAGAATACTGTATGAGACTATGAGTTTGGGTTGGGTTTTGGGATATTGTTGATCTGCATAATGTCTTTATTCTCAAATATCTTAGATTTATGTACTAATAATATTTTTTCTTTATGATACAAGTAAAATGATTATTACTCTTTTGTATAAAGTTACATTTATATAATATAAAAGTATTCTTCTTTATAAATATAAAGACAAGTGATATAATATTTTAGAACATCAATGTTTAAAAGAATTTGAACTTGAATTTCTTTAATGGATGGAACCAATATAGAGTCCTTTTATGGGTACAAGATAATTAGACTGGAAAAATAAAAAAAAAAATTGTTCTTGCGAATAATTTTACAGTATAATTCATTTGTTCGCTGGAACAAATTTCTTTTGTTCTTCCGTTCTAATCATCCTGTATAATTTTCTTGTATAATTTTCTTGTCCGCAAAGAGTTATTAGTCAAAGTCCCCCATTAATCAACTTTATAATAGTATAGTCTTCTGTAAATATGTGCAAAAATGTGAAAATTGACATTTTTTCAACTAATATTTTATTAACATATATATTTCTTTGGATGAAAAGGTAATTAGAGTAAAATTTTAAGAGATGGATTAGGTTTTATTATTATTATTATTGAATGCACCTTCATCAAATTTGTTATCCTAGCATCAAGCACAAGTGAACATGTGACATCCTCAGGTATGTTATTATTTGTTATACTACTACTATATACTAGACTTTTCTTCATTAATTTCATGCATGTATATTTGTTGTCATTGATTAAAATTGTACTCCTTCCGTCTCATAGTTATAGGCTGATTTTTTTTTGCACATAGTTTAAGAAAATCAGTTAAAGTGGCAATTTTAACAAAAATTTTCCACATATACCCCTTAATATGAATTAATGAATAAGTTAATTACTCATTACTTATCACACTGAAACTCTCAACTTAATTAATCAACGTGTACTGACCATTAAAATAGAACTTTAACCAAAGATGAATTTTTAATTTACATAAACTTTCAACCAATCACAAAACGTTTATGTTATTCCAAATTCATTTATTGAACCTAAAATGTTGATTTCTTTTATTGAGAATACAACAACATTAAATGTGATAATAACAATAATGACATTGAATGTTGTTTCTTCAAAAAAAAGTAATGGTTGAATATTTATTATAAGGGCATAAAAGTAAAACAATGAACCAACTAAATTTTATAAGTAATAAGAAGCCTATATATTGGGACATCCCAAAATGGAAAATCAGTCTATAACTATGGGACGGAGGGAGTAACTTATTTGTCAGAGTGGTACGTACTACATTAAGTGTAGCCTAGTTCCAGTACAAATGCCTACAATTTCACATGAAATTCAATAGTAATGTTCTTGATGAAAATGACATGTCCATTCCTTTCTATTAAAAGCTCAGGCTCAGGCATGAAAAAAAGGATATCATCTGGCAAGCAAGGAGCCAAGGGTCAATTATTTTAGGTTTCTTAATAAAACCTTGAATATATATAGCAAGGTAAGATTCACAAAAATCAGCTGATTAATTATATTCAACTGGGATTTATATATATAAGAATAGTCCTGAATTGCCCCCTTGGTCGATTAAATTAAATCCTTGACAATTGATAAAGGGCAGACATAAGCCAGCTGCTCAATCTCTGTGGCATTGGTGCATCAATAGGAGACATTAGGAATTAATTACATTAGTATTTACTTATACTATACTTAATCTTCTTTAGTTATAAAATACTACTCCACTATATACTACTAGAATTTAATAGTAATTTTTAGTATAAGCCTGGCTACAACCATATACTCCGTATATAGTAGTAGTAATATACTACTACTAGATGTTAAGCATTTACTAGGGATCTACAATTAAAATATATTCACACACACACACACCATGCAATTAAAGTTCTGAGCTGGCCATTTTGGATTTAGAATCTATATTAATTCCAGCCTACCTGGTCTGGTAGTACGTAACCACAGTCTTCTTGTTTAATTTTACTTCCCCTTAATTATATATGGTGCATTGCATGCATTCTGGAGCATCTGATGTTGAGGAGGATTCAACCTACCTATTCATGATCAGATGGTCCAAATTAAATTAACCAAAAGCTTCTCAACTTTTTGGGCACATGATTGATGAATGTCTCTTATTAGATTTGTTAGTTGTTGGCTGTTAGTAGAATGTACTTGAAGAATACGATCAGTTCAGCCCCCAAGACCTTTAGACAAAATATATATATAACTTTGGGATACTATTAATTTGAACTTTATTAGCTGTACGTACGTATATGTATCTCCATGTAGTATGAATTTTTAAAGCTTCTTCTTTGGCAAAATCATTTCATGAAGTCCGCTAGGTAAAATTAGTAGTATAAGATTATTTACTACGGTTAATTACTAGTATTACTCTAGTACTAATTATAGTATTAATTAAGCTCCTCATTCGATGCTCTTTAATTTTAATAAATTTATAAAAATGTTTCTGATCATTCGATGAGAATTAAGTTTAATTAGTAGCTAGAATGTAGTACATAATTAATTTGTCGTCTAGTACGTAATGCCCGGAGACATTGCCGGCTCAAGGACAACATAAAATTTGCAGACTCCTAGTACTCCAATATAAATTATGTCGACAGACTAAGATTAGGATATGCATGATCACTGCTAAAATATATATCTTGCATGATGTTTAAAATAATTAATTAAGTAATCGACGAGTTTGTAGAATAATGAAATCACAATCTAGTGGAATTAGGCAAATTTGGTCTTAATTAAGTCTCATTAGTTTATTACTCCATGTTTGAAGAAGGGCGGCGGCGGAGGGGGGGGGGGGGGGTAATATTTATAGGAGGGTGTGCAAATTAGTTGGACAATAGAATACTCCACTTATGATTCTTAAAATCAAGGTAAGCTAAGCAGCACATAATTCGAGATCATGTCAATGCTAGAGCCTAGAAGATGGAGTATTATTAACAATTGAAAGTTTATATATAGGGTTTATAAAGTACTCCCTCCGTCCCAAATTAACTGCTCAATTTTGACATTTTTAAGTCAAATTGACTATTTTTAGAATTAATAATTAAGCATATATAAATATATTTCTAAAATTATAAAAATTATGATTAGTAATAAATTGTATATACTTTCTTTTGGTTATAATCTCTTCACCTATATTTTAGCAAAAATAGTAAAAAGATTAGTTTTAAAAATGGTCAATTTGACTTTAAAAAATCAAAACTGAGCAGTTAATTTGGGACGGAGGGAGTACTACTTGGTACTAGTAATTAATTATGATAAATGTGTGATGATCACATGCAACAAACTAAACAAAGCGAGCGTGGTTTGATACAAGTGTATATATATATTCCTTTAATTAAATACGAAAGCCAGCCAAAAACACAAAATTAGAACAGATCAGGAGAGGAGAGCAGAAGAATTTTACCCAGCCACACCACATGCATGCTTCTTCATGCATGGGAACACCGACGACCCTCTATCTATGTAGGAGTACATATATATCAAGCTTAATTCAAAGAGCATGAGCATGAGCATTGAGCAATCCCAAAAAGTAGTAGAAAAACAAACAAAAGTTGTTCTCTCTCAAATCTTACCACTACTACATTACAACTCAAAGCCATACGGCCCCTACCCCTACCTAAGAAAAATTTATTAAACAAATAAAAAGAGGAAGAAATTAAGTAAGTAGATTTCAAAAGTAGTAGTACTTGCATATATGCTGCCCTGGCTGATTACACTACACTTAGTTTTTGCTTTAAAACAACATGCATGCGTGTCTTTCGTCTTCTTGGATTCTGTAATTGTTCTTAATTTGCTTTGCTTTGTAGATACAAAGGATATCGCTGGTTTTGGGGTCCTTGAGAAAGGCCAACGTAACTCAACTTTTGAGAATATATAGCCCACTACGTACTTGTTGTAAGTAGTGTTTAATAAAGAATCTCTTCTTTTATTTTATATATATATATATGGAGGGGAGGGCAGGGGAGGGGAGGGGAGGGGAGGGCAGGGGAGGGGAGGCTGGGAGGGGAGTGTTTCTTGGGTGCCTCAAATCCAAACAAACAAATCTTAAATCAGACTTAACAACACTTGTACCAAGATTTTGGAAAACTTAAGCAATCAATAAACACAGATTTGTATTGGTAATTGGATCCCCATGAAATTTATTGTTGCACATTTCAACTTCACGTTAGAGAGCAGATCCTCTATCCTCAAATTCATTGTCTCCCCACTTAAATTTTGACACATGTCCTTTTATTTAATTTTAGAATTAATTATTGTTAAGTAAGAGATTAGGTGTTAAAATTTAAGTGGAGGGATACAAAGAGACAAGGAAATTGGGGACAGAGTATCTGCTCTCCGTTACGAGTATCTCAATTACTATGTGCATTCCAACAAATGAGCAGCAATTGATTCTTGAGTCATATGCACATACAAGAGTATATTTTATATGTGCACATTCAATATCACATCCAAAGAACAGTCAAAAAGTAAAGTACTAGTAAACATATTTCGAGTATTTATGTGCACGTTCAGTGCTACATTCTAACACACACACACATGTAACATTAATGTAGAAACCGGATGTGCACATGGATACAAATATAGGGAGATAACAATATTAACGTAGAAAATGCATGTTTGCTAAAAAATTCCGATTTCTGACGAAGATAATGAATATTTTAATAAATAACAAAATAAAAAAAACTTTACATTACATACACATCCAAGAAAGCTAGCTGTAGCTAACTAACAGCTGATATAGCTGATTGCATCATGCATCTAAGTAGTAATAAAATCCTAAAATCAGCATAGTTAAATAATTACATGCCTAAAATCCATACATTTTGGCATGCTTAATTACTGAGGTGAGGGGGTTAGTAATTAAAATGAATATTTGGATCACTACAACGCACACAAAACATGCATAAAAATCATGGTATAGAGATATATATAGCCTAATTTTGGGCAATTTATTTATTTATTTATGACCACCCTTGATTGGACAGATGTCGGAAGATGATTGGTGCCCCGTATTGTGGGTAAAGTAGCATCAACACCGTTGGTGCGTGTTGATACCGTGGGGACAATTTAAATGAGAATCTTTGTAGCATTATTGAAATGGTTAGCTTGGCCTGTAGGATTGCTAAATTTTGGCCAATACATGTTCGGGCGCCGAGGCTAAAGGGCATGAATGCAACAGGGTGCTTGGCTGCTCGGGCTACTCCTTCCGAGAATCGGTCAGGCTTGAACTCATTCGCATCGTTGCCCCATATGCTCTGATCATGATGAACGGCCAAGATCGGTATTAATAATTCGGTCCCACGTGGGACCTTACAACCTCCCAGCTCTACGTCAGCTTTAGCCCGTCTGATGGTCGCCACGACTGGAGGGTAAAGTCGTAAAGTTTCATTGAGAATCATACCTAGCTGCATGTCATATGCACCAGCACCATAACATAAATATTATTAGCCAATTTTTGCAACGTTGAAGTGATTTCTTTTAACAACAAAATTCAAAGTCAATATGCTTATTTATGGTACGGTACGTTACGTTACGTTACGTACGCGACTAGAGCAGAGAATATGGAGTATCACGCACACCAAAAAATAAAAAACATTGCCTTAATGTTGTCTGTAATTTTAACAAACAGTTGGTGGCGGAAATATAAGAGTGCCACCGTTTGACAAATGTGACTCATATTAGGGGTATTTTGGTTATGATATCAAATCAAAATCTAATGAGGGGCATTATGGTAAATTTACCAAATGACAAAACAGGGATTTTTCCGTCCTCCCTGTAAAATGAGAAAAGAAGAAGAAGTAGCAGCTAGGAGTAAGTACCATCTTAAGCTTGGAAACATCATCTTTGGAGGGGATGTCACGTGATCCGCACACCTTGAGCACCTCGTCACGTGCTAGAACCTGCCACTGTGGGTGCATTGCTAGCAAAACGGTCGTCCACGTCAGCAAATTGGAAGTTGTTTGCTCGCCGGCGAAGAAAAAGCTCTTGCACTCCTCGGCAATGTCATGGACGGTGATCGGTAACGATGGAGACGGATTCAATTCCGTCTTCTTCTTCAGCAATTCTTTTGTGCTTGCTTGAATCATGAGCCCCAACAAATCCTTGGGCCCCTTTTCTAGAATTTCATTCTCCCAATTCTCTCTCCTTTCCTCGATAACTGTCATTAGACATTTCTTTATTTCCTTCTCCAATTTCCAAGACTTCATATTTCTTTTTGTGGGTAGAAATCTGCAAAACGCCAACTAACTAAATTATTATTATTATTTTATAAGTACATGTTTCTCTCGGATTTTCTGAGTCATAGTGTAGTATTTATAAATGTTAAATTTTTATTGTGTTTAATTAGTTTATTATTAATGACTGATAATGAAATTACGGCGACAAATTTGAGTGTATATATATATATATATATATATATATATATATATATATATATATATATATTTTATTTTAATTATAAAACCTGTAATTTATTTTCAGTAGAAATTTAAATGTAAATAAATTACCTATAACCGGGGATGAATACTTTTTGAAATGCTTCGGATGCTAATGCCATTTGTTGAGATTGCAGTTGGAAAATGGATTTTCCGTCTTCGTAACTCCGGCCAAAGGCAGTTCTGGTGACAATATCTTCCGTCAAGGTTTGATACCACTTGGAAACTTCAATTTCCACCCTGCCGGATTCTGACATTTCTAACCATTTATCCAACATTTCCACCACGCTATGAGCCGCAACTGGTATCAACAACTACGTTTGCGATAGAATGAATTCAAGCTAGCAAAAGGAACTAAAGATTATATGGTTAAAACTAATGAATGAAACTTACTTTGAGATTTTCCATATGGAAGGTAGGCGTGATGATTTTCCTATGGTGAGCCCATTTTTCGCCTTTGAGGCTCAGAAGGCCATCGCCTTCAAGCTGTTTGATAAGTGGGTGAGCTTCGTTTTTCTCATAAAATTCAGACTTTGAGGAAAATATTTCTCTAATAAGATCTGGATCCGCCACAGTGAGGCGAGCGGTCGGTCCAAACCACACAAGAAATGTTGAACCTGCAAATTAAAATTAACAGATACAGCCACCATAGTATATACGTTATATTTAATCATATACCAACAATAATGTAGCTAGCTAGCTAGCTAACTAGCTAGTACTAATTGATCAAATATTAATTAATATGAAAAATTAATATTGATATAATTTAATTGAAAGTGATGAACAGTGACTATATATATGAAGTACATATACATAAGAATATATATATATTTATATAACAGTGTATAAATGTATTATGTATATAATGGTAAGGAGAAGGTTTACACCAAGATGGATATGGCATATATAGAGCTTCAGGTAGAAAGTAGGAAAAAGAGGAATAGGAAGGTAACAAGACAGCCCACTAATTCAGAGAGTTTGTTGCCTAGCCTGCCCGCCTGGATAGCGTAGACCCTACAACTACTATGGTAACTGATGAGAGAGAGAGAGAGAGAAAGAAAACAAAACAAAGGAAGAAGAAGACAACTCAAAACTATATATGCCACTACCAAACACAACTTCATTATCAAAAATTTTAGTTAACGATATATATATATCTATATATATCAAGTTCAGAAAAACAAAACTACTTTTTCTGCAGAGATGATGGATGATGATGTGATGAGATGGCTCAAGAAAACCCCCAAAAAAATAAAAATATTTTTTTTAGAGAAATTAAGGATTGGATTTTAATTGGGTTTAATTAATTATATATGTATATGTAGTAGTACAAATTAAAAATATGGAGAGTTGAGGAGAGATAATGTGACAGAAAGTATAGGAAAAGAAGTGGTGAAAAAGAAAAGAGTGGTGGAGGGTGCAGTCTGAACAGGTTGGTTTATGTATAACAAGAATCCAAGCCGAGAAAAAGGTCTAAAGAGCTGAAAAAAGAAGAGTATCCAAAAATTAGTTTCAACAAATTAAGCCCTTTCAAAAAGTTATATATATATATATATATCAATGTAAAAAGTAGCTACCTAGCTACACCAAGCTCATGCATCATCACACCAAGGACATCCATATCTAATTCAATCATCAAGCTATACCCTATATATAGCTAGCTAGCTAGCTGCCTCTCAATATTGAAGATATATATATATATATAAGTTAGAAATTAATATATAGGAGTACTATACTCCAAAAAAATTAAATTGAAGGACTAAAGTATATATATATATATATATATATGTATATATATATGGGGTTCCATCCATACCAACCGGTTGTTGGGAGCAACCCATTTTTGGCCAGCCAGTACAGCTTGTACCGGCCTTAGACTTTTTTTTTTGTATAAGCCGTAACAAGCTGTACCGGCCGGCAAAAAAGGGGTTGCTCCCCAACAACCGGTTGCTGTGGATGGAGACCCTATATATATATAACAACTTGAATATGTGTATTAATTAGTTACTATTTTAACAACCCATAAGAAAATGGATAGATGTCAAGAATTAGCTAACCTAGCTAGCTAGAAAAATTCTATTCTATATATAAAAGAAAGAAAAAAAGGAAAGAAACTTAATAAGAATTAAGAAGAAGAAATATATAGGAAATGAATTAATTACCATAAATTTTCTTCCAGTGGTGGTAAAAGGAGAGGACTCTAGGGAGAATATTGTGAGAGTAAGGAAAAGGAATGGGTTGAGAAGAGGCCTTCAACATTAGGCTCACAATTTCCTTGGAATTGCCTATCAAGAACCGATAAGGGGGGCCTCTGATTCCTTGCTTACAGAAATGTTGTTCAACCTTTCTGGGCCTCCACCACAACATAACCATAATCTTTAGCACAAAAACCAGCCCAATAAAAAACACAACATGAAACACTTTGATCATCTGTTCTTCTTCCATGGCTGCTGCCTTCATTGTTCCTAGCTAGCTCTAGCTCTAGCTCTAGCTAGTTAGTCTGTTCGGACCACCACCAGTACCAGCACCAGTACCACCTTTAATTTAATTGTACGTTCCTCTATATACAACTTCTTTTTTGGGGTTATGTTTGTTTGTTGCTTACTGTTAGTGTGGTTCCTTTTGTAATGCCACCACCAGCAGCAAGTAGGTAGTTTAGGGAGAGAAAGAGAGAGAAGAAAGGTTTGTTTGGCAAGGCCAACGGCGTAGGGACCGCCATTGGGATTATAAGGGTCAACGAATGATTTGTTTCTTCTTTTTTTAAAAAAAAAATTAAATTATAAAAAAAAACTTCAATTTTCGTAAAGACAATATTACCCTTGTCGTTTCTAATGTACTCTAGCAAGAGCTCCCAAAGAATGTAATTAAAGAGATTGTTTATCAAAAAGAATAATAAAAATATATGTATGTATGTGGGGTTCATCAGCTTTAAAAATACAACATTTCATTTTCAAATTTTGTATGCATGATAAAATCATCAAAATAATAGGCCAAAACTCTATACTATTTTTGTGGATTTCTCATCTCTCTCTCCGTGGTTTTTTTTTTATTGGATTTTCACGTAAATTCTTGTGTGTATGTTTATCTGTGCGTATTTCGTGAGTTTGATTTCACAACAATACAATCAACTTGTTAGCCCGAGATTTCGTCAGGCGTACAAAATTTGACATTAACAATGAGTATAATTAAAATTTCATTTGTATTCTTTGGGTAAAATTTGTAAATTTTAAGGTTATATATTATTTTTCATGCATGTTTATCACTAAATAATTTAATTAGGGTGTTTGATTTAACAATTCTGATACATATGCTAATCAACATATTATGTTATAATTATAAGCAAATGGAGAATTTTTTTTATAAAACAAATTTTATTTTTTTATAAATAATTTTTTTGTGTGTGAAACGAGTAGAATAGTATTTAGCTCGACAACCGTTTGGGATACTACAAAGAAAACTTCCGGCACGACCAAGTTGAATAAATTACATTTTGACTAGGTCATTGAGTTACTAGATCGTCATTACAACCAATATTATCAAAGAAATTAATCGTTTTTAGTCGATTAATATTTATTTTACATTATCATATATAAGAATCTAAACTACTTCAAATAATTTATTGACTTTACTAAACATGCATTGACATTGTAAAGCCAACCAATTTCAGAAATCCTTATTAGTCATTTGGTTATAACTTTCTTAACTACAATGTGAAAGAACTGACAAATTCCATATGTTGTACTCCCTGCGTCAAAGATAAAAATGTTGGTTGACTTTTTGCGTATATTAAAAATAAAAGATTTGTTTAATTTTTTATGTATATTAAGAAAGATGATCAAATGACAAAATTATTTATATTTAAATTATTATTTAATTACATAGTTTAATACCAAGGGTATTATAGACAAATTGTTGTAAAAAATATACTCCCTCCGCCCTATAATATATGACGTTTTAGAGTTGTACACAAGAATTAAGAAAATAATAGTATAACACTAAATATAATATTAATTGTTTATAATACCCTTTATCATATATTTATTTTATACTCTCTTATCTCTAACATTTTCCAATGAGGAGTAATGTCGGAAAGATTGTGGTTAATTTTCCTAAATTATATAAAACGTCAAATAATTTAAAAAAAATAAAATCATCTAAAATATCATGAATTATGGAACGGATAAAGTATTGTTTAAAATAAATAAATATTAAACTTGAGACTATCTAAAATAATAGGAGTAACTTTTATCTTATAACGGATGGAGTATAATATTGATCCTTATTCCTTTTTTGAATCAAAGGCTAAAAATATTTGTATAGGGTATTTTAGTCCATGAACATTCCATGGAGCAGCTAATACGATGACTGTTTTGTAGATTAATTAGTAGTTACTACTAAAGTCAAGTTTAAGACATGATTGATGGTAATTATTCCAACAATTAAATTGAGGGAGATTTTGAGAGGCTGCTAGCTACCGCGAAAACACGTCTTACAGATAAAATATTTAATTGAGAATTCCTTTTTTTCCGAAATCATTGAGTATGTTCTAGCTAGTCATCAAATAACGACCGTCTCACAATTTATGATACTTCTATTTCATTTTTAGCTTTTTTTTTTTTAATAATATTGTGTATTGTCAGGCCATATTTATTTGGACTTATTGGGCCACATTTGTTTGGGCCTTTAGAATATTGGGCCATCATTTAAGTGAGGGTATTTGTGAGCTTGGGTTTAAGAATTGGTTAGATAAGTGTTGACTGTTGACCCAATATGGTAATGAAGATTTGGCTTAATTTTAATTAGTGGGGAACAGTGATGTGACCAGCAGGTGTTTTTGCATGCAATTAGCTTAGATCACTTTGGGTGAGTTGCATGCGAGGCGGTTGGAGTATACGAGCACAGGACACTTCACAGACAAAGGTAACATTGTATTTTTATTACAAAACACTAGAGCTTATCACTTCCATTGTTAACCTTGTGTTGACCTGTATTGATTCTCACGCCGGAGTTATCCCACGACGGCTCAAGCCGTCAAGCTTCCGGTGCTGACTCGTTTACTTTGGATGCGTTTTTCGATGATTGAGGCGCGTAGAAAGATCCTGGTGTTAACATTGGCGCTAGAAGGAGGGCCCCCTTTTCTAGTATTTATGGGTTTCAATCACAGATTTTGACTGTTCTACATCGAAAGTTATGGTGAAGAGTAAGACAATTACTGCTGAGGGACAACCGACAACTGCGAGTTATTCTTTACAAAGAATTTCTGTTAAGGATAGGCTGGCTCCATCAAAAGGTATCCATAACAGGATTGGGTCACATCACTATTCCTCACTAATTAAGATTAAGCCAAATCTTCATTAACATGTTCGGTTTACAATCAACACTTATCCAACCAATTCCTATCAGCCCAAGTCCATAAATACCCTTACTTAAATAGTCTGATCCCACATCAGCCACCAGAGGAGTTATACTCAATTTTATCTCCTATACCTTTTGCTATCTGGGGGTAGAAATATTGGGTCCATTGCCGAAAGCAAAAGGATAAGTTAGTTTTGTTATAGTAGCAATTGATTATATGACTAAGTGGGTGGAGGCGAAGCCACTTAGGGCGATCACAGAGAAGGAATGTTTAAAACTTTTGAAGGAATCTATAGTGTTTCGTTTCGGTATACCTGAGGTGGTAATCTCAGATAATGGACGCCAGTTTGTGGGATCAAAGTTCGAAGCATTTTTGAAGGAGTTGGGGATACAACATAGAAGGACTTCGGTTGCTCATCCACATTCTAATGTGCAAGTTGAAGTAACTAATAGAACACTCTTAAATGGAATCAAGCGAAGACTGGATGAAGCGAAAGGTAGATGGCCAGAAGAACTGCTTAGCGTGTTATGGGCTTATCGAACTACATCAAGGACTACAATTGGGGACTCGCCTTTTAGGTTGACTTATGGTACAGATGCATTAGTTCCTGTAGAGATTGAATTTACAAGTCTTCTGGTTAGTCAATTTCGGGAGGTATATAATGATGAAGGACTTAAGGTCAACTTGGATTTGCTTGAAGAAATCAGGGAAGCAACCTTGATCAAGTTGGCTGCATATCAACGACGTGTGGCTAAGCATTACAATAAAGGGGCAAAGCTTCGAAGATTTGAAGTGGAAGATTTTGTTCTTAGGGAAGTTGAAGCTTCTACGCATCAAAATTTGGGAAAGCTGATGCATAATTGGGAAGGTCCTTATGAAGTTATTGAAGTGCCGAAGCCAGGAATTTATCGGTTGCGAGCGTTAGATGAGTCTGAGATAAAGAATATGTGGGGCATGCTGGAAGGCTTTGAAAATTTTTTCTGTAGAGTCATTGTTTGTGTACAGAAGTCTGTAATTATGCCAACAGTTATCAATAAAAGAAGTTTTTTCTCCAATGATACGTGTTTTATTTATTGGGTGATAGGAGCTTCAGTTGGATTTGTTCGTCCTTATGATGGCGAACAAAATTTTATGGAGGTTTGGTTGGATTTGTTCGTCCTTATGATGACGAACAAAATTTTATGGAGGTTAAAAGGAGAGTACTTCTGACTGGTATAGCAGGGATATTCTTGAAAAGAACTTGCACTATTTTCTACACTCAAAGTTTCCTTAAACTCAAAAGAAATACGCTCAATATTATAAAAGAAGAATTCTCTGATTTTGGTGTGATTTTCATTTCTAAGCTAAGCATCCAATTTATAGGAAAATGGCAAGATACTAATTGAAAATAAAAATCACGAGTGAACTGTTGCCCGATTCACGGGCTGTAACCGGCGGAAATTTTTTATTTTACTATTCATTATTGTGCAATAAAATATTCTAATAAAACAAAAACTTTTAATAAAATATAATGTATTCTATTTATAATCTAATAAAACAAAACTTGTAATATATATATATATATATATATATATATATATATATATATATATATATATATATATATATATATATACTGACTACCGAATTTTGAATAAATTTAGAAAGTGGGTGGGGGTCCATGTAATAAGCCAAATTTACCACAAATACTTCATAAAAACCACTCTATTTATGTGACGCTCCCAAAATAGGTATACATCATCTATTCTGAGTCGCCAAATACATGGTACAGAATACAAATACAATCTTAAATATACGACATGAGCTGGGAGTTTTAATACAAATATTGTCTTCTAGACAGTTTTCAAACTCAAAATAAGTCCTCAATACATTTATTATTACACTATTTCATAGAATAGTGAGGACTACTAATGCTATCATCTGGACCGTCACTCCGTTCCCCGACTAGTCCCTGCTACGTTCTCATTTCCTGAAGAGAACAATGAAAGCAAAAGGGTGAGCTCAACTAGCCCAGTAAGAAATATTATGGCCAAGATAATGCAGAATAAATTATCGTTAGCCTTCAACAGTGTTAAACTGATACAATATAACAAACATCAAGTTTAACTAGCGAAACAAGCAATCCATTAAAAGAGTCAAGTAGAGAATAAAATCTACTATCTTCTATGATTTTAAAGGTTTTTCATCACTTTTATCGCTAAGACTCAGCTTAATAAATAAACCACATCATCGAATCATCCCCGCACTACGGGCTAATGATATTCATGTAATCATTAATCACTACAAGAAAAAGCTTTATTTCCGACTGAATTATGATCAACTAAACATATTCAGTCGATGTTAATCTAAGACCGACTAAATATTTAGTCGACCTTAAGTCAGTCGGCATTAATGTATCCTCGACGGACATCAGTCGAATTTAAGCCCTCCTCATTGGCGCGAGGGTTTTCCGCCAGCGTGAATATATAGTCGACAAAATATGTGTCATCCTCGACTGAATACTTCGTCGAGATTAGCTTATTGTCGACAGACATAACCTCGACGAAAGTCCGTCGAAAATAAACCTCAAAAAACCATTCCCCTTCCTTGCGCCCTATCATTTACATATCTTTTCCTCTCTCCCTCTAAATACCAGCCGACTGAGCTCTCTCTCTCTCTCATACAACCGAATACTCCCAACCCCCTCTCCACCGGTCCCCCAACCCTGCAGCTGGTACCCCCACTCCCCCCGGTCGGTCGTCCCCCTTGTACGACCCCACCCTGCCCCGGTACCCCCACCCCTCTCCCCTGTCGATGTCGTCCCCCACCCCTTGTACGTCCCGGTACCCCACCCCACCCCACCCACCCACCCCCAAGTACCCCCACTCCTAAACCCCTTCCCCCGGTACCCCCACCCCTCTCCCATAGACCCCCGACTCCCTGTCCCGGTACCACCCCCACCCAGCACTCATTGTCGCCGGTCACCACCCACTGCCGCCGGACTTAGACTGTTCTTTCCTAATTTTTCAAGTATTGAGTATATATATTATATATATGTTAGTAGTATAAAATTTGAGTATGAAATTTGTGTATGAATTTGGTATTATAATGTGCAATTGGTCTAAATTTATTTTGTTTTTGGATTGATATTATTAGAATTTTGGTATTATAATGTATGAATTCTGTTTTTAGTTTATAATTTATCTGAAATTGGTCATTTGGGCCTGAAATTGGTCATTTTCAGCTTTTGTACATGTATAGCATCCATTTTATTGTTTGGTTTTATTTTTTTTATGTAATAGCAGTGTATATTTCTTCAATTTCAATATTGTATGTTATATGTTAATAGCAGTAAAGTAATTTTATGCTTGATATTTCTAACGAAATTTCCCACGAAATTTTGTCAGAATTCTTGAGATGCAAAATCTGTTGGCTCTAATAACTATTTATTACTTAATTTACTAATACTAAAATTCACTAATTAAGTAGCATTTACTTAATTAGTTTTCGACAAATAATTTATACTTCAAATATCAATCATTTTAATCAACTTAATTAAAAAAACAAAATAAAATAAAAATTCACTATTTAATATACTAATATATAATTCAGAATAAAATAAAATAAAGTTTAATAAATGAAATAAATATAATTTAATATATAAATAGATTAAATTAAAAATAAAAATTATTAATAAATAAAATAAATAAATAAAACAATAAATTTCATTTAATTTAGCTTATTAAATAAAATAAATTTTAAAAATGAGATAATATAATATAATAAAAAAATTAAATTAAAATAATTAATAAATTAAAATAACATAAAATAAAATAATTTTAACTAGTCGGGGAATGGAGTGACGGTTCAGATGATAGCATTAGTAGTCCTTACTATGGCATGACATGCAATATATAATTGTATTGAGGACCTAAGATGTGTGTGTCGTATTTTATATATCACTTAATAATTGATTTTGGTGAACAACAATAGGGTGACAAGAACCCAACCCTGAAAGCGTCAAAAGTGCACTACAGTAAAATGAAGAGAACAAAAATCTTCTCGTGTCCCTTTGGAGACTTAAAATATTTGTTGTTGTACTTTATATGGCATATATTAATTTGAGTGTGAATATTGTCGTATTATATACGTTACAATATTTGTATTAAAATTCACAGTATATGTGACGCCCCCAAAAATAGGTATACATCACCCATCTTGAGTCACCAAATACATGGTACAGGATACAAATACAATCTTAAATATACAACAAGAGCTGTGAGTTTTAATACAAATATTATCTTCTAGACAATATCCACTCTCAGAATAAGTCCTCATTACAATTATTATCACACTATTTCATAGAATACTGAGGACTACTAATGTTGTCATCTGGACCATCACTCCATTTCCCGACTAATCCCTGCTATGTTCTCATTTCCTGAAGAGAACAGTGAAAGAAAGGGTAAGCTCAACTAGCCCAGTAAGAAATATTATGACTAAGATAATGCAGGATAAATTATCATTAGCCTTCAACAATGTTAAACTGATAAAATTCAATAGACAACAAGTTTAACTGTAGCGGAATAAACAATCCATTAAAAGAGTCAAGTAGAGAATAAAATCTACTATCTTTTATGATTTAAAAAGTTTTTCATCACTTTTATCGCTGAGACTCAGCTTAACAAATAATCCATATCATCCCTGCACCACGACCAAGGATATTCATTAGTATCACGACCACAAATTATACATGCATTACGGGCCAAGGATGTTCGTGTATTCATCAATGGTCAAGATCATGCCAACAATTATCCATCAATGCATTATGGGCCAATGAGGACTTTTACCACATTATTTGTAACATTACGGTCATGATTATACCGAATAATCTCTGGTCATAATCATACCAAGTCCATCTATGCACTACAGGCCACATATGACTTTCAATAAAATATAAATATGAGGATGATGACAATGATATAAGAATTCAATAAAACAAGTTCAAGAATTAATTTATCCAGGAACTAATAACGTCCAAATTGTCAACATGATACTTCTTTGTAGTGTAAAATTCAAGAATGCTCAGAAGAATATTTTCATGAAAAGATACTGGATGAAGTGCAAATATCAAGGATATTCCACCAATTTCATGGAGTATAGAAGTCAAAACTTTAACCAACTGAGTATAATAAAGAATATTTGAAACTGCAAATGGATTTTCGCCCGCCATGCGGTAATCCACGTATACAGATCATTTTCATAATTTAATAAGGAATGAATACAAAGGATCATTCACCATGCATGTGGTAATCCACATAGGCAGGTTATTCCAACATAATAATAAAGAATGGAATAACAGAAGGATTCACCATGCATGCAATAGAGACCGCACAGACAGGTTATTCCCAACAGAATAATAAATAATGGAACCAGGTCCGGCGTAAACGCACAGACAGGATATTCTGACAGAATAATAAATACGGAATAATAAATAATAGAACCAAGTCCGGCGTAAACGCATAGACGAGATATTCCGACAGAATAATAAATATGGAATAATAAATAATGGAACCAGGTCCGGCGAAAACGCACAGACAAGATATTCTGACAGAATAATAAATAATGGAATAACAACAGAACTTCGCATAAACAGGTTATTCCAACAGAATAATAAAGAACGGAACCAGGTCAGACGAAATTCGCACCGACAGGATATTCTAACAGAATAATAAAGAATGGAATAATAGAAGAATTTCACCATGTATGCGGTACTTCGCATAAACAGGTTATTCTAACATAATAATGAAGAATGGAATAACAGCTCTTACGAGTATTGAAAGAAAGTAATTCTCTTCATGAATACGAAAGAATAATACTCATTACCTTAGAAGAAACTGGATATTGAAGTAGTGAAGTAGCAAAAAACTCTTCTTCTTTCTCTCTATAATTTCTCTCTCTAGAGTTTCAGTGAATTCATAAAAAATAATGAAGGAATGAGTTTCTATTTATAGAAGAATGGACTGAATAGTTACTAATTCACGAACGGTCCAGATTGATTTACTTTTAAACGGACGGTCCATATTAAAACTTAAAGCAACGGTCCATACTGATTCACTATTAAAACTTTAAACCAGCTGTCGATATTGATTTACTATTAAAACTTTAAACCAGCGATCCATATTGATTTACTATTAAAACTTTAAACCAACGATCCATATTGATTTACTATTATAAATTCAACCAAAGGTCTGAAAAATTAACACATCTCTTTATGGAATAATATTGTACCCAAAAATAATTTAGACCGAAAAGAAATATATTGTTCGAGTGAATAGTAACTCATGAATAGTAACTCGTGAATAGTACTCTGACACAAAAAGGGTCCCAAATACCCGTTTGAACAATATAACCTCCAGATATCAATTATCATCAAAATAGATGTCGATTTCTACTAACACAAATAATCCCAACACAATGAAACTATCAAATTCATCTTTAATAAACACGAACTTATTCATCATTAATATTATAACTCATAATATTTAACAACCAGGTTGTTCCCAGGAAAGAGGGTGTTTTCCAATAAGGATTTCTTCCTATTGGCGCGCAATTAGGTGACCAAACCTCTCCTTGACAGAACTTCTAGACACTGTAAATATTGCAATTTAATAATATAAATAACTTTGTCGTCTCAATTATTAATTTAATAATATAACATATAATGCAGATGATACTGTGATAATAATCGTCAATAATATGAGAGATATGATGCAGCAATTACTGTAGCAATAATTGAGTATAACTGAGTGATTTCTCACCTAAGAATCAATAATCAATACCGTGTGCTACTATACAACCATGCGTATTACTGTACTTTTACTACCGAGTAGTTCAACAGTATTAACGATAAAACTTCCGCCGTTATTTTCATAAAAATATTTTTGTCGTTTTCTCAATCCGACAATAATTCTATTGTGGGGTCCACCAATGATTGCGTCGTTGTACGAATATTCCCTGCTAAAATTAATATTTCTCGACCAATCGAATATAATATAACAACTTGCATACTTTGCAAAATTTATAAATACTACCCACAATAATAACATTATCTCAAATCCACACCATAATATTCAAAAAAATATTTTGAGAAAATTAAATCTTTATTCGTAAAATTTGGGATTTTACAGTATATATGTCGTTGAATTTTGCATGACTGTTATATAATTAAGATTGTATTTGAATTTTGTACCATGTATCTGGCGACTCAAGATGGGTGAGGTATACCTATTTTGGAGGCGTCACAATGGTGATAATTATTGGTTCAATAATGTGAAATATTGTGCATTTTCTGCTGCGACAATTATTGGTTCAATAATATGAAATATTATGCATTTACTACTATGACAATTATTAGTTCAATAATATAAAATACTGTGGAATACCGTGTGTGCTACTGTCACTACAAGAAAATCGACTAATTGCGACGAACATTTTCCCTCAAAGATAGACAATGTTCGACGAATATTTGAGTCGAACATAATTCAGTCTAAAATATAGTAATTTCGACGGACGTCGGTCAAAAATAGAAGGAGCACCTTGGCGCCAAAGTTTGTGCCAGCACAAAACTTAAATTCGACGGAACAGTGTTTATTTTCGACGAACTATCAGTCGAAGATAATATAATTACGACAGATGTATTATCGACGAAAATTCCGTCGAAAATAAGCTTTAAAACCTAATAAGATCACTTTTTCCCCACTCACCCACCCGCCCGCCCGCCAATTCTCATTCTCTCTCTCACTCTCATCTTTTATCTCTCTACCACCAGACGCCACCACCAGACGCCGCCTCTAGCAAACACCACCACCACCAGCAGCCACCGCCGCCAGACGCCGCCACCACCACCACCAGTATTTCTAAAATTTGCACATTAATTCAAGGTATGATATTTCTAAACCTTTAGTTTCACTACAAAAAAAGGTCATTTGTGATGGTCAAAATCCATCACAAAAAGTAGGAAAACCATCACGAAAAGTTTACGTGATGTCTTCAAGCATCACAATGGTCGTCGTGTATACGCCCATCATGAAAGGTTTTATGTGATGGTTTTGGCAATCATGCAAACACTTAGTGCTTTTGTGATGATTACTATAATTACATTAACACGTAATCTATTATGATTGTCAAAGTCATCACAAAAAAAGACTAGAGATCAAATGTAAGAACGTAAATCTCTATTTACGTCCAATTTATTTCACTATATTAGTTGTATCTGTATTAATTGTATCAAATGATACTTATAGGATTCGAACCTGGTCTGCCCCTATTTGCAAACTAAATAACGAATATTACCACTACATCAAAGCCCATATCATGATTATAATTTTAAAATAAAATCTAAAAGGAAACATATATGATTTGACTTATTAAACAAAATTATTTCCACATAAGATTTGGTGATTGTAATGACAGTCATAAATATTCTATAATGATGGTAAAAGTAGTCATCACTGAGAGCCATCATATATTTTATTGTTTTGTGATAGCTTGAAAATTCCATCGCAATATACCTTCTTTTTGTAATTATAAATAAATTTCGTCACAAAAATCTATCTTTTAAACCAAATCTATCGTAATAGAATCACAACCGTAGATATCAAGTCGGTATTAAAATCTGATGACGTGTTCGTGTTAGCAAGTCAAGCGGCTCAAGTGTATTATGCTTCTAATGTCATAAATACTAGAAGTCCTTGGTACACAGTTGTCACAACTAAAACATGTCCATTTGATGATGCAAACATGTTTAATAGGGATGAGGCGTTTCAAGAAGATGTTAGTAACCATTTGGTCGTAGTGTTAAATGTTGAAGATGTGATGAGTACTGATGTCATTGACGTACCTGACGATGAGGATCTCGAGGAAATCATCATCGTGAATGATTATGTAGTCATTGAGGATGATAACTATAATGAAACTGATCTCGAAACTGAGGATGCAGAAGATACTGAATCCGAGAATGAGCTACACGTTGAATCTGATGGGTTTGATGACGTACATAATTGCAAATGAGCATTCATATTAGTAAATACCATATTGTTAAACCTTACATATTCATAATGTATGATCAATTTGGTTATTGCAGTAGCATATCCATGCCTAGACATAGCGGTGGAGGTCGCCGAAAGGGGGGTTCTGAGCCATTAGATTCCACGGTATTCTGCATGCTATGTTATTTTCATTATTCTTCATGCTTATGTTATTTTAATTTAACAATAATGTCTTTTTATTTTTCACATATATACAGACTAATAATTTTTATTTTCAATTTTATGAACAGCGTGGCGTGGCGATGGCGATGACAAGGGGACTGGGACTGGGACTGAGACTAGTGATGGCGATGGCGATGACGATAGTGAGGGTGATGATAATGATCATACATACTAGTTTATATACTCATTTTTCATTCATTCATTTGTACTTATTAGTGTAGTCTCTGAAAGTGTTATAAATTGTATATACATTTTGGAACATTCGTTAATATTAGAAATTGTTGATGGGTTAGTAGATTATTGTAATTTTTGATGAGTTAGTAGATTATTTGTAATTGTTAGTTTAGTTTATATATTTGGCGAATATATATGTTGAATGACAGGAAATACTGTTATTGGGCTGAAACAGGTTGCAGGTACAAAAATATTGGGTTTAAACACCTGGACCCTGAAATTTTTAAAAAATCATTTCTAAAAAAAAACTTTATTTTCAAAGGAATAAGCTAATTTCGACGATTATTCAGTCAAAAATAAGGTTTTCTGATTTAATTGATAAATAAAACTTTCGTCGGTAATAGCTTATGTACGACGAAATTTCGTCATATTTATCATTCATTATGTACGACGGAAATAGGTCGCCGTAAATATTCCTTTGAACATATGTGAAATTATCCCCGACGAAATTATTCCCTCGAAAATATTCCCTCGAACTTAGGTTATATACGATGGAATTACGTCGTGCTTAAGTCCGTCAAAGTTAGCTAATTACGACGGACAATTCGACGGACTTATTTTCTACGCGTGTAATTACGACGGAATATACGACCAAACGTTCCCTCGTAAATAACATAATCCGACGGAATAAGACTAATACCGATAGAAATGTCCATCAAAATTAGTCGATTTTCTTGTAGTGTGTGGAATACTTATTGTTCCTTTGTCACTGAATATTTTAATAGTTAAAGGTAACAGTTCCGTCGACAATTTTTTTATGGAAAATATTATTTCTGACATTTTCTGCATCCGACAATTATTTCGTTGTGGGGTCCACCAATGATTGATTATTTCGGCGTCGTTGTACTGAATATTATTTCCCGACATTTTTTTTCTTTTTTATACTGAATATTCCCCAACATTCGAATATTCCATGACATTCTTTTTGGTTTCTAATTATAATTTACACATATCATTCTTAACTTTAACAATTTTATTAATTTAACACCTTATTGTTTAGAATAATATTTATAAAGAAAATTAAATTTTATTTATTAAAAATTGAGATCTTACAAGTCTAAACATGTGTGTGTTGCATTAGTATAATGAATTGATGTGAGACGGATTATAGAGTGTTCAATTTCCCTATAAGAAGTAAGAATTCTTTTGTTTTTATCATAAAACAAATTTAATGGTACTACCTCAATTTTATAAAAGAAGCCTATATTTTGACCTTTTGAAATTGATTTGTGAAATATAATGATTTAAAATTGATGTAAGATTATTTAAATTTTAACAATAACGGATTATGTAATTAGTATACGTACTTCTTAGATAATTCATATTTGTATTCATAAGAATCAAATTAATATATATATATATATATATATCAATTTTGAAATTTATAATATCTCAAAAAACGAGACCTCTTTTTTTTTAATATATTAATTATATATATATATATATATAGGTTGATGCTTGATTATTTATAAAAGGCAAAATTGTACAACCAAGTTGTCACCTAAATTTAATTTGGCTCTTTAAGTTGTTAAAATTTCAATGTAGTCATTCGAGTAGCCAATTTGATTTAGTTGACTCACATTGTCTTCGATTATTTGTGATATAAAGGACTCAATTGAATAAATATTAAATTGACCAATTGAAAGAATTAACTGAGATTTGTATAACTTAGAGGACCAAATTCAAATCGCGTGACAACTTGGAGGTATGATTTTATAATTTGGTTTTATTAAAAAAATAACAATATTTATGGCCAACCGTATGGGTAGCTTATGTAAATAAATGTATAAGATATCCATAATTGCACCAAACATGACCCAGACGTATAAATTAAATTCCGTGGGTTTTATTCAGTTTAATTAATTATTTCAGCCATGAGAAAAAACAAACATGCAACAAGATTGCTAATAATATATAATATAATCCTACAGTAAATATTACGTCAGAAGTTATAGCAAGTCAGGTGAAAGATCGACATCGTGCTTTGGTTAAATTATTTAGAGATGGATCGCGCGGAGTCATTAATTATCATTTTAATATATAAATTTGGTGTCACCAAATTATTAAGTTATGCTGTTAATTTTTCATCTCATTCACATGCTCCTTCTTAATACTAAATATATTTGCGTGCAAGTCTAAGAATGCTTATATATGGATCCAGTTAGCATGAAATAAACTATATGGTAAGTTCACCCCATAATCAATTCGGTGTTGACACACAGACAAGAGTGTAATCTCTCCGTCTGCGTGTCAGCACTGTATTGGTCATCAAGTAAACTACTCCCCGTAACTACCATTTATGGAAATTATAATGAAGGTAAAAAAACTTAATTTCTAGGCGGACCAAGTAAATTGTATATATAAATTTGGAAAAATGGGTGCTGTAATGTAAATAAATTGAACGAGAGAGAATTGAATAAACTAGGCTGAAAGAGAGATCGAGGAGTGTACGGTTGACATACAGTAGTATTTCCTTTTCCCTAGCTTGTTCCCAAAAAGAAGGTTTTGGGTTTGGGGTGGGGATAGAGAAAGAAAGAAAGGGCACAAAGGGGGTTGTTATTTTGGAATGTTGCTCTTAAATTTATGCACATGGGAACAAGGCTGTCTATTTAAGGGTTTCTTTCTGTGCTTTTGGTAGGGAAATATGCCATGGGTTGACCCAACAGTGAGGTACCCACCCAAGGGCAGCCTCCCCTAATCTTGTCTTAATAATCCCAAGACATGTTTGGGTCATGTGCCCTTCATGGACCCCTTAAATATAGCTAGCTACTTGGTGTGTGTATGTGTGTGTATATATATATATATATATATAGGGTCTCCATCCACAACAACCGGTTGTTGGGGAGCAACCCCTTTTTGGCCAGCCGGTACAAGCTGTTACGTCTTATAAAAAATAAAAAAAAAATTCTAAGGCCGGTACAAGCTGTACCGGCTGGCCAAAAAGGGGTTGCTCCCCAACAACCGGTTGCTGTGGATGGAGACCCATATATATATATATATATATATATATATATTTCAGCCCCAACAACAAACTCACATTTCTTCCATTAATATAGTGTATACTAATTAGCCAACTAATTTTGCCTTGTGACAAGCTAGACTGTGCAAACATATATATACAACTTTTGAGTCATAGCTAGCTAGTTTTCTTTTGCTTGCACTTTCTCTTATTTTCTCCATGCGTTTATTAATCATACATACATACATATGGAGTACGTAGTACCTTATATGCATGCATGCATGGGATATAGGGAAAGAAGTGTAATTGTTTAGAAAAAAGAATTCTAATTGATGATGTAGATTTAATTGGTTCCCTAAGCATGCATGTTGCCAAAGGGTGGAGTAGTTAATGCAAATTTAGCACCCTGACCTAAACTTGTTGCCGCCCAAAGGGTGGAGCCTTGTGCCTATGGCCCCTATCTAATTAGTAGTAGCACCTAAAGGATTTGTATTTTGATTTATGGACAACTTATGGTAAATTACTCGATAATCATTCGCTAAGCCGGACTTAAGTCATCCAATGTGACTGTCCTGATGAAGTTGGAGGTTATTGATCAGTACATTAATTATTAACCTATAGCTAGCTATATATGTATGGGAGAGGATCAAGAGTAGAACTCTTAAGTAGTAGAACTCCCTTAAATAATAGAATTGTATCAAATCGACGTAGTTTTGATAAGACGCGGTGGCATTTTTGTAAATACCATGCCACCGCATATTTACAAAAATGCCACCGCGTCTTATCAAAACTACGTCGTTTTGATACAATTCTATTATTTAAGGGAGTTCTACTACTTAAGAGTTCTACTCTTGATCCTTTCTGATATATGTATAATAATATATGTATGTAATTCACTACATAAATAAAACTTGTACAAATCTAGCTTTATAAGAAGAACATGGACTACTGTACAAGATTGATAATGAAGTTGATGGTAACTAGCTGGCTAATTCCTATCCCATTTAGTAAACCTCTCTCTCTCTCTCTCTCTCTATATATATATATATATATATATATATGATTTGAAATTGTGTCAAAATATACTTTTTAGTGCTGGAAAAATCTTAACCCGAAATAATTCGTTGTTACAAAATATATCTAGGTTTAAGTTTGTTCAAAATTAACTTAATTTATTTAAAATTTAAAAATAATAAATTTAAAAATTAACTTAATCTAAAAGAAGATGACAAGCAGAGCCGGCCCTGGGCAAGGGCCACCAGGACTATCGCCCAGGGCCCACAGTTGAGAGGGGCCAATTTTTTTTTATAAATTTATGTATTTATGTGTATAAAAAAATAAAATAAAATAAAAATTAGGAATATTATGTATTGAAAATGATATGTTAAAAAATATTAAATATAATAGTATAATTGATGATTTTGCATCTAAAAGTGCAACAAGAAAACATTTTAAATAATGTTTTTGGTTTAGATTTCATTGGGCAAAACAAAAGAAATACCCAATGTAGTTGGTAGGTTTTATTGATTACAACATATATTGAACTTTTAATTTTTTAAATTACACCACTAAACTAATTATTATTTTAAAATTGGGTCATTCCATTAAAAAAAATAAACGGACCTTAATTTTTTATCTACAAACCTACTTAATTACTCACTGTAGTTGGCAAATTTTACAGATTACACCATTGAACTTTTAATTTTTTAAATTATCCCATCAAACTAATTAAAAATAATTATTTTAAATATTTTTAAAAATAATTATTATTTTAAGTAAAAAATATTAGAAACTTTTTTTTCTTCATAAATGAGTAGAGTTTCATAAAATATAGATTCAAATAAATTAAAGTGATTTTAAATTTAATTAATGTCTACTTAATTTTTTAACAGAATGACCCATTATTAATATTAGAAATTTTTTAAAAAAATAAAAATATAAATTAAATTAAAAAATAGTAAAAGATAAATAAAAAACTGATTCAATTTTTTCAAAAGAGAAATTATTAATTTTTATAAATAAATATTATTTTCAAGAAAAAAATTGGAAAATTCTTCATATTTTAAAAAAATGAGTAAAATTTTACAAAATATAGATTCAAAAATAATTTTTTTTTCAAAAGAAAAAAAAGATTTTTTTAAAAATCAACAAGGTTTCATAAAATTTTAATTTTTAAAATCTATATTTTATGAAACTTTACTCATTTTATGGAAAAAATTAAAGTTCTAATATTTTTTTACTGAAAATAATAATTATTTTTAAAAATATTTAAAATAATCATTTTTTAATTAATTTAATGGGGTAATCTGAAAAATTAAAAGTTCAATGGTGTAATCAGTAAAACGTGACAACTACAGTGGATAATTCATTAGTTTTGTAGATAAAAAATTAACGTCTGTTTATTTTTTTAATAGAATAAACCAATTTCAAAATAATAATTAGTTTAGTTGGGTAATTTGAAAAATTAAAAGTGCAATTATGTAATCAGTAAAACTTACCAACTACAATAGGTATTTCATTAGTTTTACCGATTTTATTGATATTTTTATTTTGTAGGTACATGTGATGATTCTTTGCTTCGATGATATTTTAAAATGTTCTTTCTTATCTTTTGTAAATTCTTATAATTTTAATAAAATTAATTAGTTGATAATTTATTTATTTTTTTATTTAATTTATATAAATGGGCACACTTGAGAAAATTTCCCCTGACCTTAGAAAACTCAGGATCGACTCTGATGACAAGGTAGAATATCCAATCACAATGACATGAAAATATCAATTTTTTATATTATATTTTGAGATTCGGTTATTATGAAATTAATTTCATAGTAAGTTGGTCAATTGATCAATATAACGCTGACATATAAAAAAATCATTTTCCACCTGCGTATTAACACTATATTAATCAATTTATCAAAATTAATTTATATCTGTCATCTTGCTGATCACAAGGACATATGAAGACGACAAGGTAGAATATGCAATCAATTAAAGAAGATGTGGAGTTTTCGAAAATGACCAAAATAATCCAACCAATTAAGAAAGGAATCCTGCCTGCCTCCTGCTGCTGCTGCTGCTGGTGATGAATTGAAGGGTACTACTCCACCTTTTAATTTAGTGTCAGGTGATAACAGAAAAAGCTGCTGTCAAACAGTTTCCCTTTTGGAAGAGAAAATTTGTCAGTTTGTTAAAATTTATGTAGCAACTGCAGTAATAATAAGTTAGTTATGGATTTCTTATTTCAATAATACACCAGTAGCCAGTAGTACATTTTACTCATTGCCTTGGTTTCATCCTTTCTTGTATCATTTTAATGATTAGTGGGTATCACAACTCTTGGGCTTATCCAAAAACTGTGAAAAAGTACTACCAGTATTTTAGGCCAGGTAACTACTCCACGTACACATTCATTTATGTTTTTGTAATTAAAAACTAACGGCCTATTTATTTAGAACTGAATGAAGTTGAATGACTGAATCGGTCAGTGTGTTTATTTTTGTCTGAATGGCTGAATCAGTAAGATTGACGAGCTAAATGGTTAAATCAAATTTTTTGAGCTGAATGAGCAGCTGAATGAAGTAAAAAAATTAAAAAAAATATTAACTATTATATTAAGTAATATTAAATAAATTTACAACAATTTTAAATTTTTTCAGAAGGGTAAAATAATAAAGTTTTGTCATTCAGATATTTCAGACATGTCAATTATCAAACAGCTTTTTTCATTCAGATTCAGATTCAACTCATTTAGATTCAGATTCAGATTCAGATTCTTTCAATTTTTATCAAACACCCCCTAAAACGTTAAAATTATTGCTAACAAAACTTGATTTCATGCAACCGATAATTAATAACCCATAAAGTGTTGACACTATAAAAAAGAAATTAATTTTATTAAATTATTTTATATCAATTAATTTATTTTATTTTATTATTATCTTAAATTAACCGTCTTATGTTATGTTATCTTATATTATCATATTTTATTATATTTTATTTTATTATCTAATATTATGTGACACCCCCAAAATAGGTATACATCACCCATTTTGAGTTGTCAATAACATAGTACAGAAACAACTACAACTTTATTAATACAACATATAAACTATGAGTTTAAATACAAATATTATCATCTAGACAATATTCACACACAAATAAGTCTTTATTACAATTATTGGTACATTATTTTATAAAAATGGTGAGGACTACTAAACGACTTTCTAGAACCTTCATTTCATACCCCGACTACTACTCGCTACATTCTCACCTCCTGAGAAGAAAAATAGAACAAAAAGAAAAAGGGTGAGCTAGCTTAACTAGCCCAGTAAAAAATATTATGACTAAGATAATATAGAACAAATTATCGTTAGTCTTCAACAAGAAAAAATCTGATAAAATACAATAGACAACAAGTTTCAGATCAATATTCGTAGCGGAAATAATAATTCATAGATGAGTTATGTAGAGAATGAAATCTACTATAATCTATGAATTTAAAAGTCCATCATCATTATTTTATTCATGTACCATCAATCAATATTCATCTTGAATTAAATATTCATCTTTGCACTACAAGCCAAAGATATTCATCAATTGGTCATGTTCATCTCAACACCTGTTCATCTTTGCACTACGGGCCAAAGATATTCATCAGTTGGTCATGTTTATCTCAACACATGTTCATCTTTGCACTACGGGCTAAATATATTCATCAGAAAATTATTAATCTTTGCACTACAGGCCAAAGATATTCAGTAAAATTATCATTTAGGACTGAGGATAATAAAAAATATTTTAAAGAAAACGAATCTAGTGAAACAAAAGAATAAATATTGAGGATTCGTATTTCGGTTTATCCATGTCCAAAAATACCACATAAATAATCATAGTGGAGTAAAATTCAAGAATGATCAAAACATGGATACAATCAAAGCTAGTATCCATAATAGATATTTTGGACGAAAAGAAAAATTTTCATTTTTTGATGAATAGTGCCGTATTCGTGAATAGTGTCATATACATGAATAGTGCCGTATACATGAATAGTAATCCCGACATAAAAAATTCCAAATTTGATTAAAAGTTCAAACCAATATTTCGACATAATAATATTGAAGAAAATAATATCATTTAAGAAGAAAATAACATCCCTTACCTCGAAAAGAATAGTACTTCTGGCTGGAATATCAGTTGTAACGCTGAAGGAACTTGCACCGTATAACAACACTCAAAGTATCAAAATACTCACAAGAATACGCTCGATAATATAGAGAGAGAAAGAGAGAGAAAACTTCAGTTTCTGGTGTGATTTTCAATTCTAACCTAAGCACCCTATTTATAGGAAAATGGTTAGAACACCAAAACAGAAAATTTAATAAAATATTATTATATTTATAAAATTGTCACGCCCACCTTTGAAATCTGATTTCATCTCATTGCACATGTTTAGTGAGGCCCACAAAATGTAAAAAATATTTTTATTAATAAAAATAATTAAAACTTCAAAAAATCAATTATTTTGAAACTTCAGAACTTCAATAATTCATAATAAATAGTCCTTTTATCAGAAAAATTCAAACCTCATGCCCTTTCCATAGGAAATTCCATTCTCTACAACTTTGCAGAAGAAAGTTTTTCTAAATTCCAAACAGAAATTGACTGAAATCCACAAATGGGTCGATTTTCCAAGCTATAATCAAATTTCAGTCAAGAAATGGGGTCCACAAACATGAAAAACATGTTTTAAACATTTATTAAAATAAAAATACTCTTCCTCCTCATTTATTCATATATCCCACATTCATTGTAAAATATCACCATTATTATATTATTAAAATATAATAATATATTTAAATGAATTATTTTATCAGAAGAGATAAAATATCAATTTTCAACAATTGTCACATTAAAAATTTTCTCTATCTATATCCACATAAAATAAATATTTCCCTTATCATATAAATCAATAATTAATTATTCATAAATAATATTACAGAATCACAATACTGACAACCAGGCAGTTCCCAGGAAAGAGGGGGCTTTCCAATAAGGATTTCTTCTTACTGGCGCGCAATTAGGTGACCAAATATCTCCTTAGACAGAACTTTCTAGACATTGCCAATAATGTTATCTAATAAAATTATTCAAATAATATGAATTATTGAAACAATAATAATATAAAATATCAACGTAGCAATTATTGAATCAATAAAATAAAATATTAAACAGTAACTACTATATCAATTATTGAGTAGTGTCTTCTTACGTAAGAATCAATAACTGGTGCAATACCGTGTGCTACTGTGTTTTAACCACCGGGTATTCCAACAATATTAACGATAACAACTACGCCATTATTTATAAACAACTTATACTTGTCATTTTTTTCATCCAATCGCTTTTCGTTATAGGGCCCACACAAGGCTGCGCCGTCGTACGAATATTCTCCGACAGTAAGAATATTCCACGACCAAACGAATTTTTTCCAACAACAATGAATATTTTATAACCACTTGCTTATTTAAAATATTTGCGCATTTTACCTATAACTAATCACATTAATCAAATCAACACTTACTATTTCAAAATAATAAATAGAGGAAATTTAATTTTATTTATAATAAACTGGGGTCTTACATATTATATTATGTAAATTATGTTATTATTTTATTTTATTTTATTTAGTAGTGCAAAACTAAGTAAATGCTACTTACTTTATTTTATTTTATTTTAGTAGTAAGAAACTAAGTAAATGTTACTTAGTTTATTTTAATATTTATAAAATAATTAAATAATATATAGAAACAAGCAGTGTCCACAAATTTTGCAATTGAATAATTCTAAATGAAATTTCGTTGAGAATTCCGTTACAAATAACAAGTATACCAATTACCATCAATGATAATCACTAAATATAAGAATCAATTAACATAAGGTAGTCCCAAAATCAGTGACAAGCTTGATAAGGCAGTCTTAAAATCAGTAGCATAATCAATTAACATGTATAAGTTTGATCAAATAAAATCAATCCCAAAACAAAAATTCAGTTTTAATTGAGTCAGTTAACATACATTTGATCAATTAAAACCACACAGTATCAATTTCAAAAACACAATAGCAATCCTAAAATGATTTACCAAAATCATATATATAAGGCATTCCCGAGTCAGAACATATATATATATATATATATATATATATATATATATATATATATATATATATATATATATGACAACCCTTCCATAGCAGCCGGTTGCCATTAGAACTGTGCAACAACCCCTTTTTGGACCGTTGATAAATTGATTTGAAGGCTGAGATTAGATCTTATATTTGATAAGCCGGCACAGATAGTTGTGCCTAATTATATACTTGTATCGATTTCTATTTTAATAAGAGAGGCCCACGTAAAATTATATTGTCAGTATAGTTATAAAAAATGAATATTTATTATTAAAATAATCCGGGTGGTACAGCTTGTACCGACTTCTCCTTTTTTTCATTATATGTCATCACTCAGCTAATATTTAATTTTAAAATGTTCCAGCTGGTACAGCTTGTACCGGCTTCTTCTTTTTTTCCATTTCTCCATTATATGTCATCACTCAGCTAATATTTAATTTTAAAATGTTCCGGCCGGTACAGCTTGTACCGGCTTACCTTTTTTTTCTCCATTATATGTCATCACTCAGCAAATTAAAAGGGAATAAAAAAAATAAATTGAACCCGACCGGACCAAGCTGTCACGGCTGCCCAATTAATAATATAGATTTGTATAAAAATAAATCGTAATATAATAATAATATATAGATTTTGGGGGATGGTGAAGTTTTAATATAAAGATATATCCTTGGTTGAAATGAACAGCTAGGCCCGTGGTGCTCGGGTGGTCATATGACGAAGGTTTGGTGCTGGAGGCCGCTAGTTCAAATCCATTTAGTAGCTAATAGTTGGATACTGTTAAATTTAATTTATTTATTTCCCAACCGTGACAAGTTGTACCGGCCGGGTTCAATTTATTTTTTTATTTTATTTTAATTTACTGAGTCATAACATTTAATAGAGAAAAGAAGAAAAAAAATAAAAAAAAGGTAAGTCGGTAAAAGTTGTACCGGTCGGGAAAAAAAGGAGAAGCCGGTACAAGCTGTACCGGCCAAATTATTTTAATAATAAATATTCATTTTTTATAACTATACTAACAATATAATTTTATGTGGGCCTCTCTTATTAAAATAGAAGCCGGTACAAGTATATAATTAGGCACAACAACATGTGTCGGCTTATCAAATATAAGATCTAATCTCAGCCTTCAAATTAATTATCAACGGTCCAAAAAGGGGTTGTTGCACAGTTCTCATGGCAACCGGCTACTATGAAAGGGTTCCCTATATATATATATATATATATATATATATATATATATATATATATATATATATATATATATAGTCTAGATCTTAAGCTCACCCCTTATCCAACTCACCCGAGCTCACCCCCCTTTAGCGACGGACCCGACGACGGTTCGATCATACAACCGTCGTCTATACTTTTAGCGACATTATATGTTGTCCGTCGCTAAAAGTATAGACGATGGTTGTATGACCGAACCGTCGTCGGGTCCGTCGCTAAAGGGAGGTGAACTCGGGTGAGTTGGATAAAGGGTGAGCTTAAGATCCGGACCATATATATATATATATATATATATATATATATATATATATAAAGTCTTTCGGCATATGTATCAGAAATTAACATACGTGTTAAGGAAATTGATAATAACTTATCAGAACATATATATGTTCTACATAAAATTTATCATAACACAAAAATTAGGGGAATTGATAATGTGTTTATCATAAATATTATTCCATATAAAAATTCATACAGAAAAATTCTGATTTATTAAATTAGGAAAGAAATTTTAATTTATGAAATTTGGACAGAAAAATTTGAGAGTACTCTTCCTAAATTAGGGCATTGATATCATGATTCACTAACCTTTAAAGATGTTACACTAGTTGTTACCTGAGGAGGAGGAGCAAAGCCACCACTCACGTCAAAGCCACAACAAAGTCAAAACGTCCGACAAATGAGAAGGGGAAGGAGGCGCATGGACGACAAATTCAGAGAGGAGTAGATGGTTTTCCGACTGAGAGAGCTAAGAGATAAGAGATGGTACTGAGAGATGGAGCAGTTGAGAACTGATATGTTTTTGGTTTTTAATTATTTTCGACGAAACATTCATCAGAATTGGTATTTCGTCAAAATTGGGGTTGGCGTTGAAACATCCATCAAAATTATCTCGTATTTCATCAAAATTAGGGTTGGCGTTGGCGAGAAGTTTGTGTAGTGGAATTGTACGATCTATCCTATATCAATTCATCACCATGCAACGCACTGGCCCAATAAGCATGTTGGACCACCTCTTTACCTAAAAGGTTAACCTATTTGGTTGAGACTCTATCATACTTATTAGGGTCATTTACATAAGTATACAACATTTAAAAAGTAATTACACTATTAGTGCACTCATAAAATATTTACACAATTAATACATTTTCTATATTTATTTACAATATTAGTGAAATTATGATTCCTAAATTTAGGGAATTAATATAGGATTCAGTTCATAATAATAAGAAAACCTAAAATCAAGGAGAAATAACTACCATAATTAATAATTCAAATTCAAATATCTTGGATCTAACAAACAAAACAAATTCAAATTCAAAAATAATAATTAAAATTCAAATATTCAAAGTTTGGCAACGTCATCTTCCTCTTCCCCTTCGCCGGTCATCTTCCTCATCCCCTTCGCCGCCGTTTCAACACCATGGACGCCGGCCACAGCTGCCATTATGACGAAGATTGATTTAGTCCAGAAATTAAAAGGAGAAAAAGATAAATTTTAGTGCAGTTGGTATCCAAATATTTATACAAAGGTAACCATTTTAGTTTTTGTGGGTAACCAAGAGAAATTTCAGTGCTGTTGGTAACCAAAACTTTCAAAGGTAACAATTTTAGTTTTTGTTGATTACATTTGTATTAAGGTTTGGCTACCAACTGCACTATGAAAAAAAAATCTATAATAAATTTTTTATAATTAATTGGTAACCCAATAAACTGAATTGGTTAACTTTGTATTAAGGTTTGGCTATCAACTGCATTATATAAAAAAATCTATAATACATTTTTTTAATTAATTGGTATCCCAATAAAACTGAATTGGTTACATTTGTATAAAGTGTTAGCTACCAACTACAACGATTAAATAAAAAATCTATAATAGATTTTTTAAAATAAATTAGAAACCTAATAACACTGAATTGGTTACCTTGATATGAATGTTTGACTACCAACTATAAATACAACCGTTTTAATCATCCTCCCCTTCGCCGCTGCTGCAACCGTTTTAATCTTTCCGACGAGCTCTGAAACAACCTCCCTCTCTATATATATATATATATAATATGTTGCTAAATCTAATCATGCATAACTCCTTTACTCAATCTTGTAATTCTCCCCAACCTCCTCACCCTTTTTGTATATATCTATCTCTCTTTTCCTTCTTCTTTTATTGAATAGTTCTCGATCGATCTTTATCTATGTCTCTCTAATTACCTTTCTGCCTTTGCTTGCTACCTTCCGTTCCTCTATTTCAAAGGTATTGCCAAATTTTGAAAATATTAACGGAGAAATAAGATATCATACAGTAGAATCCATTAAAGGATGAATTACAAGAACGACAATTGAAAATTGTAAGAATGCTTATGCGACGATGATGTATATGAGAACGCCGAGGGACTATGTAATACAGTTGTACTGGATGAGGAGAGAGAGAGAAGAAGCCATGAAGATAACTATTCCTAAATTAAGGAATCTTAATTGTATACTAATTCTTTAAATTAAAGAATCCTAATTGCACTAATATTGTAAATAAATATAAAAATATATTAATTGTGGAAATATTTTATGAGTGCACTATTGTTGTAATTATTATTAAAAATGTAATAGAATATGTAAAATATCTCAACAGTAAAATATCCATCTACACTCTTGAATTTATCCATTGTAGGATTCATGTAAAATATCTCAACAGTTTGGCATCAAGGAATGGCTCTTATCTTGGACAGAATTCTATCGTAATTATACTATTTCTGAGTGATTAATTTATGATTGACGATTCCGTCAATCATAAATTAATCATTTGTAGTGTGATTAAATTTGTCGTAATTAAACATTTTTTTTGTAGTGTGAAAAACCAATCTAAATTTGTATTCTGTGCATATTATGATTTAATAGACTGAATTGAATGGTAAACTTGAAACCCATATGCTCAGATAGAATTGGGAATAAATGGATGAAATTAATAATTACATGAATATTCTTTATTTATAAGAAAAAAATTGAGGAAAATACCAAAAAATAAAAAGAAAAGAAAAAAGAATTAAGGCGGTAACGACAAGAAAGCAAGAAAGAGCAAAACAGGGGATATATATATATATATATATATATATATATATGATCTCTTACTCCTAGCAAATCCTCTCCCTCTCCCTCAAATTCATCCATCAAACAAGGAAGGATTTGAAGCAAGCCGGCCCACATCTTTGTTTTTTTCTTATGAATCCAACTGTCTTTTCTATTTAAAGCATACTTTTAATTAGTTTGTACAATCAATCAATCAGTTTATTGGGCAGGAATTAAAGATGGCCATTTACTTTTCTTTTTTTTCATGCTTAATGATGATTTCTTTTATACCATTCAAATCAGATATATTATGGAATGATGGTATAATATATGCTAGACGGTCAGCCAGATGAAATTCAACCAATATATATTTATATTTAAAGATTAATAACCAATGCAATGCCCATATACTACTGACTACTTTACTTTTGCATGCATGCATCACACTTTATTATCATCAACTTACTTGTTCAATGGGAAAATCAGTTTACAAATTAGTGCTAACGGCCCATATCAAGCTACATAGTTATGCTAATCAAATCACTTTATCTATAATATAGTATATATAATATAATATCCGGTGGGTTTCAAAGATCATGATCTTATTGATAGTCAACGAATCCTCCATGGAATGAAAATCATCAGACATATATGCCATGCAATAATTAACCCACCCATTGAAAAGATTTACCCCAACTCTGCTTTTAACTGTTCAACTTCACGGTACGTCCTATATGATCCATCTGTCTAACAAAATTAAGAAAAATATAGCTATGTATAATTAACTTCACCTCAGTGCGGTTTCTTCTTGTTGTGATGCAGGTGCAAAACCACATTTAGACAATAAAAAAAAATATATTACACAAATTAAAAATATTAATTAATATTATTTTTATTTAAATTAAATCAACACCAAATTAATATTTTTCTTAACAATAACTAACTAGCTATGTTTCAAATAAAGAATAACAATTAACAACAAAGTTTATAAAGCATTGCTCTATATGAAGTCTTTTAGTTCTATTATCTTCCTTCTAATTTTGTCAAATGTAAAAACAAAAAATAAATAAGTCATGAATGACTTTCATATTTGTTTTATTTTCTAACCAAATTAAAAAAAATGTAAATAAATAATTATATTTCTAAACTTTGAAATGAAATTGATTTCTCAAAAATATGTCATAATTTGAATAATTAAATTATCAAAAGATCTATATTATTTATTTGTATTTATTGATATATGTGGTTGTTAGTATATATTTAATTATATAAATGTGGTTTTGTGGGTGCGAGTCTTGGATGTCTGCGATTGGGGTCCGATTTGCAGCGGTGTGACTTGTCTTTTTAATTTGTTTTAGAGATCAATGCGTCTTTATTTTTGGCATAGTAATTTTAACAATCGATGCATGCCAACGTGTCGCCAATCATTTTACGGCACTTTTAGTCCACACCCGACCTCCCCCCCCCCCCCTGCTCCCTTCTAATGACAAATCTACCACTTTTTAATGATTATTATATATTTTTATTGTCATTTATGCATTCTTATTTTATCTAGTCAGTCACACGAGTACAAAAGAAAAACAAAATATTCCAAAGTATCTGTTTTTTTAATATTCATATTTTTGTTTTTATTTTTAACACTTAATTTTTTGAAACAAGTTTTACTTACTACGTGCAAAAGTAAAGATCTATAACAATCTATCGTTATTATATAGTCTAAAACATTTGGGATTTATTTCTTGCAAAAAAAAAAAAAATAAAATAAAAGTTTGCTGTGAATAACATTTTGATGCTTACATTTCTTAAAATTGGGAATCCCTTCACGAGCTTTGATCCAAAATTAACATAAAAAAAGTTTTTTTGTGTTGTCTTATTACCGATGTGAGAGTTTTACTTTCACTTATTTTTGGAAATCTAAAAGTTTTAATAAATATTTTCTACTATACTGATTAATTGGACCCTAGGTTACTTAATAAATAAATAATATAATAATAACAAGTTTTTATATATATCCCCAAGGCATATATATATATGTGCAATATATATATATATTATATATATATATATATTAAGAGCAATTAAAAGACAATTAGTAGATAATTTTTTAATATTATTATTTTATGAATTCTCTCGACGTATTAGAGAGAGACAATCATACTGAATGCAAAACCCTACTTAATTAATAATGTTGTTACATATATAGAGTAAATATAGAGGAAGCATGTAATAAATTGTACAAATTTAATTCCCTACTTAATCTACTACTACTTGGTTGCTATGTAGTACTAGTATATATATCCTGGCCTGCTCCTTTCCGTTTAGGTGTAAGCACATGCTACAATTCAACAACATGCCTGTCCTGTTACATTACATGCACATTTATTATTTTACATGGAAATAAATGGCTATTTGATTATGTTTGTTTCAATTCTCTCTCATGCATGCAATAAGTTCATACATGCATGCAATTAATCCTCTTACCCTACCATGAGACTCAAATGTTCCTTAATAGTATTTGTATGAATGGTAAGTTACAATTACTAACACAAACGAATTATAAAACCCTTGAATTCACAAGAAAAATAATAAACTCTCAAAGAAAAATAAGAGATAATCTCAATAGATGAATAAATGATATTGTTCAAAAACCCTAAAAAGTATATTTATAATCCTAAACTAGTCTCCAACAGCAATTAAGATAAAAGAAAAAAAATTACAAAAATTAATTAAAAACTACTAAAATTGACAAAAAGTTTGACTAACGATAAGACAACTTAAAATGGATTTATAAGTCTTGTTGTTAGCTTCGATTTGATATATTATTCATAAGCTTCATAATTAATTTTCTTGAAACAAATTAAAGTTATGTCCATTTAAAACTATATCGACTCAAAAACTTTTCCATTCGTCTCAACTTCTGAATCATCCACCGTATCATGATGCAGAGGCTTGTATTCATTTATTGTTTATCTCTACCCTCAACTTCATAATATATATATATATATTAATATATATATATAATATATATATATTATAATATATATAGATATATATTAATTACAACTCCCCAGTTTTAACATAATACTTTTCTTTCATATACAAGCTAATAAATTGCGTGATGTTTGTTTCCATTCCTATATGTACAAAAAAAAAAAATATAATTGGGGGTGTAGGATAATTTATAAATTGAACTATATTGTTCCCTGATCATCAGTGACCATAATAATAGTATGATGTTATGTGTATGTTACTTTTCTGGCTGATGATATGTTTGTGACCCCATGAAAGTGATGCATATTTATGAATATAATACAAATATAGATTAGATTAACATCATTATTAAAAGAATGAGAGAGTTCTCAATTAGAAGGATAATAAATGAATAGCCAAGTCACCAAAAAGATGCAAACAGTATAGGGGTCATGTGAGGAGAGAGTGTGTAAACAGGATAATAACAATAGAAGATGACTTTTCAAAAGATATGAGAAGGGGTTTAGATCAGTGATTAGCAACTCCGACCACCCACCGACAGTTATGCAAGTCACTGCGTACCGGCTTAACTCTAAACAAAAACAAACAAACAAATTAATAAAAATATATATATATATATATATATAAAAAAAGAAAAAGAAAAAGAAGCAATTAATGGTTCGCAATGCACCTTTTTAATTATTTGTTAAAAGGGTGATGAAAATTAAACCCCAAGACTAGTTTTGTTTGGCAAAATAGTGTTCTAATGATATTAAATTAGTACAAATAATTATATAAGTATATCTTTTGCAGGCCTAGGTAAAACAGAAAAATTTATAGTAGTAATGCTTTTGAGACCACCCCACTTGTGTAAGACCATGCTGGAAAACTTAATTACCAGCTTCAATGTCTATAGTGCGGCGGCCCTCGAGTCAGTCCTTGGTTGGAATGACATTATTGGATGCCAATTAATGCACAGTATTCACAGTACGTAGTCACTATGGAGAGACCAAATGGGACTATCATTTTTGATTCATACCAACATGATTGGGACAAGTGTCTACTCACACATTGTTCATAAATGGTAAACTGAAGGCGATCATGGAGACCAATTGCTACACAAAAACATAGAGGGGGCTCATGCAATTTTTGGTGCGCTTCACACTCATCACATGCCGGCAATAGCCAAGTGGATGCATGTATACTTGAGCTTAATTATATATAATATATAGATATATATAATATATATATATATATATAGATATATATAGGGATTCCATCCACAGCAACCGGTTGTTGGGGAGTAACCCATTTTGGCCAGCCGCTACTACCTGTACCAGCCTTAGACAATTTTTTTTTTAATAAGCCGGTACAAGTAGTAGCGGCTGGCCAAAATGAGTTGCTATCCAACAACCGGTTGTTGTGGATGGAATCTCATATATATATATATATATATATGCATGGATTTAATTAATACAATAGTTTAATTAATCGTTTTTTTAGGGTAGTGATATATATATTTTCAGTGTAAATTAATTTGTAACTGATATACTACAAGTTTACACGGCAAACACGGTTGGGAAATCACTTTCACGCATGCATATGGTTTTTACATATTTTTTTGAGCCAAAAATGAGGTTTTTGCATGCGTTGAAAATATCATTACCATGTCTTTATCGTATTTAATTGGGTGTGTGAACTAAACCTATGACTATGACAAACAATGTAAAAGAAGGAAGGGGCCGTTAGCAGTGAATGCAATTTGTATATTACTACTACAGGATATGAAGCACAGGGAATTAACAGTTCGAGCTAACTATATAAATTTAAATGCAAGATATTAAGGTTTTAATACAATGTACAAAGAAAATATTTCGGTATTTCTCCCATAAAACTTACTGCTCATCAGTACCAGATAGTTATTACTTATTGCATGTGGTCCTTCTACTGATCCAACCTATCTATCTCTTGAGCTTATAATTTCATATTTACCATATAGGTAGGAAATTAAAAGCATGGTATAATATGTCAACTTCGTAATTTTAACTGCGAGACAAAACAGTTTTAGACGAATGAATCCACATACTAGGGGAAACAAATGATGACAACAAACCCATAATAATTATATCATTTTTCTATTTATTTTTTCTTCTGAAAATGAGGTCTATATATGGTAACGTGACAGCTCTTTCATACATAGCAGTTAGCACATAGAAAGAAAATTGGTGGACAAATTTGAGGTCCAAATGACCTTGCATCATTATTACATTCTTTGACAACTAATTGTCATGCAATAAAAGTATATATTTTTTTTTTGAAACAACATGAATTAGTCATAATTATATGTGTTGGTGGCTGGGGCATGTTAAGATGTTTATCTTGTAGTAGTGCGGGTACACATTCTTGAGCCAATTGGAGGGGTACACATATAGACAGGAGAGAAGCCTAAAAATATAGTTTGGGGTGGGGCCTGATCCTGCTCTGTGTGTGTTTGGTTATACCGGGCCCAACCAGGCCTCCAGGAACTATTGGTCTGGAAGAAATCAAATCAAATCAAAAAAAAATTGTTTAATAATCATGAAAACAACGCAGCAAGCAAACCCCACTTTACTCGGAGCCCAGCCAAGATGGACCAACATTTCAAACAAGTAGGACATACCCACCTGCCCTTCCTACGAACATTGACTTTTTTCCATATAGACCTGCCTAAATCTTGTAGCTACGCTAGCTATGATGACAACAGACGAGTTTGAGCACTGAGCAACTTACACATACATCACCTCAAGTTAATTTAAAAGGGTAACCCAACTTATCTCCTCTTGATACGTATACACACAGTTTAAGCTTAATCCTTCCCTCAACATAATTAAAGCTGGTGAGCAGCTCTATACTCGTGACTGTACCCTTGCAACATGCAGGCTGCATTACTGGGAAGTGGGAAGTGCAGAACACAATTTCCGTATTCTTGAGAGCCCATCTTGGTAAACAATCATTACTCTGTTTCGGAAACATAATAAGGGCTTTCTTTACCAATGAAGTCACTGGGCACAAATTATTTGCACTACTATTTTCAGAGCATACTGTCGTGGTTACTAAAACTGTAAAACACGGGCTACTTTCAAGGAAAAACCATCCAAAGTTCCACTATATACTGAAGGGAACCAATATAACTCATAGGCTCACAAGTCATAATCCTATTATCCTATATATAGAACAAATTCCAACTAAGATGACAAGTAACATGCAAGTATTTATATCTGAACATCTTATTCACTAACATTCCATATATCACAGACAAACTAAAATGTCGGTCTTTACGACCAGTGTATCTACAGATCATTAAGAAACACCAACTCAACAAATTGGATTAGTGAAGATAATCCAAGTGTGGGTCCCCACACTATTGGTATATGATTAAATATTGAGATATATAATCTTGTACAATCACTCAACTGTCCTGCCACATCCAATTAACATGAAAATCAAACAGAATATTGGGCCCGTGCACAAAACAAGAGTGAAAAATGCACATTCATTACATCCTTAAGCTGAGGAATCAACTCAACACAGAATATGAATGAAGTCCCCCATAGTAAAGCCCAATATCTCTCCACAAACAAACACATCCAAAAGCTAATTGCTAGAAAAACACAGCTAGTATTATCTACCGTCCACGACACAAGACCTACTTAAAATTACTGAATCCTGCAATATATTTATGTTCAAATTCAAAAAAACAATGAATGAGCAGAGCAGGAAAGGGTTGCAAGGAGCAAATCCTCTACTGATCGATGATATCCCTCTAATTGAATGCATCATCATCATCATCATCAGGAAGTGGCTGACTAGCAGCTTTAGCAAGCTCAGCTTCATGCCTGCAGAGGTGTATAGGAACATAAGAACTCTAATTTGAAACAGCAAACAATAAGACACAGAAGAAAAGATTTTATAATAGGATATATTCTCATTTTTATTTCTGTGATTCTCAATTCAAATCCGGAAGATGTATCGCCAAAATATTTTGATGGTAAGGTTTGTGTATTAGAAAATATCCCACATTGTGTTCCTCCACAATGTCTAGTGCCCAGTATGGACGCAATGGCAATTTTCATATTATTTATAACACGATCCCTTCATATAAAGAATCCTAGGGTCCAAAAATATTTTGTGTCTGTGTCACAGCTTTCAAAAATGTTTTAAGTATCATATCTTTTGAATCCCCATATATCTATAATGCATTATTACAATACTATATAACATCAAAAAATGGCAGTTGAAAGTACTTTATAATTACCGGGAAGTAACTTCCTTCAAACAACTAGGTATACTATGCTGATACTACATAATTTTGGGAAGTACTGATTCTAATGATTCTCAACTTCTCATGCTTAAAAAGTGAATTATATTAGAGGGAATGACTTCTATCCAGGAATCAGGCAAAGGCTGATGTTGTATAGTTTAGAATAAGAACATCATGTTACGGACTTCTAGTTACAATAAGAAATACATAATGATTAAATGAAGCACAATAAGAGATTATGTGGTAATAAAGAGCTTACTGTTGCTGTGCACCCATGTCAATCTGAACTTCCGGAGGAGCAAGTGCAGGTGACTCGACAAAATGAAGATTGGCATCCCTAAGAGAATCCAAATAATCATCATAATTGGTATGGGTGCACAGGTTAGCAAATGAAAAACGAAAAAATAATAGCAGTGTTTCATACCCAGCGAGTTTCCTGGCAAGGTACAAAAATGGTTTCTCAAAATTGTAGTTGCTTTTTGCCGAAATCTCATAGTACTGCAAGTTTTTCTTCCTGTGGAATGTAACCTGCTTTGCCTTAACCTGCCTGTTCTTCACATCAACCTTGTTTCCACAAAGAACAATGGGAATATTTTCACAAACCCTGTAATTACCACAACGAACAAGTCAACTTAAGATCCAAAGTGGATCACAAATAAATGTGAAGATAACAAAACATCAGAATAGAACCGGGTGACAAGATATTTTCATAACTAGCTTGACTAACCCAAGATTCGCGAAATCATGTAGGAACATGCTTGTAGTTAGTCGAGCAGTACATCAAACATAATGATTGCACATTGCCCATTAAGCTGCATGCAATATACAAACTCTTTAAATATATACTGATTAAAAGATAGTAAAAGGAATTTAAACATGATAAGAGAGAAAAAAAAGGAAATTCAACATGAATAAGACTCACCGGAGCAACAACTTACGCAACTTCATACAATCACATAAAAACAATATAGAAATCAGGAAGAATATACAATTGCAATGAACCCTTAACTACTTTAATAAAACAGAAAACTGAGAACAATTAAGGAAAATAGAAACAATTGCCAATTATGCATGCCTAAGTTCGATTAAAAATGCTAATTCATACAACATAACTAAGCCTTGTTGTGCCATATTACCATACTTATGTCTAGGACTGATCATTCGGTTATAACCGAACCGAATAAGCTATTCGGTTATACCCGAACCGAATAAGTTATTCGGTTATAACCGAATACCGAAATAATCATAATTTCAATATCCAAAAAACTAACCGAATTTTAGAAATAACCGAATTACCGAATACCGAATTACCGAATTTATAATTCGGTAATTCGGTTAATAACCGAACATGTGCAGAGTATAAGAAGTTCTGAGCAACCGTCCTCCCCAAGGTATGTCCAACTCTTTCTCTCTCTAACATTTCCTTCTATTTCATTTTAATTAGCTATTGCCAGCATTTGCTCAGAAGGATGGTGTAATGGTTGAAGATGATGGTGGTAAATCTGGTCATGGTTGATGATGATAGTGGTAGATCTGGTTTTACGACGCCGTTTGGGGGGTTGGATTTGGTCCCCATCGCAATGGATTTTGATGGGGGTTTTGAGGAAGAAGATGAAGAAAGGTTTGAGGAAGGTTTTGATGGGGGGTTTTGGGGGTACTCTACTGCTGACTGGTGGCCACCAACAGATCACGGATTTCTTCTGCAGCCACCAAGCATTCAACCACTAAGCATTTTTGGGGTACTCTACCACTGCTGACATTTCTTCTGCCGCCAGCAAGCATTCAGCCACCAGTGGTGGGGGGTTGTTGGACTTGTGTGGGTTTTCTATTATTGATGCAGTAGAGTACTGTCGAGGCCATGAGGAGTGAGTGACAGAGTGAGTGAAGGCTGAGAAATGAATTAATTTGAGATACTATAACTTTTTATCCGGTTAGACCGAATAACCCAAAATTAAAACCCGTATTAACTAACCGTACCCCGAAAATTATTTCGGGTATAACCGAATTATTAAAAATAACCGAATTATCAGAAAATTTCGGTTAAATTATTTCGGTTCGGTAATTCGGTTATACCCGTTTTTTGCTCAGTCCTACTTATGGTTATGGCATCCTACTCTTGCAAATACTAAGTCACTAAAAGCAGGGAAAATAATAGTAAAATAATAATTTAATTCTCAATGATGAAATGAGCAAAATAATTTAACAAAAAAGTTCACGATTTGTCATGCTATCTCTAATATACAAGTGGAACCTAACAATTTTCATCAATTTATAAAAGACAAGACATCCATATCCATAATTTTCAAGAAAACTAGTTTAATTACCAACTGTATTACCTCTATCAAACTAAATTAAGTTTGTTAGTAATCAATAAATTACTTTTACTAATGTTGACCACCCTTCAGAATCTTAGGTGCAAGTATATTTGAGCAGTACATTAGAATACCTTACAAAAGCATTAATTTGTTGATGAACATTAAAAAAATTACAACACAGTTTTCAAAGGTATTTAGCAGATACTGAAGTACGACTTTCACTAGAATGTGTATTCTAATTCTTTGCTTTTATATGAATGGGGTGCAACCATCCCCAGCAATTGGACCAAGAAGAGTGGAATCAATCCTTTTAATCAAGGATATGTAGAATAACTGCTTCCACAAATGCAACTAGATAAGTTTCTCCATCCACAAATAAATAAGGCTAATTATTATGATCAGTACATTTTTCTAGCGGGAGGAGTAAAGTAAACTGAAAGACAAAATTTCAGAATCAACTTCAAATTAGAGTGCAATACTTGGAATCAGGGACCTAGCATGGTTAACTTTTATTTCTAGTAGAGTTCATTTTAATGTTTATTTACGGTTTAGTTTCAGTAGGCTCAGATTTAGAGATAATATCTTTGTTTACAGAGCTGAGGATCCCTTGGAAATTATCTAGTTTTCTAGGCATAAGAAATAGTAGTAACTAGATATCCAACCTTGACTTATCAAAAGAGAGTAGTGACCTAATCTTTGACTAGTCAAAAAAATAGTGGCCAATTTTTGTCAAGAAACAGGCTGATAGATTTTAATATAGATTGTGTCCACCTATCATATTCTAGAATTGAATGGCAAGATTTTGACACATAATTTTTTCCCCCATTCTCACTGTGAAGACTAAAAGCATTTCTTAAATCTGGCATGCACAGGTGGAATCAGTCAGCAAGACCCTGATTATAATAATATTTATACTCTTATTGCACTTAGTTTTCTACAATCATTGTTACCAAATGCCCATACAGACCAACAGTCCCAATAAAATAAAGATGTAGGTGCACCTGTATATCGTAAAAAACAGTTATTTTAAATAGATGATAGCCCTAGCATACAATGCTGGACACTTGTGTATCTGAGAATAATCTCAGAGATGAACACTCAAGCATTTGATTACCTGAAAGAACCTAAAAAAATGTAACCACTATATCATGAAACATATAATATACCTAGTTCCATAGGGCATGTTTAGCGACTTCTATTACTAGATTTTTAAGAAGTGTTGTGGATGTAGTCAAATAGTATGGTAAATAATTGTAAAATAACTTCACAAAGATATTTTGGCAAGTATTTCGGAGTAGTTTGAAAAACGCGATATGTGCTCTTCCTAAAAAAGCTATATAACAAGCATGATTACAAAGAAAGACGCAGCAATATACAAGGCAATGGATGGAAACTCAGTTGACCATGGAAATAAATCCCATAAAACTTAAGGGAAAAAGATACATGATGCATTCAAGTCATCTAGTTCCCTATCATTAAGTTTGAAATTACCTTTTGAGAGCATAAAGTCAAAATAGCATACCGGGGGGGGGGGGGGGGGGGAATTCTTCTCTTTTCAGTGTTAAGTATGCTTTAAAATAGCATACGGGGGAAAACCATATACAGAAAACGTACACAAGAAGTTAGGTGTATAAGACCACTTAAGAAACCAATGCCAACGCATCAAATCAATAACTCCAAGCAAACAAAAGGGAAAACTCTTAAGAAACTTAATTTACTTGGATTATAAGCTCTATACGTACACAGCTCAAACAAAAAGGGAGAAAGTTAGAAAGAATTTAATAACTAAACAATCAACACCTGGAACCCAAGGATAGTTATTCACAATTTTTGTGGCATTCAGAATTTGATAGACCAATAGAAACCCCCTGATCTGATGGAGGAATTTCTATGAAAGAGACTAACTTAGAAGGAGCGATATCTAGTAAGTCTTTTGTGAATGAATGGTCTTATCCAATTCACGAGTCAATCCTATCGGCTGCTCAGCCTAATATTTAAGGACTGCATTTCTTTCCTCGGGTCATGTGTAATAGCCGGGGGGCTCCGTATGTTGGTATGTCCAGCAGTCCAGCCATCGTAGGCTACTCTTTTTCTGTTAGTCCATCTTGTCGATTAGTTGATAGTTTGATTGAGGGCATGAAGGCTAAGGAACCTTCCTAAACAGAGATTTCAATCTCAAAAGTGTTTTCAAAGCCTTTTTAGCTTCAAGGATGTCCTGTCTAGTGGGAGAAGTGGTCCAAAGCAAGAGTGTTTGAAGTCTATACCCATAGCATAGTCGTTGCCCTTCTTTTGGTACAATGCAAGAGTCGCGGGAGGAATTCCTTTCTAATCATTCCAACTTCTCTTAGTCAATCTTTTATTTGATTTTGTCTTATCTTTTGTAAGCCTTTTCCCTTTTGTCCATAATTTATCCTTCATTTGGTAAGTAAATCGAGCTTATCTTCGTTCATATCGTTTACTATTGTGCTTTCTTTCTAAGTTCAGTCCTTTCTAATTCCCCCGAGGGCTTTTCTTATGTTAAGTCCCGTAGTCGTCCTATATGTTCATTCATTCCGTGTAATAAGTGTTGGAATCTTTCGCAGCTTTCCCTTACATAAGCATTTTCTTCCGCCTTAGTTTCTTAGCCAGCCAGCCCCCACAAGTGTAGAATTCCTCTCAAACCTTTCATCCTGACTCTCTGTCTTTGTATTTTTTTTCTATCCATCGTGTCGGATCTGAAAGAAGATAAACCCGATCTACTTACCAATGAAGTATAAACGACATACGAAAGGGAAATGACTTACCAAAGATGAGATAAAATCAAATAAAAGATTGACTAAGAGAAGTTGGACCAGGTCATAGATGGAAAGGAATTCCGCCCAAGACTCTTCCACTGTACAAAAAGAAGGGCAACGGCTATGCTATGGGTATAGACCCAAAAGACTCTCGCTTTAGACCACTTCTCTCACTAGACGGGACATCCTTGAAGCCAAAAAGGCTTTGAAAACACTATTGAGATCAAAATCTCTGTTTAGAAAGGTACCTTAGCTTTCATGCCCTCGATCAAACTATCAACAGACCGACTGGATGGACTAACAGAAAAAGTGTAGCATATGCTAGTTGGACCGCTGGAAATACCTACATACAGACTGCAGACAGACAAATACGAATTCTGCCTTTCGGCTATTACACATGACCTGAGGAAAGAAGATAGGAAACTTAGTCCTTAAGTATTAGGTTAAGCGGCTGTTAGGATTGACTCGTGAACTGGATGAGACCATTCACTCACAGAAGACTTGCTAAATATCACTCCTTCCAAGTGAGACTCTTTTATAGGAATTCCCCCCATCAGATCAAAGGGTTCGTATAGTGGCTACCTAAAAATGAGATAGAAATGAATGCAAGGCTTCAAAAGCTTGCAAGGCTTGAAGCTCAGAAATGGATAATTTGAGATCTATTGAATTAAGACCATAAAGCATGAAAGTCTTTTTCCTTCCAAAAGAATGAAGGAAGGAAGTCAATTGCCCCTTCTTTAATTAAACCAATCCCAAAAGCATGAACTTGATCTTCAGGACGATTCTATCAAAAAAGGAGATTAATCTGACTAAGGGGTCGCAGAGGGATTTATTGTGAGTCACTTCACTCGGGAAAGAACAAAGAAAACGTAATCGATCGTTTAAGTTATCAATAATGTATTTAAATAAGTAATTTGACTGCGGAAAAACGGTCCACTCGAGGTTATATTCCTCTTAGTTTGGGACCATCCCATAGTGTCATTGCCCAAGATTCAATGTTTTTAGACTCGAACCGGTCATCGAACCAGAAAAATTATCGGGTGGATGAGTCACTGGTTCAACAAGTGATTGAACCGTTATTGAATCGATGACATCATAAATATATAAAATTATATGTTATTAATAATTAATAAAATTTTTAAAAATCCCATTTTATATGAACTAAAACATAATAAAGTTGAGTTACAATATTATTAAAAGTGGTTAATTTTAATATTAAAAAAATTGATAAAAATAATTAAAAAGCGATTCACTTGATCAACTTAGCCGGTTTTACAAGTTGAACTTCCGGTTCAATCCGACCGGACATAGAACCAGTTTCCAATTAAACCAGCTGAACCGGACAAACCGATTCATGTTTCAAAAGAGTGCCAAGATCGATCCCTCGCGGAAGATTTTAAAGAAGAAATGGACCCATCGCATGACTCAAAAGATAGTAGCAAAGGCCAGGAAGCACATTAGGACTTTAACAACAAAGAGACATTAGATAGAGAAAAAGGCACTTGCCTCTTAGCCAATTGAACAAAATCCACTACTTCGACTGCTCGACGGGCTGCTGAAGGGCCGATACGATTATACTCCAAATAGGCCCACATCTCATTAAAAAGTAATGCGAAAGGCAAGAAAAAGGTCAGTTGACTTTTTGGAAAATTTACTTATCAACTGTGTTCTGGACCCTATGATGGACCTTTAGATAGAATATGAGAGTGCTTTGAATTAAGCCCAATCTGTGGGTTTTGTCAGACAATAAGATCAAATTTTGTTTGGACTCGTTAGGTTTGGCCCATTACCTTGAGTGAGACCTAACGTGTACACCTTTACCTTTTGTCATGAAGATGTGATCTTATCTACCAATGGGTCTTTGTTCTAAGCGCAGTCCTCTCCTCTTAGTGTAGGATATCCCCTTAAATCACAGGAACTTTCCCTTTTTTGGTTGACAACTTATGTTGGGCTGACTAAGCCCATTATTTTATTCTAACATGGTCTCATTTTGTGATGGGTTAAGGCTCAACCTTATATTGGGTTAAGGGCTTTTTTCCAATTTCTTCACTTGTAGTCTTGGGCTTTGCTTGGCTTAAGCTTCGATATGGCTTGCTTTCCTGGTCTTGGATTAAACCTATGCTATCCTAATTCAGTCTATAAGCTTTGGTTTAGGTTCAATCTTATAAGTTTAGCTTATGTCTGTCTATCAATCAATCTCGCATAAAGCATTAAGTTGAATTTAGAAGGGGCCTTGAATTAGGCCCAAAATTCCTTGTAACGCTCTAAGAGTAGAGCTTACATTCCATAGAGTTTAACCAGCATTGAGCTTTAGTTAAGCCTACATCCATTTTAGAATAAGATCTTTTATGTTGCCTATTCATAGAGAGTTCAGTCACTTAGCCTGAACCCATTTCTTCTATTCTGTTTAGTGATGGGTTTTTTCATTCTCAGATTTGCTTTCTATCCCATATCGTGTTGTGTTAAGTTCATTTCTCTTATTAGGTCTTACCTTTGTACTCTGTGGACATACATATTGCATACCATGCAAGTCTTACATTATCCACACATGTCATGCATCTTTCATACACGATGATCTTATAAAGCAAAAGTGTTGGGCATTTGCATGATAGAGACAAATAGTTATAGGTGAATAAAACCCACCTTGAAAAACTAGATAGACTGCTTCCGAAAACTATTACTGCAGATTGACATCAGAGGCGGCCCAAACCTAAGTTGTGACGCTCCTGTTGAGTAAACAATTAAGACTTGAAGTTCGTTTATCCTGTTTATCCTTTAAGAGGAAGACAATTATAAAGTAACGACTTTAAGCAAATTAGATTAGATTCTTTAATATAGCATCAACGTAACAATAACACTATAAAGTGATATAGGCATTTCTCCCTTCCATTAACCGGAAAGACACATGCGTTACACTAACTAAGAGCGCACTTCTTTATTCAAAGCACAAATAAATTATGAAATGAACCCACATGTAAAAGTGTGTTGGTATGCAAATTATTTGTGTTCGTACGTTTATTAATTCTTGCAATACAAATAAGACCACTATACTAGTGAAGGAGGGGATTTGCGCCGGATAGAACAATGTCCTTCAAACCATATACTACTGTTGTTGGATTGAAATGCAACCTCGAAACAGAATCATGTAGCTTGTTGTGTCCTGATGGTGGAACTGACTTTTTTTGCAAGAAGAAAGCGGCCCCTTTTGCGGTAGTATGGGCAGTATCACTTTCCCTTATGTAGTTATGATGCCATTCAGAAACAACACAAGAAGAAAAAAATAGTATTTCGCGGATTCTTGCTATCACTGGAAAATAAATTGAGTTATAGGCATCAAGGGACCGAGATTATATACTGCTGCAGAAGAGGAATCGGGTTGAAAGTTAAGGACAGCGTGATTTTTCAATTGATACGAAGGTAAGAATAGCATGATTAACTGGTTGCGGGACATAGTTACTTGGGTTTAAACCGCTGAACATCATTTAGATGGGCTGAGGCTATATAGGCTTGGGACTATTTTTTTATGGTTGTAATTTTATGGGATATTTTGATGGACTCAGATCCTTTATGCAGGAGATGGATGGGATCGGATCCTTCCCTTTTTTCGATGGTGATAATTTTCTAGATTATTTTTATGAACTCAAATCCTTTCGTGTGGGAGATGGATGGGCTCGGATCTTCCTTTTTATGATTTTATGCGAGGAAAAAGAGAAAATTGGAGATACTTTGTGAAAGACAACGTTTCACTTTCTTTTCTTTTATGATCAAGTTAGTGTTATTTCCACGCACACTAGTGAAGCGCGTTCACGTAAAACACACGAACTAAACTAGTAAGATTTAGGGTTTGATATTTCAAACGGTGTAGGGAAGCTTCAGAGCTGGAAAGGCAACATAAACACATCTCTGGTACACTTAGCTTACACCTTATTTCAACTTTCACATGAATTTTCAGCACATTTTTACGAAAAAGTATTTATTATTATATTAACATAAGGCATTGAACACGCAATATTATCAACATTTAAATATGTATGTTGGCAATCACTTACTAGTAACCATCTCGAAGACCACCAAACTTCTCTTGCCCTGCCGTATCCCAACAGTAAAAACGAATTTTCCCGCAGTTTGTGAAGAAGTCCAATGGATGTACTTCAACTCCAATGGTGGCTATATAAAAGAATGAGAGGAATAATACTAAATCACTACATGTATATAAATGACAGGAAACAGACAAAAACCATAACCAAGGCCTACAGAGATTTTGGGTGTTCTCAAGAAACTTACGTTCATATTTTTTCTCAAATTCACCAGTGAGATGCCTCTTCACAAAAGTTGTTTTACCTGCATTGTTCAGATTCAAAAAGAGCAACAATTTAAACACAGCTTCATAAGCCAAAAGAATTGAAACCCCACAATTCTCCTGGTTTTCCAACTAGGAACTTGACCTGGCACAGCTTTTAGAAAGAACAAGCTATTTGCAATACTAAATCTACTTCTAAGGCAAAAATTGAGGTAATATGGCATCACCACCTCTACTATCCCAATAGATTAATTAATAATGGTAAAAGCTTCAAGATTGTAAAATTTCAGAAAAACAAGAGACTGATTAAAGTTCGTTTTCATAAAACTAACCAATAAATGGATTAAAAAAACTGCCGAAAATACTAATAAAACAAATGAATTTATATATACCAGTTCCTCCATCACCAACAATCACAAGCTTAAAGCTCGGATAGTCGACAGTTTGCTGATTTGGAAGAGCCTGGAAACAGAAAACAACGATATCAGATTTAAAAATTAGATAAAATAATATACCTAAGGCTTGAACAAACATATAAAATAATTAATAGGAATTGTTTCACGCAAACTAACTAACTAATCGGAATAGAGAGATAGGGCAAGACGATTATTTCAAAACCCTAGAAACACGTAAGATCTATTGGTGCAACATTGAGATAATATGGCAATATACAAACACCGTAACTAAACAACACGTAAGATAAATATATAGATATAGATATATAGAGAGAGAGATAAAAGAGAATTAGTAAAACTTACCATTAGATTTGATTGCTTGTTCTGAAAGTAGCCGATTGCTTCTGTACTATGCAGGTGCAGATAGAGAGGGGAGGAAGGCGGCGATGTAAAATTCAAAGATAGTGAGCGTAAGCAGAAAGGCGTTGTATAAACAAGGTACAAAAACTGAGTAGCTTGAAATTTAAGCTGGCGCCAGTCTTTTTAATTTCTGTTCGGGATGAGTAATTTGTTCCTACAATCTCTTTGGGAATGACTTGTTTTTCTAGTTGAGTTTTAAGTTAAAAAAAATAAGTAATTATTTATAATTTATTTAAAAATAATTTATAAGTTATTTTAAAATAAATTAGTTTGATTAAATATAATATTTATTTTGTCCTTTTTATTAATTGTTATAAAAAACTTTAGCGAAGTGTATAAATACTAGCTGGGTCCCGTGCCTCCGGCACTGTATAGACAGTGAGATTTATCTCAAATTTTCAACGGTCCAGATTATTTATTGAGTGGGCGAAAAATTCAAAACCATTTGTATTTTATTAGATAGATTAGATAGATTAGATAGATAGATGATAGATATATGTATTTTATTAGATAGATGTATGGACGGTGAGATTTATCCCAAACTTTAGACGGCTCAGATGATTTGTTGAGTGAGCGGGAAATTCAAAATCATTTGTATTTTATTAGATAGATATTTTTATAATTGCTGCATAAATATAGAGAATAAGCAATAGAAAAGGGAGAGAAATTATTCAGAGAATTCTTATTGATTTTTCCATCAGAATGAATCCTTTATATAGGAAGGGAAGAGGAGTCACGAGGAGAGAAGGAGAAGAAAAGGGGGATCACGGGTTGGGGGAAGGAAGGTTCCCTCCTTTGGAGGGAATCACATGCATTCTAAATTATCATCAATGCTCATAATTATATGAAGTTAGTGTTTATTGATATCTTATAATCGTAAATGATAAATTATTGATATAGTTGATGAGTGAGTTTCATACCCATGAATTAAGTGTGTTTGAGCTTAATCTTTTGAAAGTTTTTAAGTGTTTGTGTCTATTCATGCATGTTTTACTTTGTTTTGTAGGAATTAGTATAAAATTTATTTGGATTGACGTTTGGGGTGGCTAGATTATCATTTTTGTCTTGTCATTTACATAGCAGTCACTTTAGGGTCAATTTCATCATTGCTCCAGCCCTTATTTCGAAAAACTCAAAGAATGAAAGTTGTATATCCACGTTTTCTCTTTTCGGAACATCTTGAATCATCAAAATCTAAGTTTGGACGAAGAAGTTATGGTCATTTTCTCAAAGGACGTCAAAATAAAATTTTTCATAAAAGTGCCCAGCGCCGGGGCGCCCAAATCTAGGCTATTTTTAGCATCGTTGCGGCCAGAGGCAAATTTTCAACGTCATGAGCAGCGTCAGGGGCGCTGGAGTCGGGCTAGATCAAGTTGGGATGCATTTTTGAGCAAATTTTGATACTTGTTTTACTTCAAATTGGATTGGGTTTCCTCCTAAGCTAAAAATTGGACTTGTAACATATAAATACATGATGTGAGGCATAAAATATGGTAGATTAGATAAAACACTCCATTAGATTAGAACATAAACCCTAGTTTATATTGAATTGCCGGAGATTGAAGCAACTTGAGAATTGTTGAAGATCAAAAGCAGCAGCAAGAGGATAACATCAAATTTGCAGACAACAGATTTTATTCTCCACTCTACTTCTATTTTTGTCTTTTAATGTTTATTCAATTTTGGATTCTAGACTTTAATTCAATAATAATAGACTAAATTATTGTTTAAGATTGCAACAAATCTTATTGCATAGCTTATTTTAGTATGTTTATCTTTTAATTAATGTGATTTATTCTATGGATTGTCTATTACGATTGCGTATAATTATTTAATTGCCCAACTAACAATTATCATGATAATTTTTATGAATTTGGTAGATGAAATATAGATTTAGATTTGATCATAATAACATGTGATTGTGTTTTCTGCATGGTGTTGGAATTCTTGATTTGTGTTTATGATATGGATATGCCTTTACACCGCATGTAATCTGATAGGGAATATGTGCTTTAAAATCTTTTTAATTGTAATTCACATGCGAATATATTGAATTAGTTAATTAATGTGTTTGATTCAATTCTATCAACTGTGGATTTAGATTAATATGTTTATGATGCATCAGATGGTTATAAATACTAATAAATTCTTAATTGAGAATACAAAATAGTGAGCACAATTAATAAGAGGTGTTTTAATATAAGTGAAGTAATAACTGAAATTGTGATCTTAAATCTCCATAACCTGATTTTCATCTAGTGATAGTAGTAGTAGTTTAATTATATATTTTAATTTACAACATTAAATCAATTATTTAAATAAAATTAAGTTGGTTAAAAATTAATACTTGGTGATTTTAATTAAATAATTACTCGTGGGAACGATACTCTATTTTCATTTTATTATTTGTTGACCGTGTATACTTACACGCATATATTGTTTGTGAAATCGATCAACAATTATCTATAACAATTATGAGAGATTCTTGATTGTTGTTTATAAAATTTATTGTTGTTTATAGAAATTTTAATATTATAAGTTAAAAACAAATTATGTCTTCTGTTCGACTACTACTTATAAATTGGTATAAGTAATTTGTTATTATCAACGTATTCATTTGTGACTTATTTTTTAATTTATAAAATGATTTATAAGTCATTTTTAAGAAATAATAACGTTGTGCTTATTTTAAAATAATTTATAAGTTATTTTAAAATAAGTAAGTTTGACCAAATATAAATACTGTTTTGTCCTTATTTTAATTATCTTTACAATTTATTTTAACTTATAAATCATTTTAGTCAAACACCTTTACAACTCATTTTAACTTAATTTTTACTTATAAGTAAAAATGATGTCAAACACTTTATTTATAAATCATAACTTAAAAAAAAATTATAAATTATTTTAAATTAATTTATAAATCATTTTAAAATAAGTAATTGACGAACAGGTTATTAAAGAGTGTCCTACCGAAGACAGAGTGTTTGGAAACGAGGACAAACTATAATAGGGCCGACCTCAATTGACCCCAATTTAACCTGACCATTGTCTAAGAGGAACACAAATATAATTTTAACCCCATCAAAATCAAGACTACTTTGTGCCATGGCTTCATCGTCGTCCGATCCCTACAACCAGTAAGTCTTGTAGACTATATTTATATAAATCTATCTATATCATCTTCATCATATATGTAAATCTGAAATTGAATGTGTGAAATTGTTTTTGAAGGGAGGTTGCAATTAGAAAACAAAGAAAATCAGCTCCATTCAAGTTTATGGTTCCTCTAGTTTACGCCCCTGTTCTTCCTCTCAGTAAGTTGCTATTTTTTCTTTTCAATTATTTAATTGCATAATTGTTGATTAAAATGATGTTTTTTCTACGTTTGTTTTGTTTGTTAAACATTTTTTTACCTGGGTCTGTTTGGTTTTCAGTTCGGCTAACGCTGCGGCATAAACCGGTTCTGAGGGATCGTTTGTTCTTTGGTGTGTTGGTTGGGGCATTTGTTCATGGCTCTTACTTGGTGTATCCTTTTATTACCTTGACATATTATTGTTTCAAATTTCATTTTCATGTGAATTTGATTGAGGTGGAAGGTTAGTATTTAGGTAAAAATATAATGAATACAGAAAAATAGGACCAAAGATTGACACGGGTAGTCCTGTCCTTAAAGATGTTTATTGCCCTTACCACTAAGGTTTGCTAAAGGCTACTAGTATGTTAAAGCCTATGCTTGTTCTAAGTGATAGCAACTCACTATGAACCTCAATATATGCTGCTGTGAAAAGATGATAGAATGAAGAAGATGAAGACTATTCAGTTTTATAATTGAATTGTGAGTAAATAATTATTTATAAAATAAATGATATAATAATCACATATCAGTTTTGCATCCCATAATGATTAAACAAAAAATTGTTTAATTATTAATGAAGTTTATTAATCTGGTTCAATGTTAAAAAGAGGCTCTTGACTCGGGCGAGGCTCTTAGCGAAGTGCAAAGTGCGCCTAAAGCGCTAATGCGACTTTGCGACCCGAACCCGCACCACGGCCCCCGGCGCCCGGGTCGCGTGACGCGGCCGCGGGCGCCACGTCATTGCGACCAACTCCAAGCCTTTCCTTTAGTACCACTAGTAAATTAAACTATTCCACATATACTTATAAAGTATTAAATAGTTTTAGGGGTTGTTTGATAAAAATTTAATGAATATGAATCTGAATCTGAATCTGAATGAGCTGAATCTGAATCTGAATGAGTTGAAACTGAATCTGAATTTAAAAAGTTGTTTGATAATTGACATGTCTGAAACATCTGAATAACAAAAAATTATTATTTTATTCCTCTGTAAAAATTCAAAATTGTTGTAAATTTATTTAATATTACTTAATATAATAGTTAATATTTTTTTAAATTTTTTTTAAAAAAATTTACTTCATTCAGCTGCTCATTCAGCTAAAAAAATCTGACTTAACCATTCAGCTCGTCCATCTTACCGATTCAGCCATTCAGACCAAAACAAACGCACTGACCGATTCAACTATTCAGATTCAACTCCATTCAGCTCTAAACAAACAGCTCCTTATTCTTACTCAATGTGAGACTTAAAGAAAATAGTTTTTTAAACAACAATAAACTTTTTCATATTCTCCACTTTGGATACAATTAAAACACAATATATAATTCCTACTTGAATCATATATTACTCTCTATTAATCTCTTTGTAAAAGACTATCAAATGCACTTTTAATTTAATACAAATTCAATCAATTAATGGGTCTAAATTAATCCCTAAATTGATCAAAACTCATGTATTGAAAAGGTGCATTAACAAGTATTTAGCATTAAAGCTGCATCATCTTCTCATTAAAATTGAAATTTTAGTTTAACTTGATATTCGTGTAAGTAAGCTGCAATACTTGGCCTTTTGCACAAAATATAGAAGAGTAGTAAAACATGATTCAATGCGTATAGACCATAGAGTTGAGTAGTTGAAAAAGTTTTCAACAAGTTAGGGATCAGATCTGAGTAGGGTAGCTACTGGAAAGGCAGTGTTAAGTTGAATTCGCAATTTAGAATTCTTTTGTGTATCTGAATACAAAACTGAGAAGAATTTGTATGTCATTTTGCTGGACATATGAAAAAGGGGAAGGAACCAAATTGCATGTCGTTCTGAAATCTTATTCGTCAGAATTTAATAACAAGCTCAGGAAATTAAAGCTCAAATATTTGATTTCTCATTTCTTAACAAAAGGAATTCAAATTTAAATTAGGTGATTCTTTTTATTTGAAGCCTTCAAATTGCCTTTGTTTTGTTTTTGTTTTGTTAATCTGTTTAAAGTAAAAGGGCAGAGTAGGGAACATTTGTGGGGACAAGATCATGTCTTTGACATCAATTATTTATTTTCTTAGTCTAAATATCAAATATCAGTCTCCACATTTTTATTTGGTTCTTGTGCACATTTTTCATCACCTTTTTACTTCGACTAGGACATGGAATACATGCATTAGGAGTTTCTATGTTAGGGTCCGTCCTCATGCAATGAAATATTGGGTCATAAATCTAAAGAATGATAAGCTAAGTGATGTCTTTGAGCTTATTTTGTAGGATGCATACTTGTTGATTTAACCTCAACATTAGGACCACTGTATTGGATAGGTTTTCTCCTCTAGTTTATAGTCATTTAACTATTCTGATCATCTAGTCTTGTTTAACATCTGATACTGTTTCTCGGTTCATCTGAAGGCAAAGCTTTAATCTGCAACTCTCATTAAAGCCCCTATATTTCGCAATTAGTCATTATTTTATATGGGATTCTTTTTCAGCGTACCCCGACTAGCTTGGGATAAAAAGGTCTTGCTGAGTTGAGTTGAGTTGAGTTTAGTAGAATTCTCGTTAAAGGGAACAATTACTAGTGTGTCCACACTTGTCCAAAAATAAATAAATATTACAAGAGAGTCCACTTCATGTGTTGGTATGTTAGGGGGATGGTGCAGAATGCCTGATTCTCAGTTCCCTGATAGTGCGATTCATTTATTTCTTAAATGATGACTCAAGTCAGTTCAGAATGTAGTTACTCTTACCTTTGATTTTGTGTGTGTTGAACTTTAGAGGAATCTATTGGACAACTTTCTAATCTTATTGTCTACCTCCAGGAACTAGGCAGTTTATATAATTATATTAAAAGGCATCTCAAGTTTGAAACTTTGTTCAAGTTTAAAAAAAACTCCTTTTAATGATTTATATGCCTTGATTTTTGGGTTGGTGGATGCAGATACACAATACTCGTGTAACAGCCTAAGAAATGAAAATGAAGCAACTTAAGTATGTATCTGAGCTGAGCTATTTATAATTGTTGGCACACAAAATCGATTATATTATATTGGTTTATGTTGTTTTTCCTTATTGAGATGTTTAGATCAGATCTATATGATGCCGAGAGCAAATGAACTGGCCAATCATGGATCAACAATCTACTTGGTTGATACATTTACCCGGTTGCATATGAGGATACAGCATCACTATTTATTGTAATTTTTGATGTGGATTGGGGTTTTAGTTGGATAAATTATTTACTTCCAAGGTGCTCTTTAATTGTGACATTTTATTTTGATATTATCCTCCTCGATGGAGGAGTTGGATTATATTATACTTATTTTTTATTTTTTAAAAGAGAGGCTTCAATATATATATATATATATACTAATTGTACATTTTGATATTGCCTCTAAGGGTGTAAACGAGTCGAACCGGAGCGAACAGAGAGCTACTCGAATTCGACTCGAAAAAATAAATTCGTACTCGAATTCGAATTATATTTGAAAAATCCTACTCAGATTCGACTCGACTCGAATATTTATTCAAACTACTCGCGAGTTTCAAATTCAAGCTCGAATTCGAGTCTCCATATAATAACTAGTTTTATAATAAATATAATTATAAATTAAATTTGTTATTTTACTTAAAAATGAGAAAATATATTTATTATTACACTTTACAAATATAAAATTACAACAAAAATTCAAAACAAAACAAAATAATAACTAATTATCCTGATTTGATTTAAATTTGTATATATTATAAGAGAATGTATCGAACATCTAATCGAATATGTATTAACCGAGTATGTATCGAATCACAATAAAAAATTCGATTAATTTGAATCTTAAACGAGTCAAGTATAACCTTGCTCAGATTCTACTCATATTTTTATTCGAACTATTTTTAATGCTTATATTTGGATCATATTATTAACGAATCCGAATCTCGTTCGTATTTTTTCGAGTCGAGCCCGAATTGTGTTGGCTCGTTTACGGCCTTAATTGCCTCTAGCCTTGGAAGATTTTAAAAGGGAAAAAGGCCTAAAGGAGAACAAACAACAGATATGAAATGTTTTATAAATTTTGGATTCTCGTCCATTTTTGTTTGTGGAGCTAAAAGATAACTAATTTCAAAATTATTTTAGTATTATAAAATCACACACTATCTATTTAAGTTTGTCCGTTATTATTACACAAATAAATTATTAATTTTATGGAACAAAAAAAAAACATCATTACTACTATTTACGGATAACAAATTATACATATGGAACTTTTTTTGTGAAATTCCTTTTTAATTTTTAATTGACGCAAGGAAACAAATAGATTAAAAAATATTTTTTAATTGATTAAACTAGATATAAAATCTCAATAATATTATTTAAAAATTCACTGAAAAATAGAAAGAGAAAAACAAATTCTTATGAAATTAGTATTTACTCCCTCCGTCCCAAATTAATTGTTCAATTTTGACCTTTTTAAGTCAAATTGACTATTTTTAGAATTAATAATTAAGCATATATAAATATATTTCTAAAATTATAAAAATTAAGATTAGTAATAAATTGTATATACTTTCTTTTGATTATAATCTCTTCACTTATATTTTAGCAAAAATAGTAAAAAGATTAATTTTAAAAATGGTCAATTTGACTTTAAAAAGTCAAAACTGAGCAATTAATTTGGGACGGAGGGAGTAATTTTTAGGATAATATGAAAAATTAATTTTAAAACAAAAAACTATATATAACAGCTCATTTCAACTTAAACACTTAACCGACAACATAATGGTAGTACTAATCCTATTTAAGATAAAATTAATTTAAAAAGCCATCGCAGACATCAGTCACCGATCAACCGTTTCGGAATCCATTAATGCACTAAAAACTATTGCACCACGAAAACCAAACTTGATATATACACATTGATTGATTTTACTTTTAAGGAACCAAAATTGAAATTAAAAGTAAACAGAAAGTTTGATCTGATCGGTAGAAAACATAGGTAAAGTACTAAGGTCGTCGGAGACTCATACATCGGACCGGTCGGGGTAATCGAAAGCTAGCCGAGAGGCGATAGCTGAGTGATACATAGAGTCATGAAAAGCCGTGTCCTTGGTCATCATCCGAAGCTTTCTTGCCTTCTCCTCTGTGAAAGTCCCCGGAGCAATCCGAGATCTCATCGGCATCGGTCCTAGATCCGAGTCCGGCTTGGCTTCAGCTTTGGCGGAGAGATCGTACTTGTTGTTGGCGTTGTTTTCGGAGTCAATGTAGTCCGGTTCGGAGGACCAGCTAAACAACGGGTTCCACCACTTAGATGACGAACTTTTCTGGCTTTGCGATTCAGGTTTCCGACTGCCTGGCGTCGCGCATGCTCGAACTCCGGTAGATTGGAAGGGTAGAAGGCCAGTAGCCATTTCTTATGGAAAAATTAGATAGATGTTCAGAAAGGTAGAGGACTGGTGTTGGTTAACGTTGCGAGTACTTCACGGCTAGTACTATTTGTGCTTGTCTAGGTATGTTAGGTCTAAAGTTAACAAATGGGGTTTTAAAGAGTAAGCGGATAAGATTGTAGTCGTGGCGCTTGACGCAATGCGTGGGTCAGTAGGTAATACCTGTGTGACTGTCCGTGAATAAATTAGAGCTGATTAAATTTACTATTAATTCTCTATTTTATTCCAGTTTTAAAAATCAGTGGGAGTGAGAATATAAAAACAAAAATTTTTGAAAATTAAATTATATTTAATTTTAATTCAAATGAACGTATTTATTGTGTACTAATTAATATAATATTATTTGTTATTATGTTTGTTACTTTTAAAATTTTAATATTTCATAAATTATCTTAAAAATAAAATATATTTATAATTTAATGGAGGGAGTAACACATCTCCTTCACCAACATTCATACTATAAGGAGCACTGGCGGAAGTAGGGGGCGGGCGGGGGCATTTGCCCCCGGTAGATCGGGGGTGGGGGTTGGGGTGAGGGTGGGGGTGAGGGTGAGGGTGGGGGCATGGGTTGGGGCAGTCAGGCGTCGACGTGGGTCATTCGAATTAAAATTATTTTACGAAATAGAGATTTTGCATGGTTTTGACGAAACAAAAAATTTAACGCTATCAATATTTTTTATTTTTATTTTATTTTAAAATCAACTTTGTCAAAAATTTTATAATTAAAACTGTTTATTTCAGCTATTTTGCCTTTTGCCTAACAATCTTGTGTAACAATAATAGTAGTTGTGTAGTTAAAATCAATAATAGTGTGATATACTACTACTATATAAGTTGTCTTATAGCATTAACGGCTAGGTCATAAAAACAATTACTAAAATAAAAAATAACTTACAAAATGATGTAGTAATAATTAGTTATTCAATTATTAGAGCATTCATATCCGTTTTCCTAATTAACTCTCTATCCTTAATTAACTCTCTATCCCTAGTTATATTTTAGATGAGTATGTCAAGTGATAATAATAAATTACAACCAACTAACCACATTATATTGTTTAGGTTAATTGATGAAATGTTTGAATAATTGAATTGATGAATGCTAAAATTATTATGAAATGTTTAAATTGATGAAATTATTGATTAACAATTGATATTTTTATTTATACTTGATTATGGATAAATACTTGATTGATGGTGAAGAAATTGAGAGTGATTCCGAAACAAATAGTGATCTCGACTCCTTTTTCTTTTCCTCGATTGATCTGTTTCTACATTAAGACCAATGACCTTAACTCCGCTAATATACTTTCTATTTTTTTAATTTGGGTCAAAATCAAACCTATGAACCTTAACTTTGCTTCCTCGCCACTGCAACCTACACGTCGTTGCTCCGTACCTCCGGTAACCGCCATCAAATTTTGCCCCCCTCCTCAAAATTTGTTTTGGTTTCGCTACTGATAAGGAGTATGATATTTAGACGAGTTTATTATTTGTCTTGGATGAGACATTAATTAAAAACAGAAAGTACAATAAAAAATTTATTTTGTAAAATATGTTTCCTTATCTTGAAAAGCAATCAATACATTTGATATATTCGGACTTTTTAACACTCCAAACACATTGACAAATATACGGGAGTTGTTAGCATAAAATTTATTTTTAGATAAGTTGGTCAATTGATCAATAGATTGCTGACACGCAGGCGACAGGGCCGGCCCTGAGTTTTTCAGGGCCTAAAAAGGAAAAAAAAAAATTGGGCCCTTTGTGAATTGCTATTAAGATAGTTATAAAAACACTATAAATTTTCTCTAAACAAAAGAATATAAATACGAAAGAATACCAAATATAATAACAGACTTTTTCAATATTTTCAAAGCATCATTCAAAACACTAAAAAATGGAGAAAAGGGGCCCTAAAAATTTTTGGGCCTAAAGCCCGGGCACCTTGGGCTTTAGCCCAGGGCCAGTACTGGCAGGCGAGATTCTATGTGTGTGTATTTTATTGGTTAATTGACCTACTTATTAAAAAATAAATTTTATGCTAACCGGATCTCAAATACACTTATTTTTTAAAACGCATGCATTTCCCCCCCCCCCCCCTACAATTTATGTATTCAAACATAGAGAGAATTGGAGCTTATTGAAATCAGTTATCATTAAGTTGATTAGCTGATCAATACAGTACTGACATATAAAAAAAATCACATCTCATTTGTGTGTTGATATTATATTAATTAATCAAAATTAACTGTATGTTAAACACTTCCACCACCAATATTCAACCTAATTGCCGGTAATAATATTGTTAAAGTTGATGGGAGGTTGGCCACAAACAAACAAACAAACAAACAAGAAAAAGGTCCCCCTTTAAACGAGTTAAAACCATATTGCGCACACTGTTTAGTCACGAGACGCCCCGCGGGATAGAAACCAAAACAAGTACTTAAACTTCTTTTTCTTTCAAAGAAGGTTAGAGACACGTATTATACATAAAAATTGTACATAAACAATACAATTTATTGATAAACAATTTTTTATATACAATTTGTTTACATAATATTATTCTTTTCTTTATTATATATATATATATATATATATATATATATATATATATATATATATATTCAACTATAGGGATTGACATTAACTTAAATTTTCTTAAGTGAAAAAAATTTCATCTCTTTCTTTAGTTTTGAAATAACTTTTCAAAAACAAATATCATATCAGGAGAATAAAAAAGACAGAATGAAAGGTTTATTTATTTATTTATTTTTATTGCTAATTTGAAATTAAAATCTTAATTGAGTTGGTACTATTAAGATTTAAGAAAGAGGTTCAAACTCTAACCAACAAATAGTCGAACAGTTCGTCTTTTAACACTGGGATATTCATACAACCTCAAAAACATGGGAATGGGCGGAAGCTTTACCTTGGTCGGTAGGCTTCATAAAATGGGCCCATAACCATAATATCAAAATTATTTAATCTCCGCTCACAATAATATCCTTTAAACAAAATAATTTTAACTATTAGTATTTCACTTAAAATAAATACAATTCTTTTCACTAAATATATATACATTCTCTAGCGAACTAAAGACGAATCAGCTATAACGACGATTTTCTGATATACAACGACGATTCAAATCGTCGTCATAGCTATGTTGTCGGCTTTGTATGTTAAAACGATGGAAAAAATCGTCGCTATAGCGAGTTCGTTTTTAGTTCGTTGGAGAAGTAGACCATATATATATATATATATATATATATATATATTGGTGGGCAATGAGTGATCCATATCATTTATTTGTTATACATCAAAAATGACAAACAGCATCTCTGACGTCCATAACAATTATTAACAATTTAGATTAATAAGGAGACCAGACCGTTTGCTAGAATAACTAGCGAACTGGATTAATGAGAAAGTCGGATGACACAATACTAATGGCCACAGCTCAGTACAGAATCAATTATAAATAGATTTCGTTTTATTTTTTTGCTATGTTTTATTCTCTTGGATAAAGTAAATTCTATTATTATATTATTTTTGTTTTAGTAAAAATATGTTTTATAATGGTGAAATTTTATTTTTAGTGATAAATATATATTATGTTGTTAAAAAAATTGTTGCACTTGTGAGATCAAATCCTGTTTTTGCTTTTGTCCTTGTAGACATATATATTACCAGTTAAATGCTAGAATCCATTTCCAAGTAACATAGGAACCACCTGGAGAAATGGAAAGAAATTCCTCACTGGTGCAATGCAATCATGTGCAATTGAACAGATAACCAAAGATGATAAAGTTTTATTATTGTTACGAAATTTACACATTTATTTCATTGTAATTACTAATAATACATAATTTATAATTTTATAATTATATACTATTTATTCGAGTATACTCGATACTATAAAAGATCGTGCTCGGATACTGAATTAAAATTCCGATTTATTTAGATATCAAATCCCAAACCGGGTTTCGAACCGGATGATTGTAAGCTGTCACAATTTGTTGTTTCCATTGGGTTTAATAATTTGGAATTTATTAAAATAAATTAACGGCCAAATGGAAAACGAACCCCACACTGTAAGGCTGATCCAGGAAGAAGCCAAAAATTTCAAAACCAAATATTCAAAAAACAATTATTCGCAATGAATGCCTGTAGGGCCCAAACAATGTTCAAGGGGGGAAAAGCCTTAACAAGAGATCCAATTCATATAACTTTTGTAGTTCTGAGCACCTCTCCACAAATAATTCACTTATTATTAACCACAGAAGATTATATTTGAATCAAGACCAATTGCATTGCAGCATAAGAAATGATATGTATTTAGGGTATTGTACGCTGGTAGAGGGGTAATGCTCCCAATGTTTCACGTTCTCCTCTCTCCCTCTTTACCTGCAAAAAGAGAAACAAGCCAAATGTAGGAAACCATCCCAAAGGACTAGATATATAGTGGTAAAAATCTATAAATCTCCTAGAATTTAGTTTACATCATTTTTCTATGTGAATTATTCTAGCCAGAGGTCACCATCGCCTCCATAGATTCTCAGAGAGAGAGAGAGAGAAAGAGAGGCGTAAAGACGTGTCAGAGAAAAATAGTTACATTGTAACAAGTTTAGACCTTGACGGTGTGAGTGAGGTTGAATGAACAATGGGACACAATATATTAATGGGTTCTTGTAGTTTTACGTTATTTTGTCGTATTTGATGTAATTTGATCACAAGGACTTGTATAAAACCACAAGGACCACATCAGGCCATGCAAGAGAAAAAACTGAATCTGAAATTACACTTGTATTGTAAAGGAAATTAAACTATTACATTTGTAAACAAAAAATAAAATCAACAGGTCCAAACGAACATGAAACTCAAGTAGTAGGGGAAAAATAACAGATAAGAATGTGACTAAAAAGAAACAAGAGGAAACCTGCCCCCATTTGGTTTGTCGCATGGGAGTGGAGAAGAGACAAATGGAAGAACACAAATGGTCCAAGTCCAGTATTTCCGATATTCAACAGGTAATGGCTAGTAACGAGACAAATTTCAGAAACGCCTACTTTAATGCCCTCTCATTCAAAGCTTCTCGATAAAAGATGCAAGAAGACCATAGAAAGTAAATGTGATGGAAAAGTGAGGGAAGAGAAGAGGTAGAAGATAAACTATGACAATGGCAATCTCGTCATATAAGCTCTACTACAAAAGTTAAAGAGTGCACATTTTCTTACACAATAATATCTAGATTAATAAAACAAATCATATGTGGGTTAAATTTATACTTTAACTCCTTCAAATTTAACAAATTTACTTACTAAAAAAAGGAACTAATGCAGAAGGATCTAGGACGGAAGTTGTACTTGATATAGGCATGACTATTGCACAGTTGCTTCTCACTTTCTCAGTTCCTTATCAATAACTAGGAGTTATTGGCATCAGGCTCGAGTGGTGTACCCTGGTAACCAGTGCACACACTACTTGTGCGCTCTTATTCTTTTGATAACTATGCAGCAATAGGAAATGAGTAGGTTACGTAGGTCAAGGCATGATTTTAGGAGATTTGGATGTCAACAAAATTTTAAAGGGGATGTATATCATGTGTTCAACCGGGGTATAATGTTTGCGGAATTTGGATGCAAGGGTGAGGGACCACAAAATTAAAGGTAATAATAGTTATATTTATATTTGTAAGAAATTTATTCTGTAACTATATTATTACTAGATAATAACTATTTAGACAGTTAATTATTGAAATTTGAGTGATTTATGTTATCTCTCTTTGTCTGAGGATGTGAGTAATTTTTGGGAAGTGACCTCAAGACATCGTGCGGAGTGGCCGATTCTCTATGAAGATAGGCAAAAATCTATCTTTCCATTAGTTTTCATCTTTCTACTTGAAGTCTTGTTAGTCTGTATCAAAGGCTATTTTATGGAATTTGTAATTTGGTATCCTAATAGTCCCCAATTGTCCACAAGATATAGGAGTACTGCTTCCCTTTATATAGTAGCATATATTATATAAATCCATCATCCATTAGCATAACATAAGTATCACGCAGCCGTAATTGGAGCGTCTTTCATTTACAAGGCTCATGTAGGAAGTGCATGACACTGAAAGTACTAGTATCTACAGATCATACTCAAAACTGATTCTATTATTGATGAAGTGCTTGACAGATAGCAATTCAAAAGATGGTTGAAAAAATCAATCTCAAATAAGACAAAATGTACAAAAGAACAAAACATGCAACCAAGAGAAAACGAAGAAAATAAAAAAGAAAAGTTGAAAACCCAGTTTCTCAAAAGCACTCACCAGGGCCAGCATATCTTTAAGATAGCTCCTAAATGGTGTCTGCATTGCCTGCATACAAATAACAGACAAAAACAAGCTTAATAAATAATTTACAAGATACAAGTATTTCACATGTCTAGCTAGTTCTTAATGAAATTCTAATCCAGATTACCTCAACTCCAAGTCACCAATTCTATGCATGTCTAAACACCAGTCTGTTGGATATACTTTCAGAAATTTCAATATCAATTATATTGCTAAAGTCTAGTTTAAAGAGAGGTTGACAAAGCTCTAAAATGTTTTAAGTTTTTAGTTTCTTTTTCCTATCGTTTCCATCTGCTCTTTCCAGACTAGATGACAAAAAAGTCCTGCTTATGGTTTTCCAAATTCTCAAATTACAATTTGAACCCGAACAGGTTTCACTTCATCACTCTAAAATCTAAACACAAATATGCATACATAAACTAAGGTAATCAATACATATATAGAGAGAACACCTGCAGATCTTCGGGAAGATACTCGTGTTTCATGGAGAGATCCATGGCACGCAACAACCGCTGGTTTCTGGCATCAACGATTTCACGAGGCAAGCGTTTAAGCGCTTCCTTGATGTCCAAATCTTCATACGGATCGTACAGATCCTCGAATCTCAACCCTAATTTTTACCAAATTCAACATCCAAACACAAATCATCACTAAAATTTGTCTTGCTGTAAATATATAGAGACATAAATGGGGAAAAAAGGAAGGTTGATTACCGAATTTGCGGAGACTTTTAGAGACAGAGTTTTTGTGCATAGCTGCGAGAAAGTTCTTTGAAGGATTCAACAGCCACGATGATAGCGCCATATTCGATTGATTTCACTTCTCTAATCTCTCTTGTTCGTCAATATCCCAAGCTCTCGTCGCTCGAAGGTTACCGGCCTCCACCCTATACAAAAACCTAATAAGCGCCGTCCGTTTTGGTTAAATACACTAAAAATCTCTCGTGTTCTGTTACTTGTGTTTTTTTTAAAAAAAGAAAAATTCTTTTTGTAAGAATTAAGAGTAAGTGTAGTAAAAATTTTAAAGGTAAATATTATTTTTTTATAAGAAAAATACTTACGCCTTTGATACACACTCCTAATAATTCGTGCAAAACACCGATAAATTTAAAAATAATTTATCAAGTAATTTTATATATAATATTTTTGAACGATATTTTAATTCAATTTTTTTTTTATCTTTACTCAATTTTTAATAATAAATGATACATTGTACCTTTAATAATAAATATGTATTAAAATTTTGTATTGAATATTATAACTTTTGAACTTTAAAATTGATAATATTAAAATTTATTACCAAGAAGTCTTGGATGGTATTCTTTGGGATGGTGTTCCCTCAAATCTGATTAAAGCTACCACACATGGAAATCGATTCGTTTAGTTAAAGCAGTTACTTCTTGGCACAAAGTAGTTTGGCAGTCTTTACATGCTCCTTATATTAACTTGGGCTTTTGAATTATTATAGCATAATCCACAATTTATTTTTGAATATTTAATACACCTAAACAAATTTTAATTTCATTACAAAAACAAATATGAACAACTTAGTTCTTAACTTGGGTTGGTAGGTCTATAAACACAAGCAAATTTGAATTCAATATTTAAATTTATTTATTTTAAAAATTAAACTTGAATAAGTAAACATTTAGATTAAATGTGATAAACCCTAAATCTTAGTTGACAAATCATAAATCCTAGTTAATAAATTCTAAATTTTAATTAATTAATAAACTCTAAATCTTAGTTAATAAACTTTAAACATTTATTGATCAATTTAAACTCTTATTTTCATTAGCGTCCGGATGATATGTATTTTTTTTACCACCCCTATTAATAATAGCATATACCGATTTTCAATTTTTAATTATAACAGTTATTTTATGTTTTCAAAATGGTATAGATAGTATATGACTTATAAAAATTCATAACAAATACTACATAGTATTGCAAATGAACCCCCAGAATCAAAGCAAGCTTTTGGAAATGGAAACGAGCTGACTAAAATTTTGAACTGAAAATGGATTCCCAACGAATGATCCAATTTGATTAGTAAATCTGGAGCTGCTCATATCATTATCAACCAACAACAATATTATTCGAAGCTTCACAGTTTAACTCACTTTCTTTTTTCAGGACAAGCCCATTTCCATATTTTATAATCCTTTTGGGATAATAATTCCTTCCTTTAAAAATTATAGATACATTACATTCTAAAACCATATTTTTTAAGAAAAAAAAAATTATTTTTCAAAATATATTATTATTTATAAATTTTATATATATACTCCCTCCGTCCCGTAGTCCCGTATTAAATGTCTATTTTCCTTTAATAACCAAACTTTTACACTTTTTTCCTATTATACTCTTAACATTAAATATCTCATACTTTTCTTATTCTAATTTTCTCTCCATAATTAATGACATATTATTATGAGTAATTTTGTCATTTCATTCTTTTTTTTAATATGCGTAAAAAATCTACCGGAATTTTTATCCTGGGACGGAGGGAGTATTATTGTTGTAGACCGTAGAGTATTATAGCATATACTGGGTCCAGAGATTTTTGCACCCTTCCATATATTTTGGAAATGTCAGCCCATTAGCTATTATCTAAGAAAATGGGGATGAAGACCCATAACTAAATTTGTCCCAAATTTGGATTCCCCACCCCACCCCACCCCACCCCACCCCACCCCAAATCTATGTAGTATTTCTTCTCCCTGTTTGAGATTTTTTCATTATATGATTATTATTTTTCATGATCTCTCCATAGAGAAGGTTTGATTTGTATTAATCGATAAAGAATCTAGTTAGATTCGAGTGTGAGTTATCACGACGATCAACTTTTCGTTGTTTGCATTAAAAATTTACGCAAGTTATTTATTTTTGTGTTGTTTTTATAAATATATATTTTTCAAGTTTTGCGTTTCAATTTGGGACGGGAGGAGGTATTATATTGCGTGCAGTGTTTTTGAAATTGGATACATTTATGCGTGAAAAATATTCCTTGTTCTTTTTTAGGGCTTTATCAAAAAAATAATGTATCTTTAATTTAAAATGAAAAGCATTTATAAGGAAATACAAATAAACTCCATAAATAATGATTCACATAACAAATTGACTATAAAAATGGCCTTCTGAAATAGTATGATTATTGCTTACACGTGTACAATAAGGGAGATAATTTTTTTATAAAGAAATTTAAAAACAAAAGAATCAATCTGAATAATATTTAAGATAATTTTAATTCTTAACTCTGTAGTTGATATTTTATTACTCCTATTTGATACTCTTTCCGTTCCAAAATAAATATTTTAATTTTTTTTAGGATATTCTAAAATAATATCTTATTTTTATATTCGTAACTATAATTATCTTATTCTTCTTCTTATACCCTCATAAATATTTAATATACTTTTTAGAAATGTGAGAATTACAAAAAAAAAATACCTAAAGAATTAAATGACATGTGAAAGATTAATTATTAGGGTCATAAAAAAAATTATTAAGATAATAGAAAACTGAAAAAATAATTATTAAGGTCATAGAAAAATAATTATTGTAGTCATAAAAAAATAAAAAAAATACTTTAATTAATAAATAATTAAAAAATATAATTTAGGTAAAAAAAACTATTAATTAATGTGTTCAAATTAATTAAGACGTTTATTTTAAAACGAATGGAATATATTATTAAGTGGGTCCGTCTCTACCCTCTCGCCTCTAGGCAGAGGGTTTAAGAAAAAAGTTGACAAAGCGGCGGAAAATATCTGCCCGTGATTAAGAAAGAGATTATTTTTTGTTCTTATAAATATAGAAAACACCACAATTATTGGTAATTAAAAAGTAAAAATTATTAAAAGTGGATGTATAGCCTATAGGTCCGTGGAAATGTCATTATTGTGATATTTTAAAATAAGTCGGCTATACCTATACGTTCGGCTTGAATGGAATAAATAAATGGCAATGTGGTGGCATGCACTAATTGCAGATTCTTACTATAGTAGTACTCGTATTTTCCAAGTTTATTGAAAATTGGGACGTAATGAATTACTGTTTGATTAATTGATTGATCCTTCTTTCTTTCTCTTTGTAGAAATATAAGTAGGTTTTCAATGGGAGATTTGAATATCATGAAGTTAATTTTATAATAAGTTAGTCAATTGATCAATACAATGCTTACACACAGAGAAATTATTTTCTGACGTACGTGTAACACTGTATTGATCAATTAATTAACTTCATGTTAATCATTCTCTAATGGGTTTGAGACTAGTAAGAGTCACTAACTAAACATGGGATCCTCATACTCCACAAAGCAGTTGGTTTTTAATGGTTTGGTCTAGTATTTATATAATTAAAAAAGATTATAATTATATAATAAACTCTTTAATTACTTTTATATCAATGCAATTAATTTATATTATAAATTTATTCAAATAAACCGCACAAAATCAATTGTCTAATGTCCAGATAAAGTAGGCGTCTAAAATTAAAAAATCAAATGGCTATATGGCAGGTCAAGCTTTGATCATAATTACTATTGGAGTAATTATATATTAAAATCATTACAAATAAAAATATTTTGATAAATATAGTGGATGAAATTACGGATGTCCGGAATTTGAATATGTATCTAGTGGAGTAGAAAGCCGCGTTAAACATTAAAGAAGAAGACTTAAGTGCTGCTGGCTGCTGCTGCTGCTGCTGCTGCGTGAAAGTCAGCTCAATGAGTTCGACATTGAGACAAGGCCAGTTGGTGGGTGGGTGCCATTATGTACTCCGTTTAGTCTTCAAATTGGACCGTGTGCGTCAAAATTTGTGACCACAAACCCACATGCTTGGACCAACTGACAAACACTGATTTACATTTAGTGCACTGTAATTATAAAATAATAGTAGTACTACTAAAAATACATTGTTTGCGTCTCGTGAGTCGTGACCACTTATGACAGATCAAAAATGGAAAAAGGACCATAAATACAATGCGTTTTGGAAATGACATAACAAAGGCATTAATGTTTTTTTATATAGGTAATTGATTTTTTTATAAGCATTTTTGATATTTTTATACGCATTATCTTTCATACGAGTCTCACCATCATCTGAAAAAGAAATGTATAAAAATATAAAAAATACATGTAGCAATAGTACTCCCTTTTTTATATCCTACTCCCTACGTCCCATAATATATGAAGGTTTAAATAATTTTATTTTTTTCAAATTATTTAACGTTTTATACTCTCTCTCCGTTTTTAAAAGATTATCGTTTTAGAAAGTAATTTTTATTCTTAAAAAATTAACGTTTTGAGTTTATCAATATAAAATAACTATTTTTCGTCTACTTTACCCTTATTTAAAGTCATTTAATACTTACTAATTGCAACAGTCAGGCTATTTCTTAATTACTGAGCATTGAGGCAGCGCGTCTAATAGTACTACTCCTATAAAGGAACCGAGAGAGAGAAGTACTAGTACAATTATTTTTTAATACAATTCTAAAAAGTCATTTATATTATGAAATTAAAAGAATAGTAGTCAGATGGTAGTAGTAAATTGTAAGAAGTGAAGGGTGGGGTGGACAAGTAAAACAAAATTAGACTTTTGGTGTGAGACAGTTGGTTGCAATATGTCCATGTCCGTCTCCATGTTCATGCATAGAAGATCAACTTGTTCACAATCATGAATTGGAATCCTTAGTCCACAAATCACACCCCATTTGAAAATGTTGGACCACTGTATTCTCAATGTGCCCAATAACGTCTACAGTTATACTACTATTACTACTACTACTACTACTACTTCTCTCTCTCTCTCACCATTTAATTTGGTACAAGTACAACTTAAGATTTCCATCTAATTTGAATTAATTCTCTTTCGGCTCCTTAATTGCCCCATGCATGATATTAATTTTTCGTCATGAATGATGTATATAGCTAGCTCGTCTAGTTTGGAAAAATTCATATCCACCATTCACAAAATAATATTAAGAATTCCGGAGTTTATAAGCCTAGACTATTGCTTAAGTTCACATATAAAAAAAGATTGTAATTACATAATTTTTTAAAAATTAAATTAATTCATATCAATTTTGTGCATGAAAATATTTTAAATTGAATTTTTTTTATTAAAAAAAAGTCTTTACCGGCCTATATTTTAGAGTGAGATGTATTAACTTCACGAGAAGGAGGAGGAGGATAACGTTTGAATGATAAGATCATTAATTTCATTATCCTTGAAAAATTTAAGAAGGGAAGGGGAGAGGGAAAGGGAAAGGGAGAGGGAGAGGGAGAGAGAAGATATTCTATTTTCTTCCAAATTGGTACTATTTGGTAGGGTAAGGAATGGAAATGACAATGACCCTCTAAAAGATCTCGTGAAACTATTTCTTTTTCAATGTAGTAGTAGTAGTATTTTACAACTTTAATTAATTTTAAATTTTGTAAAATGGAGAGGGTATAATGATAATTAATGTTTATCTAGATTCCCGTCCCTTTCTCCCTTCTTTCCTTCATTCTTAACCTAAACACAATTATGCATGCAGGAAGTCGGCAAGTAAGACCATGTTTGTTTTGGTCGGAATAAAGTTGAATGTCACTGAATCTGAGCGATTCAGTCATTTAGATTGTTTGTCATTTTTTAAGATTTGAATGGTCCAATTTCTTCTTCACCAAACCCCAAACAAAAATAATTAAAGATTTCAAGAACACATCACACATGCATTTTAAAGTCAAAAAGTTCTTTGTATTGCCAATTTTTCTGTTTTTTGGTCTTAGTAAAGATTTATTTTCAAACTAAGTGATCCATCGATCTCTAGCTTGAACTTGATGAAGGTGAGATGCAACTACATGCTGCAGGTCCTAATTTTGCATGTTTTATAATTTAGTTTTTGCTAGAAATTAGTAATTCTATGCCTAGACTTATTATAGCTCCACTATATATATATATATACACTGATCATTATTAATTCTGTTAGATAGTTAATTAGGTAATTTAGCTTATCTTGTTTCTTGTCGTTGTTTTAATATCAGGCGTGTCTACTTAGCAAATCATTACTCCATAAAGTAATCTATTAGTACTCCTCAAAACAACAATAAAAAATATACAAGTTTTACACATTAAAAAAAAATAAAAGTAGAGAAAATAGAGTAATTAATTAAAGTTTCAAATTTTTTCTAATTCATAAACTGATAAGTTATTTTTATTTTTTATACTATTAGACCCTACTAAATAACATTATTACCACTCATTTTATATATTTTATTTCATTCTTTCAAATAAAAATTATAAAAATATTTGTCTGTCCTCAATCTGTTTATGATTAACACTTGCCTCTGCTCTCTATTTCACTTTATTTTTGGATGTAACACTCGTAGATTATATATTCACATTATATTACTGTCTAATTACGCTAGCTAATGTGATTACCCCTACGGCCTACCAAACCGTTTATTAATTACTTTTCCAAACAAAAAATGAGGCAAATTTCTTAATTAATTATACCATGCCACTGATTATAAATTAATTAATACTACTACTATAACTATAATTTTCAGCCAAACAGTCTTTAAACAAGGAATCCAACCAACCATATACTAGTATGTTAGTAGAACGCAATATCATGTGTCAAAAAATGATTAGAAGAATTTTTCTTACAATTTGTTTTGAAATTTCCTCATCATTTATTAAATTAGTCGACAAATTAAATAAAACAATAATTCAGATGTCTGAATTTAAATTATATAAATGTCCATTTAGTCAGAAAATAAGACGATGAGAGTACGCATTCTGTACTTCATTTAATGACGTAGTTAGAATCGAGTTATTCTTGGTAAAGGTACACTTTCTTCCGATAGCATTGTGTTTCCAAATGAAATTAGTCAAGCACAAATTAAGGGCTAAACCCGTAAACGAGCTAAACAATTTGGACTAGACTCGAAACAATACGAGCAAAACTCGATCGCATTTGTTAATAATATGATCCAAATCTGAGCATTAAAAATAGTTCGAATAAAAATATGTGTAGAATTTGAGCAAAGTTATACTCGACTCGTTTAAAATTTAAACTACTCGAATTCCTAATTGTGATTCGATACATACTTGATTGATACATTTTCGATTAGATACTCGATACGTTCTCTTATAATATATACAAAGTAGGAGAATGTTCAGGACTACTAATTTTGAAATTTTCCCTTTTGGCAAATAGGAGTTGCAATACAATCCAACGTGAATCTAAATTAATGAGATTAATCTTATCCTTTAAAGGAAAGTTGGTAATGCAAGTGTTGACTTTTTACTACTAAAATCATAAATCAAATGCGTGTGTTCTCCCTCTCAATTCTTATTTTATTTTTATATAAAGAAAAATATTTGTAAATGTAAGCGTTGACTTTTATACTTTAAACATAAGTCAAATGAGTGTGTGTTTGCACTTCATCATCTTTTCTTCTTTATTCTTTCTTATATTTCCACAAATTCATATGATAACTTTCATATTTTCATGAATAAATATTTTTATTTTAAGCATATAATGTGTAGATTGACGAACCACCTTCTTACTTAAAAAATTAACTTATCAGATTAAAGTTATATCATACATATTTATTAATTCATCTATATATTTAAATTTATAATTAAATTTATAAGATATGATATTCATGTGAAATATCTCAATAATATAATTATTCATAAAAATATACCCCAGCTATTTAACGAATGATATTTTTCAAGTGTATAATGCAACATAACTTAGTAGTGACAAAGAAAATATTTATTAGAAGTAATATTTATTTTTTCCAACGTATAAATATAAGACTTTTTGTTCTATTATTTATTTATTATCATTAACATATTAAATAAAAGATATATATAGTAATTAATTTTTTATTGAATTTATATTTTGTATGTGTTAAAAAGTACGTAAACCAAACCACTAAACAAAGTGACATTATCTTCTGCGAACTACGAGTCTTGTTATATAATAATTATATTATTATTATTATTATTTTTTAATTGGATATAGTATTTAATTTTATTATTAGAATATATAATTAAAAAATATGGTTGGTGGTTGTTTAATATGATACTAATATATTAATTATAATAAAAATAAATTAATATCGTGTAAGATGATGTTATAAGAAAACGATTCATTCAAAAATATGTTATTTACATAATAATATATCACTAATTATTAATGAGCAGTTAAATAAATTTAAAAATTATACAATAATAATTCATCTATTCATATAATTAAAATAATCTAATATTCATATTAAATTAGTGATTCATCTATTTACGTATTAATATATATATTTATCTACATTATAAAAACATTTTTATTTAAACTCAAACAAACTTTAAAAAGTCAATGATATTACATTAATAGATTATGTTGTTAAAATTTCATATTGAAGGACTAAATTTTTTAATTTTATACTCCCTCTGTCCCAAATTAACTGCTCAATTTTGACCTTTTTAAGTCAAATTGACTTTTTTTAGAATTAATAATTAAACATATATAAATATATTTCTAATATTATAAAAATTGGGATTAGTAATAAATTGTATATACTTTCTTTTGGTTATAATCTCTTCACCTATATTTTAACAAAAATAGTAAAAAGATTATTTTTAAAAATGGTCAATTTGACTTTAAAAAGTCAAAACTGAGCAATTAATTTGGGACGGAGGGAGTATATTTTAAAATGTGAATAGATAGATAAGACACAAAATAATACATTTTCTTTTTTTGAACCTCATATCGTGAGAAAGTACAATATATATAAATTGAATTGAAATTTTTAAAAGAGAAATTGATATTTTCACAAGACGTTCCTCACATAAATAGTAAACGGGATATAAAATTTTATAATGAGTATGATCAACTTTCTTATTTAAATTTACGATAAATCTGGAATTGTCCATAAAAAAAAATTGTAATACGCCAATGGAGGAATATATATATATATATGTAAGACCCCTATTTTTTTAAAAATAAAATGGAATTTCTTTTATTTTAAAATAGTAGGGGTTGATTTGATTAATGTGATTAGTTATGGGTGAAATGCGCAAATATTTTAAACAAGCAAGAGGTTTTAAAATATTCATTTTATCGGAGAATATTCATTTGGTCGTGGAATATTCTTACTGTCGGAGAATATTCGTACAACGGCGCAGCCTTGTGTGGGCCCTATAACGAAAAACGATTGGAGGAAGAAAACGACAATAATAAGGTGTTTATAAAAAACTGCGTAGTTGTTACCGTTAATACTGTTGGGATACCCGGTGATTAAAACACAGTAGCACATGATATTGCACCAATTATTGATTCTTACGTAAGAAGGCACTACTCAATAATTGTTACAGTAATTATTGTTCAATATTTTATTTTATTGATTCAATAATTGCTACGTTGATAGTTTATATTATTGTTCTTTCAATAATTATCACTACATAGTATTTTCATTATCAGATCAATAATTCATATTATTGTTATAATATTATTAGATAACATTATTGATAATGTCTAGAAAATTTTGTCTAAAGAGAGGTTTGATCATCTAATTGCGCGCCAGTAAGGAGAAATTCTTATTGGAAAGCCCCCTCTTTCCTGGGAACTTCCTAGTTGTCAGTATTGTGATTCTGTAATATTATTTGTGAATAATTAATTATTGATTTATATGATAAGAAAAATATTCATTTTATGTGGATATAGATGGAGAAAATTTTTAATGTGACAATTATTGAAAAATTATTATTTTATCTTTTCTGATAAATAATTCATTTAAATATATTATTATCTTTTAATAATATAATAATGGTGATATTTTTACAATAAATGTGGGATATATGAGTATACAAGGAGGAATAGTATTTTTGTTGCATTAAATGATTAACACATGTTTTGTGTGTCGGTGAACCCCATTTCTTGACTAAAATTTGATTATAGCCTGTAAAATCACTCGTTTGTGGATTTCGGTCAATTTCTGTTTGGAATTTAAAAAAATTTTCTTCTGTAAAATTGTAGAGAATGAAATTTCCTATGAAAAAGACATGTGGTTCTAATTTTTCTGATAAAAGGGCTATTTATTGTGAATTATTGAAATTTTGAAATTCTGAAATAATTAATTTTTGGAAGTTTTATTTATTTTTATCAAGGAAAATGTTTTTTTCCATTTGAGTGGCACATGTTAATGGTTGAATCAGCTGGTGAGGTGAGCTAAGGAAATTAAGAAGAGTATATTATTATTTTATTAAATTTTCTGCTTTGCTGTTCTAAGCAATTTCCTATAAATAGGGTGCTTAGGTTAGAATTGAAAATCACACCAAAAACTGAAATCTTCTCTCTTTCTCTCTCGATATATTGAGCGTATTCTTGTGAGTATTTTGATACCTTGAGTGTTGCTATACGGTGCAAGTTCCCTTCAACACTATATCTAGTATTCCCGTCAGGGGTACCGTCTTTTCGAGATAAGAAATATTATTATTTTTAAAATAATATTATTTCTTTCAATATCATTATACCGGAATATTGGTAAGATTTTTCTTGTAAAATTCTGATCTTTTTATGTCAGAATTACTATTCATGAATTACTATTCACGAGTTACTATTCACGAGTTACTATTCACTATTCACGAATTACTATTCACGAAGCATTATAATTTTTCTTGTGAAATTCTTGTCTTTTAATGTCGGGGTTACTATTCACGTATACGACACTATTCATGAATACGACAATATTCACAGAAAAATTAAATTTTTGTTTTTTGTCTAAGATATCTATTATGGATACTAGCTTTGATTGTATCCATGTTTTGATCATTCTTGAATTTTACTTCACTATGATTATTTATGAAGTATTTTGAAACTCGGTTTGGTTAAAGTACGAATCCTTAATATTTGTTCTTTTGTTTCACTAGATTCGTTTTCTGTAAAAAAAATTTCATCATCCTCAGTCCTAAATGATGACATGTTGTTGAATATCTTTGGCCTGTAATGCAAAGATGATTGATTTTATTATGAATATCTTTGACCCGTAGTGCAAAGATGTACGTACAGGTGTTGAGATGAACATGACCGACTGATGAATATCTTTGGCCTGTAGTGCAAAGATGTACAGGTGTTGAGATAAATATGACCGACTGATGAATATCTTTGGCCTGTAGTGCAAAGATGAATATTGATTGATGTTACAGAGATAAAATATTGATGATGAATTTTTAAATTCATAGATGATAGTAGATTTCATTCTATACTTAACTCTTCTAATGAATTGTTGTTTTCGCTACAGTAGTTGATCTAAAACTTGTTGTTTATTGTATTCTATCATATTTTTCCCAGTTGAAGATTAACGATAATTTGTTGTACATTATCTTAGTCATAATATTCTTTACTGGGCTAGTTAAGCTCACCCTTTTCCTTTTTGTTCTATTTTTCTTCTCAGGAGGCGAGAATATAGCGGGAACTAGTAGGGATGTGGAGTGATGATTCAAAATAGTTATTTTAGTAGTCCTCACTATTCTATAGAATAATGTATCAATAATTATAATGAGGACTTTATTGGGTATGAATATTGTCTAGAAGACAATATTTATATTTAAACTCACAGTATATATGTTATTGTATTTTGTACGACAAATGTATTAATAAAATTGTAGTTATTTCTGTACCATGTATTTAGCGACTCAAAATGGGTTGGATGGAATGGATATATTTTGGGGGCGTCACAATATATATATATATATATATATATATATATATATAACAGTCCATCTTAATGGTGAAAATAAAACTTGAAACGTAGTAAAATTTTAGAATCTCAATTTAACTATCAAGCTAAGATTCCATCGACTTATTTGGGATTCTATTAACTTACACGTGCGAACAATTTTTTAAAAACAAAAAATTAAATATTTAAAAAGATAATGGTATGATATGAATAGTTCAATTTAGTTAAAATTACACGAAATACATAAAATGCAAAAAAATATGTACTAACAAAATTATATTAAGAGTATATTTGTGATTGTTTAAAAATGTGATTAATGATTCTGATAATAATAGAAGTTAAAAAGTAAAAGACGAGTGGTAAATAAAAAATGAAAACTGCTTGGTATGAATTTTTTTGTTAATTATAAATTACTAAGAAGGAATGTTTTGAAAAGTAAAGATGGATATTATATGGAATTATTAAAATAAATAAGGACAAATAAATTAGTAATAATACATTTGGTCAAACTTGATTAATTAGATTTGACAAATAACCAAAGCTCCAAATTAAAACTTTTAATTATTTTCATAAAAATATTAAAAATAGGTTACCAAATATAAATACTTTTATTTTTTAAAATAAATTATAAACAAATTTAACCGATTCAAACACCCTTAAAAAGCAATAATCTCTCACTTGATATAGTAATAGGTATTTATTTTAAATTAAATTAATGATCTGGTCAAAAGAAGAAATTGTACTACAACTTTTAATTTTCTTGGGAACAACTATTCTAAATACCGTCAATTTTGAAGATGAATTCCAAAAAATTATTTTACTCCATGCATTCCACCAAAAATTGTAGATAAAATAGAAACTTTAAGTTAATTTTTAAAAAATTGTGTTATTTTTTCAAATTTTAAATTCATAACCAATAAAAAAAATATTTGACTTGGTACAAGAAACTTTATTTATTGTAAACTACGAAAAAACCATACTTTTGATCTCCTATTAATTAAGGGATATTTCTAATTAATTTTGTCTAGAGATTATGAAAATTTATAGAATAAATCATCAAAATCTTCTGGGAAAATAATATATGAAAATAAATAAAATATCTATCGGTAATTAAATGAAATTAAATAATAAAATAACTAATAATATTCGACATAAAATAAAAATAAAATCCTTATGCCCTTTAAGTTATTTTACTCATTCTCCTCCTCCTCCTAAAACTAGCTTTCTAAAATTAATACCACAAAATCTCTCTTGGTCCTACTATATTTATTAGGTGAAAATTATTTCATTTTAAAGGTTGTTCCACAACATTACGTCAACAAAAAGGATTTAATTATTATTTTTTGACCCTAAAATTATTTACTCCTTCCGTACTAAAAATTGGAGATATATGAACTTAAATCAATTTGTAAATTCTAAAAATTCAAAATCAATAAAAATTTATTTAATTATACTATGAACAAAATTAAATATTCTATACGTATGATTAAAGATAATATATTATTATTATTTTATATTAATTGAGTTAACCCATTAATTTATATCTAAAGAATTGATATTTTTTGATAATTTCCCACGTTCCTCTAAGATGAATAATACTCCGTCCCAGGATAAAAGTTCTGATTGATTTTTTGAGCATATTAAGAAAGAGAATAAAATAACAAAAAATTTCATATTTAAATTCTCATTTAATTGCATAGTTTTCTATAAATTACTAGTGATACTCTATAAATATGCATAGAGAATATAAATATAACAATTAATAATAAAAGTATTATAGATAAATTATTATAAAAAATAAATCATTTAAGGTAAGTAGAGGAAATAAATTACCTGAAATTATCCCGAGATAGAGGAAATAAGTAGGATCCACCTCACGTAAAAGATGACCTTATAAAACTATCAAATTTATTTATGAAAATATCAATTTTTTATATTTACTTTATTTGTTGAGGTGAAGGGCAAAAGCGAGAGGTTTCTTGAAAGCAAAGTCTATAGGGAAAATGAAAATAAGACCCGCTTGACTCTCATGTACCCTACATATATGAGCATGTTACATGTATAGGGAGAGACAAATAAATAAAGAGGGATATACTATATAGAGAGAGAGAAATAGTCATGTACTTGTAATTATATGTATATATAGTGTAGTTTGTAATAGAAGGGAGAGAAGGAAAAATGGCGAGTATGAGTAGCAGGAATAGTACTTACAACATTAACAAAGGTGGAATTGGGATGTTTCGGGTATCTATGTGCGGCGGTGCACAGGAGATTGAACAGATGTCCAGAGACGGCAGCCATTACAGTCTCACCACCGGAATTCTTCCTTCCCTCGGTGCTAGAAGCAACCGCCGTGTCCAGCTCAGCAGATTTATTATTTCCCCTTATGACCGCCGTTACAGGTATATATCTATATCCATCTATCCATATACACACTATATATGTATACACAATTACACGCAGCGTGTATTGCGTGTTTATTCACTACTGGTTATGTTTACCGTATATGTTTGTTAATATGTCTACTTGACATTTGTCATCTGGCCTTTTGTTTAGTGTTTTGGTTTTTTCTTCTCTGGTCAATGTGGGGGACTCGTATTTCCAGAAGTTATATTCAAGCTCATAGATTCATTGACAATAACACAAGATTATTATAGCTTTTTCTTGCGTGATTAACTTAATAACATAATTTTTTTGTTCTCTCTTTGATTCCTTTGCTATTTCTTGGATTTTTTTTGTATGTCCTGGTATGGCCGTATGGGTATCTTGTAAACAAGGATATATATAGGAAATTGATATTATTATAAATTATTGATTTTAGTTCTTTTGTTTACATTGTTGTTTCTTTTTTAACTTTAACCCACCTTGAATTGCATTAGATTTTCTGTTCACTTTTTGACAATGTTCTGTTTTTGTTGGAATCTTGAATCTTTCCATGGGTTAAAAGTGTTTGTTTATGAGTGCATTTTATATGTCAAAAGGAAATATTTTCTCCTTTTTGTCTTTTCATTATTATAAAAATAATTAAATATATAATTTTGGGTTTGCCCGGTTATAGTGACTTTTTATGCTAGTATTTTCCGTAATTGGAGGTTATTTTTATCTTTGGTTGACTTCTTTTGAGGATCTTCTTCAGGTTATACAATCCATGTATATTTTGATTTTCTGCTCAATTTGCATTTTTTTTGACCCCCTTTAATTATTTTTGTGAGTTGATTGTTGTTTCTGAGTCTTCTGGTTTTCTCTATATTTTTCAAAGCTACTCTTTTCCTTTTCCTATATTCAGATTTCCTTCTGGTTTATATTGGCTTTAGAATTTTCCTGTCCTTGAGTCTGTTCCTTATATTTGGTCGGCCTTTCTAAAGGGGTCATTATTATGTTGGGCTATTACCTATAAAGTACTTTGCTACTTTTCCCTTTTGATGTTCTTTATTATTTTCTATATTATTTTTATTTTTACTAAATTACATTGTACTCTATGACAATGTTTTATCTTATGGGTTATGTCTGGTGTGTAAAAAACTTGTAACAATTCAACCACAACTATTTCTAATCGAAGGCTTTGTGTAATTTCTAACTACTCCACTAGGGAACACTTTCAGTTCTGAAGCTCCCACCTCAATTTTTCCTGCAATGACCTTTGGAGATTTTTTTGTTCTTATTATTCTTGATAGGAAAAATGGAAAATGATAATCAGAAATTGAAGTGCCACATGACTAAAAGTATTCAAAACAATGTGTATACAAGTTGCACAAGTTCATCTTGAAGACTATTGCAGTGATATACTATGTGATACTATCTTACCGAAAATACAATTGAATTTTTTTAATATAATTTTATTTTGAATTATCACATTCTATGTTTGTCTGTCATGTTCAATGTATTTTTTTTCAATGTTACTGTGAAAGAGGTTGCATAAATCTTCTCATCCTTCTATTAAACAAGCATATCTTTGTCGAAGTTTAGCACATAGTAACATAAATTTTGCAGGTCCTGGGAGACTTTTCTGGTTGTTCTGGTTATCTACACTGCTTGGGTGTCCCCATTTGAGTTTGGTTTCCTTGACAAACCACAGGGACCACTCTCTGTCGCTGATAATGTTGTCAACGGATTCTTTGCAATTGATATTATACTCACCTTCTTTGTAGCTTACCTTGATAGAAATACATACCTTCTTGTTGATGACCGAAAGCAAATTGCTTGGAAGTATGCAAGTACTTGGCTGGCATTTGATGTCATATCCACAATCCCTTCTGAACTTGCTCGGAAGATATCCCCGTCACCTCTCCGAGCATATGGTCTATTTAACATGCTCAGACTCTGGCGTCTCCGTAGAGTCAGTGCCCTCTTTGCCAGGTTTGTTTCTTCTTATAGCTTTTCGTAAGGAATAATGTTACAGACATCTGTTTAGAACTATTTTATTGTTCTTGTGCGTAACCCTCTGTTTTATATTTAAACAGATTGGAGAAAGATAGGAATTTCAATTATTTCTGGGTTCGATGTGCCAAGCTTATTTGTGTAAGTACTATTTTTTATGTCAGTCCTTAGGCTACTTAAAATGAATCTAGTAATGAATCTTAAGTGAATCATCCTGGTTGTTTTTGGGGTCCCTTTACAGGTTACCCTTTTTGCAGTTCATTGTTCTGCCTGCTTCTATTATCTTCTAGCTGCTCGTTATCATGACCCCTTGAAGACTTGGATTGGGGCATCTATGAATGACTTCCTCACACAGAGCTTGTGGATTCGCTATGTGACCTCAATGTACTGGTCCATTACGACTCTCACAACAGTTGGGTATGGTGACTTGCATGCTCAGAATACAAGGGAAATGATCTTTGACATATTCTACATGCTCTTCAATCTCGGACTGACAGCATATTTGATAGGAAACATGACCAACTTGGTTGTCCACGGTACAAGTAAAACCAGACAATTTGTAAGTACATTCTTAGTTATCATTCTAACGCTACAGTTTTACAATGTGAAGCCCAATGTCTAATAGTTGTAACACTCTTGCTTTTACATGATATCTCAAATCTTAATGTAGTTTCAACTTTTTTTGACAGAGGGATACCATTCAAGCTGCATCTAGTTTTGCTCACAGGAATCAACTTCCGGTTCGCCTGCAAGATCAGATGCTTGCACACTTGTGCTTGAAGTTTAGAACAGACTCAGAGGGACTACAGCAGCAAGAGACTCTTGATACTCTCCCAAAAGCTATCCGCTCAAGCATTTCACATTTTCTTTTCTACTATCTTGTGGATAAAGTTTACTTGTTCAGGGGAGTGTCCAACGACTTGCTCTTCCAGCTGGTAATTTTACTACGAATTTTCACGTCTTTCTGTACTGAAGAAATTTTTTGTCACACTAATACCCTGTATATGCTGAAGGTTTCGGAGATGAAAGCAGAATACTTTCCACCAAAGGAAGACGTCATCTTGCAGAATGAAGCACCCACAGATTTCTACATACTTGTTACAGGAGCAGTGGTGAGTTCTGAACTACTACTTCTCAAGATTTTGTCTTCATAATTCCAATAGTATTTTTTATGGGGTTTAAACTTTCTTGCTTCTAATGTTTTCTTTGTCAAAAAATGGCTTTGATTTACTTCACAGGAGCTGCTGGTTCTCAAAAATGGTGCTGAACAGGCAAGTATTATTAGATATTTTGGCATAGCATTCTTTGTTCCCTAGATACTTCACTCAATGCTTTGGACATGACGGTTGTTCTCAGTTTTTATGTTACGAAAAATGCTGACAGAATTTATGGTTATATAATTTCAGGTTATCGGAGAGGCAAATGCTGGTGAGCTTTGCGGTGAGATTGGGGTTCTTTGTTATAGGCCTCAGCTCTTCACAGTGCGTACTAAGAGACTAAGCCAGCTATTACGACTGAACCGGACCACATTTTTTAATATTATTCAGGCCAATGTTGGCGACGGGACCATTATCATGAATAATCTCCTCCAAGTATGTATTTAACTTACCAAAAACAGCTTCATGAATTCTTTTGTTAAAATAGCATTGCCCCCAAAACAGTGTTTTTATTAGTTTCCCTTGTTTGATGGTGGCAGCATTTGAAGGAGCAGAAGGATCCTATTATGGAGGGAGTTTTACTGGAGACAGAGCACATGCTGGCTAGGGGTAGAATGGACCTGCCTCTCAGCTTATGCTTTGCTACACTTAGAGGAGATGACTTGCTGTTAAATCAATTGCTTAAACGTGGTCTAGATCCAAATGAATCAGACAACAACAATAGGACAGCTCTGGTATGTTGCGACTTTTCTTTTACATAAAATTTTACCCTTTTTCAGTATGTAATTATTATTATTATTTTACTGGAATTTCATTATTATTATATATATAATTTCAGCACATAGCTGCTTCCAAAGGAAATGAAAACTGCGTGCTACTCTTACTGGATTACGAGGCAGATCCCAATAGTAGAGGTATTTATACTCCATAACTGTATGCATGACAAATGTCAATAGTGTTCAAAACAAGTATAAATGAAAAGTTCATGCATTTCAAACAAACTTCCAGATAAAGAATTTACTTATTCATCTGCAACCCACTAGGATCTATCATAGTCGAAAATTGATTCTTTCATATATTTATGCACACTAAATACTATAGCTGACCCTTGCAATTTAATTATTCAAACAAACTTTAATTTCTCCAACTCCACTAGTTTGTCTTTCATTACATATCAACGATGGTTTCTTATGTGTTGACATTTGTGGGTTGTGATATATAGCCTTAAATGTCACACTCACTGGCATAACTAAGTGATGAAGTTTTTGAGTCTAAGTCACCCTTAATACAAATCTATGAGGAACAAACTTTTTATCCGTCATCTCATATTACAAATTGATTAATGTTGTCATCTGTTCTACTCCCTACTTTTCCTTATTTAGTTATTTTCCCTATCAGCTTGGTATTCCAAATTTAGAATGTCTTCGTATCAACTATTTTGGGTTTTAGATATCGTTCAAGAAAGCAAAATCTTTGTGGAAGTCTTTAGTTGACCTTGTCACGTTCTTATCCACAAAAGTAAATTCATTCCATGCCTGGACATCATCCCTGGAGGATCGCATGTACATTCCATTGACTTTCCATATATATGAAGTTCTTTCTCATGGCTTCATAGTTTAGAAAATATCTAGTATACTAATAGTCGGTGCATCACATTATTTAATTTATGGTAACATGTCACTGTTATTTATCTTATTTAGATCAACAATACTGTTGCCCTTTTGTCAACTACAAGACGTGCCCCATCTTTTAGTTCATTAATCTTTCTGCCATATATTATACTATTATTGCCTTCATACCCACTTCATAAGTACTGGTCGGTTAGAACCATATTTTAAACAATTAACTTATTGTTTTATCTATCTACGTAAACAGATTCAGATGGGAGTGTACCACTATGGGAGGCTATAATGCCTAACCATGTACCAGTGATCAAACTACTGACAGATAATGGTGCTACTCTATCTTCTGGTGACGTGGGACAATTTGCTTGTTTTGCTGCTGAACAAAATAACTTTCAACTGCTCAAGGAAATTGTTCGCCATGGAGGGGACGTTACACTTGCCAAAAACAATGGATCGACTGCCCTCCATTTTGCAGTTTGCGAGGGTAACATTGAAATGGTCAAATTCCTTTTGGACCAAGGAGCTGATGTTGATAAAACTGATGACCATGGTTGGACCCCTATTGACCTAGCTGACCAGCAAGGACATGAAGATATCAAACTTCTTTTTCAATCCCACCCAAAACATACCCAAACGCAATATGCTGTTCCAGTCCCCGAGGAGGAAAAGCATGGAGTTCGTTTTCTTGGGAGATTTAAAAGTGAGCCAGCGATCAGTCCCGTCTCCCAGGCTCATGAAGGAGACGGAGGAGGGTCATTGGGACGATCACGTACTAGGCGTCGGGGTGGCAACTTTCATAATTCGTTATTCGGGATCATGTCATCCGCTAATACTGGGGATAATGACTTGCTTTTATCTGTAAATCAGAATATAAACGCGGCAAATGGCAGAAATTATGCTGCTAGGGTGACAGTTAGTTGTCCCGAGAAGGGAGATGTTACGGGAAAGCTTGTGCTACTTCCACAGAGCTTCCAACAGTTACTTGAGATTGGTAGCAAAAAATATGGCTTCTTGCCTAGAAAAGTAGTAATCAAAGATGGAGCTGAAATCGAGGAAATAGAGTTAATTAGGGACGGTGATCATCTAGTTTTTGTTAGTGACAGTACAGTCGAGGAACATAATAAATTGAACAGTTGAGATAAGAAATGCATCCAATATTACTGTAAGCGAGTTCCTTCTACTGGTAACTAACTTTAGAATGAAGGGATCAATCTTGTAGTACACAAATATGCAGCGGCTTCGACAAACCAATGTGTGCCTCCCACCGCCAAATCTGTATTGGAAAGTACCAAGGCCACCATTCAAGTGAAGCTTTCACTTTTTTCATTATGCATTCCGCAAGTAAACGGAGGCAAACAAGTTGAGGTATAATTATCTAATCGTACAAATATAAAAACAAATATGAGAATACGTAAAATTTTATTTAATTTGAAGTTATGAATCAACAACTTTATAACAATTAAAATTATTAAAATTAAAAGATATTTATATACATGTTATTTACACTACTATAAAAATGAATATGGTTATTACATTCGTATTTAATTATTAAAGCCGAGCGGTGACCTTCTTCTAATACAAATTATAAATCATGAGTACGCCTAAATTTAATTAGAATTATTATGTTAGCTAACTATTTTATAAACATTGGGTTGGTTAAAGTTTAAATTTATATTTTTAAAATGAAAAATAAGTTCGAACTAAATAACAATATTTTAACCCATTTTCATTTTCATGTAATCAAATTTTAGAGAGGGAGTGTAATTAAATTTTAGAGAGAAAATGTAATCAAATTTTAGAGAAAGTGTAATAAGATTTTAGAGAGGAAATGTAATCAAATTTTAGAGGGACAATATAATCAAATTTTAGAGAGGGAGAGAAAGGAAGTTTAAAGAACATCAGAAATAAAACATTAGAGATATTGTATAAAAAAATTTATAGAGAATATCTAAACTTTTGAGTGTATAAAAATTTGTAGAGGAAAAATGTATAAATATTATTTACAAAAGGTGAAAGAATATAAAAATTAAATATCATAACTAATTTATTTAATTGGACCGTAAACTTGAAATTTGAGGTATGAGCCTATATTATATGATTTCAAAACACACAACTCATTAAAAATAACTAATATAATAAAACCATAACCAATTTTATAAACCAAACCTAACTCATAACTATATTTTATGCAGCCTAAAGGCAGTGTTTCTGGTAGATCTACTTGGTAAGACCAACTAGGTGAAAGGCATGTAATATTATTACTCAGGATAGTCGCATTGTATTTTAAAATACTCGTGAAGTTCTTGGCTTGCAGAGTCCATCAGAATATAAAAATTGGGGAATAATCTTGCAGTTACACAAGACAATACAATATGTAGAGCAAGAACTACCAGAGTAATGCCAGTCCCAGGATTGAAATAGGCATCTTTTCACATTGACACCCATACAAAACTAACAGTGACCTAGAAAAAAGACAGCATTCAACAGATATGAGCATATATACAACTGCTAAAATATCACTTAAATCTATTTTCTCAAGATTCTGCTCTTGACAAGGTTCAAACTTTGTGGTGATGACATAAAGAAAAACATGAAATATTTTACATCTTGGTAGATAATTAAGACCGAAGTTGAAGACAGCTTACAAACAACACCAATTCCCTCAGAGAAGCTTAAGCATTTTCAAATGCATTTCATGTTCTAGATCCAGTTTTGGAGGAGAGTAACAGCCATGGAGATCCTCCACTACATACTCCTGGAAGATTGTTAAAGAATAAACCTTACTAATTATTGAAAGAAGTAGAAAAAGAACAAAATGACCACACACTTCTAAGGTGATAATTTATGCACCACTGAAACCACCAACTGACCAGGTTCTCTTTTCTGTGCAATATACTATCAAAAAATAGTACACAGATTGCTGAAAATGGAAATTATATTGCTTAAAGCACAACATAGCATCAAATGTTCAGTTAAATTCTGCACTATTTACGCAAACAAGAGTAAATAGCCTCACTAATACCAATTTAGGATGAGACAGACCAACTTAATTGCTTGTTTATATTACTATATCATCAAAAAATATATGCTTTTCTACTAAGAAGATGACCCATCACCTGTGTGAGTTGTTTCTTGGTGAGGATGTGGTAGTGTCTCTGCCAGATCCTTTGGATGGCCATAGTGGCAGCAAGGAATCCATATGCAATGCCAAGAATGGCAAAGATAACTACACAAACAATAACGAGTACAAAGCATGCTTCCATTGATGCAGGGAAACAATCTAAGATACCCCATCCATAACAGCAGTTCTGGCAGCCAGCCACGCGGGGGTCATTGGTAAGAGAGCAGCAATGCAGTACAAGCCCTAAGAATCCAACTAGCACAAAGAAGCCCAGCACTCCTGGAAAATATATACCCATGGTCAGATCATAGAATATTTATCATGCTTCAAGTTTTGCAAGGGAAAAACCAGCAGCAACAAAGCCTGAGATGGCTTCAAGTCTACAACCAATGAATTTATAAGATATGAAAACAAAGCTACCATCGTTCAGCTTGCAGTGATATTATATCAAATGAAATACAAAAAATGAGGGGGGAAGTTAATGGCCACTAAACAGCTCCCAGTAGCAGATACACAAGTGGTAAGTCGCATAATAGAAAATGCTGTAGCATTTTGGAAAGGAAAAAGAAGTGATTCCTCTCACGGGATTGACTATTGAGAGCACCAAAAATACATGTACAGGCCTGTATGCAGTAGCAAAAAATTCATTTCCCAGCTAAACTCTTGGTGTAGTTCTACCAGATATCTGGTATATAATCCCAACTACAAAAAAGTTTAAGGGTTGAGGAGGCTATAACCTAGAGAGAGAGATAATAAGCGAGGCACATGCCACACATTCACCATTTCCAGTTCGAGGGTCCTTCTAGCCTCTTAAAAAGCTTGACTCAGTATCTAATTTTACAAGTAAAGATACTAGTATTTAATTGAAACATAATTTCAAAGCATAATATGACGACTAACCATGCACACCGGGTAATCATGTAGTAAACTAAGTGCAAGGAGATCATTACCTTTGCAGAGTATTAAAACAATGACCTATTCCTTTCAAACTTATCACTTTAATCAGTACCACTTGATCTTGAAAACAATTAGCAGCATCCATAGCACCATGTCACGAATTTATGTTTTCCCCAATTGGAAGCCTAAGAATGACTTGAGGATATGTGTAACATTTGGAAGACCCATCTCTTTTTTTATAACAGAACATGAACATACTGCATCAAACTTTATGGAGAGTAGAGGAAGAGAAAACAGTGACAGAGAAAAAAAATATCATCAACAAAGTCACTCTTGGAAGACCAACTGGCCAACTATGTACTTCAGCATTTCACACGTCCCATTCATATTGTGCTTCAATTCTTTGGAATGGAAAAATGACTTTAGAATTTACAACTTAAAAAAAATGCACCCTCAATATTAATCACGTTCTCATTATTTGCAGGCAGTTTCTCTATCTCTCCCCTATCCCCTGTTGTTTATCAGATATAACAGCTCAAGGTTTACCTATACAGTAGTAGAATGGTATGGGATGCCTTGACAGTATACGATCCCAACTATCACTGAATGAATTCTTGAAAGTTCCATTTTTGTCCAAGAGGTATGCAGAGCCAGCAATCACAGCAACCACCTACAAACAGGAGGTCACCTCTTATAAATGGAACAATAAGGAGTGGCCATCAGATACAGATAACATTAAATTATACAAGAAGTGTGCCTAAATTTATAGATCCACAAAAAAGATTTCCTGCCTAAAACGTTGAGAAGAATCGAACCTATGACATAATATTGCTTTAAAATCTTCTACAAAGCATATACACAAAATGAAAAACTAGCAAAAAGTCATGGCTAATACCAAATCTAAAACCTACTCCTATTGCTTTAGTTAATGACTTAAATAAAGCACAGCAAGTTTATGTGGATTCATCTCCTTGCAATATTAATATGAAGAACTAAAATAATAATGCTAACTGCATATTGATTCTTCCCCCCCCCCTAACTAACGCAGGAGCTAATAAATGTCTCCCCACCCACAGAACCTCCCAATTGTGAATTTATTTGAAGACATAATTAAAGTAGGCAAAGACAACGACTCCACTGCAAAGGAAGTCTACAAAACATGCAATAATCTGATAAGATTAGAGGGCCAACCAGTCCATATCAGAATAATAAGTCTGACAATTCATTCACAACACAGAATAATCCAACTTCAAAAGCATTGGGTCCCGCAACTAAGAAAATAGAAAATTTTAAGAAAAAGGACATGAAATTTTAGACAAAAAAAATCATGTTTCGCCAGCAAATGTACATATATCTAAAAGAATACGTTCCTGAGAAATATTTTTTTGAAACAAACTATACTCAGTTTGTACAGCCAGAAATACAAGGAATACATCTCTGGCCACAAAGATTCGAAATTTTATTTTAGAATACGTTCCTGAGAAGTTTTTTAATGAAACAAGCAGAAGCGAACTATACTCACAGTTTGTACAGCCAGAAATACAAGGAATACATCTCTGGCCACAAAGAGTCGAAATTTTATTTTGCGCCAAGAGTTATCCCCCAACTCTGCTACTCGAAGATGAAACTGAGCTTTGCAAGTCGTACAATGAGAGAAAGCAAATCCTTCCTACTTTAAATAAGAAATATATCAACAAGAATATTCTACTAGGAATTTTAGGGTTAGTATTTATCAATAGCATCAAGTGCAAGTAATGACTCTAACCTTCACTGAACGCCAGTGATCAAGGCACATGCGATGCACAAACTGCTGGGTTCCTTTGCACATGCAGGGGGATATCAATTCACCATCTACGGAAAAAGTTACAAAACAGTTGGACTAATTAATCAGATATGATGCAGAAGTAACATCAAACAGAACACAAATCCACACTACAAGTCCCCAATATAGTTTGTATTTGAAGCAATAAGTGTGCTTACAGGTATTCCATAATAATTTAATTCAAATAAATCCCATCATCATTTATTTTGAGTTGGAATAAAAGAACATATCTCACATACTTAATTACTCATGTAAATGTGCATAATACATTAATACTCATTTTCCACAATAACAACGGGGAGGAAGGGGGGAGGGAAAGGGTGATGGTGAGGGTGAGGGTGAGGGTGAGGGTGAAGGTGAAGGTGAGGGTGAGGGTGGGGCTGGGGGGGAGAGAGAGAGAGAGAATCAACCTTGAGGGGGAGGAAAGACGATTTATTGATCCACTGAGAGTAATTGAAAAGATTCTCTAGAAGATTAAATTAAAAAACTACTACATGTCAAGTTCTGTTTCCATATAAGAGAATAGAATTAATGAATTTGGTGGAGAACACATTTCAGCTATCCTAGTTATCTTATGAAAGAAAATCCTTTTGTTGAAGCAAAGGAGCAGCCTTGCAGTAATGGTGTATACCACAGCCCACTAACTGTTGTGGCACGTAGAGATTTATAACATATCCCGCTGAACGATATAACTACTTATAAAGTTTTGTATACACACATTAATTAAAAATACAAAAAGGTTTTGTTTAGTTAAAGAAAATAATGAGATTAAAACATAAAGTGATGAAGAGAAAATTTATAGCGGGTGTTATTTATCTAGTCTAGACAATATTTAGTTACAGGAAACTTTAGTTCAATTTGATGTGGAAGTGGTGTTGGTGTAAATACAAAATTATCTACAATAGGCTAACATTTGCAAAATACGTGTAGAATTACCCATGAATAGAAGATTATCCTTGGTTGGGAAACATTTGCAAAAATACATACGTGTAGAATAACCCACGAATAGAATATCATCTATGGTTGGGAAACATTTGCAAAATACGTGTCGAACGATCCACGGATAGAAAATTATCTACGGTCGGGAAACATTTGCAAAACAAGTGTAGAATGACTAATGAATAGAAAATTATCTATGGTAGGAAAACATTTATAGAATACGTGTAAAATGCCCCACGAATAGATAGGGTTAGGAAACATAAACAGAACATGTGTAAAATGACCCATGAACAAAAAAAAATCTGCGGTCGGGAAACATTTGCAAAACACGTGCAGAATGACTCACGAATAGAAAATTATTGTTGGCTGGGAATCATCTGCAAAACACGTGTAAAATGACCCACGAATAAGAAATTGTCTATGGTTGGGAAACATTTGCAGAACAGGTGTAAAATGTCCGACAAAAAGAAAACTATTTGTGGTTGGGATACGTTAATAAATCTTGTGTCACACTTCTTCGTACTAAATCCTTCGCTTCCATAAAAGAGTTCTACTTTCCATTTCTAGACATCCACGTTGAAAATGATGGTACCAGATCAGATGTTCACATAAGATGTAAACTGGTCCAGTGAGTGTATTTTAGTCAATTTTTCGACAAAAGTTTACTTTTAAATGTGTACTCCAATTGTCAGATACTCGGACAGTTAGTGTATTTTAGTCAATTTTCCGACAAAAGTTTGCTTTTAAATGTGTACTCCAATTGTCGGATTCTCGGACAGCGACTGTATTTTAGTCAAATTTCCGACAAAAAATTGCTTTTGAATGTGTACTCCAATTGTTGGATAGAGGGAGCATAAAAACAACACAATAATCTCAATAATAAATTAGGGTCTGATCTAAAACCACAGTCTTCCCCAATTTTATCCAAGAGCAATCAACCACAGCACAACAAGTGGGTGACTTTGACAACTATCATGAATGCCTAGTATTCAAACCCTTACAAGTATCAATACACGCGAAACTAGAACATTCCAAGTATAAAACCCTAAAAAAATTCAAACATGGAGGGAACTTGACACAATATTTTTTTAAAAGCAAGGAAACCAAATTCAATCAGAATGAAAAACAAAAAACAAGGAATTCACCATCTTCACCGTCACACTCGAGGCAAATTCGACAAACTGCAATGGAACCAGCTTCAACGTCATCCTCTTCCTCTACTATCTCACTCGAACTGGATACAACAGAATGGTGATTGTGAAGCAGAGGAACAGAGTCTCTAGGGCTTCGACCACCTAATGGCTCCAACTGCAGTTCACCACTCATCTTGCAGTATTTCTCGGAATATCTGCAAAAAAAAAACCTCGAATTTGATACTCTGTATTACAACTAGATAATAAATAAGGTAATCGAACACGCAATACCCTAGATAAATGCAAAAACTTAAGCTCATTCCATTCCATAAAAAATACCATTAGAAAACAATTAAATCCTGCTTAACTCACAAGTATCAGATAAAATACATGTATACATCCATTCTATTTAAATATAAATATAATGTACCTTGGTCCTTGTATTTGCAGAGAGAGGAAATTATGAATGGCGTGAAAGAGGAAGATGGTGTTGTTGTGACACTGGAAATAGTAACGACGAAGAACGGAAGGAGATGTGTTTGAGTGGCACGTGTTACGGGTCGGTTGACGTGGAGCTGAAGACGGGCGGATAAGCTCAATACAAATACAAACCTATTTTGGCTTTTCCATTCGGTGGAGCGGTGGGCGCATAATATGGGCTTATGGATTCATCTTTTCTGAATAGAATACTGGGTTGGGTCATGAATGTGCTAGGGTCCTAAAGAAACAGAAAAATACTCGGTACATTAGGCTAAGTAAATGGGCTCTTTGGCTAATATTGGCTTAAAACCCTACTAACATGGTTGCTGGCAAGGAATTAAATAAATAAATTTGCTTGGAAACGTGGATATTTGGAGAGAGACCCTATTTTCTCTGTTTCTTTGTGTCTCTCCACTTAAATTTTGACACATAATCTCTTATTTAACATTAATTAACTTTAAAATTAAATAAGAGGTTAGGTGTCAAAATTTAAGTGGAAGGACACAAGGGGGGCAAAAAAAATAAAGACAGAAGATCTGCTCTCGGATATTGGAGGGAGAATTCGTCAACGGGATCGAAATGCGAGTTAATGCATTTTTATGTCAAAGATCTTGAGTAGGGTTATTCAATAGCCCGTCTTTATCTTAGATAGATTTTGGGCCTATTTGCTTAGCAACGCTTACTTTCTAGGAGTAATTTTGATACGTATAAAACTTGCTCTGAAACTGCTGTAAATCTTGCTCTAGAATGCGGTTTTGCCCTACATTGTAACACCCCCTTTTGTCCTTTTTAAGCTTTATTTTTATTCAAATAATTACCATTTTTTGCTGATTATTTTAAAATAATTATCACTCTTTTAAAAGTTTACAAAGTAGTATCATTGTAGACTTTTGAGATACAAACTCATGTTTATGTTGAAGTTAAAAGTAACCAAAATTCTTTTGTATAAATTCTATTTTTGTTGAACAACATTTATTACCTCATCGAGTTTTGGTTGATCTCGTAACCTAAAAAAGTCAAGTTGTGAGGCCCACAAATATGTATGTACGTATGTGATTTTTTTTTTGTTATAATAGCAATATTTTAATTATTATTGTTGTAGGTATTTCATAATAATTTTAAAATGACTTGTATAAGTTAAAATTTAAAATGACTTATAAGTCATTTTAAGTGGTGACTTATAAACAAGGGCGGTCCGGATCAAGTGCATACCCCTTATCTTACTCACCCGTGCTCACCCCCCTTTAGCGACGGATCCGACGACGATTAGGTCATACAACCGTCGTCTATACTTTTAGCGACGTTATATGTTATCCGTCGCTAAAAGTATAGACGACGGTTGTATGATCGAAATCGTTGTTAGGTCCGTCGCTAAAGGGGGGTGAGCACGGGTGAGTAAGATAAAGGGTATGCACTTGATCCTTGCTCTAAACAAGAGTGTTAGACACCCTTTTAACTTATAAGTTAAAATTTAAATTAAAATAAAATATGAAAGTATTTGACTAAAAAATGACTTGTAAGTTAAAATAAGATGTAAAAACTATTTAAAAAAAAGGCAAAACAGTCATTATATTTAGTCAAACTTACTTATTTTAAAATGACTTATAAGTCATTTTTTATTAAGTCAAAATTTGTTACTTATTAAAAATGACTTGAAAGTCAAAATATAAGTCACCCAAAACACTTCAACAATAAAAAAATAACTTATAAATTAATTTGAACAACTTATAAGTTGTTGCCAAATAAATTCACTAATAAACAACAAATGATATACCACTACTACGTGTCTCAAAGTGATATACTAATAAACAATAAATCTATCTATTATATATACTAAATCACAATACATGACACAATATATTGACATCTATCATTCTAAAATATCAACACCTGCCCATTCTAATTACTGCTTCTAATTACCCTTTACACATGCCCATCTAACATAAAACCTAAATTTATTTCCCAAATTTCCCTAAATATGGTTACTAAATTAATTCAAATTCATTCAAAAGGCGAAGAAGACTCGATCCAAAGGATAAACATCCTGTAGATTGCTGAAGAGCTGGTTTTCACCATTTGGTTTAGTTATAGATTCTCTATTTCAATCAATCTCTCTCTCCTCCATTCTCAGACTCATCAAAACATGTGTTACGGTTCACATCGATTGCCATCGAAAGCTCCTTCTAGGGCGATGGAGGATCTGGGTCTCCATTTAGCTGAGATCGAGGCACGGCTAGAACGAGCCAGTGTTCGAGAGGCCGAGTTCAGCCGCCAGCTAGACGAGATGAAGAGATACTGGAGAACTACATGAAACGACGCTTTATCGAGCAACAACAATTATTTACCGGTCTCCTCTCTTCTCCGGTACCCAAAATCTAGCCCTCAACCCCCTTCTGAAAAAAGCATAAAGAAAAAGGTTAGTTCGTACAATCCCCATTTCCCCTCAATTTTGGATGCTCTAAATCCCCTAATAGTTACGGTTTATACTCACTCTCAATTGCTACGATTTTTGACAAACTGTCGAAGTGCTCCCAAATCATCATATCGCAATCAATATCAACAAATCACGACGACCCAGATTAGTAAAAAGAAAAAGGTTAGTTCGTACAATCCCCATTTCTCCTCAATTTTTGATGCGAGTAATTGGATTCCATATAGTGGTGATTGTTTATTTCTTATTGCATAAAAAAACAATTTGTTGCTGACGAGGTATTCATAGCTAAGCCAAATGAAGTTCTGATGAGAGAGCTGGCGGAGGATGGATTAATCAAACAGTAATCAGTTAGTTATTGAGAGAGCTACCAATTTTCAGGTAAGTTTTCCTTTTGAAATTCTTCTGTTTGATATAATTATGTTTACTGTTGGTATACGAATTATTACTGCTGTTGATCTGTTGTATTTCGTGTTTTGTTTTTGGTTGCGATGAAGTAATCAGTTAGTTATGGAAATATATTCAACTGGACTTTAGATAAATTAGATGCCTTTGTTATCTCTTAATTCACTACTATAAATCTAAATTTTAATTATCCTTTGTAATTAAAATATATCAACTATTTTGATATTATCCCCATTTATTTTTATATTATCCTTAATTTATTTATTATAATCCCCTAAGTCATTACTAGAAATGTAAACAATTTTTAGATTTATGTCAACAATTTTGATATTATCATTTGTAATTTAATTTTGATATTATCTTTTATAATTTAATTAGAGTATGATTGTTTTTTGTTTTTAATGGCTCTGTGTGACGCCCCCAAAATAGGTCCATTCCATCCAACCCATTTTGAGTCGCCAAATACATGGTACAGAAATAACTACAACTTTATTATTACAACATATAAACTATTGCCGTCTAGACAATATCCACATACAAATAAATCCCCATCATAATTATTGATACATTATTTTACAAAAATGGTGAGGACTACTAAACAACTCTCTCTAGAGCCATCATTACATCCCCCGACTCGTACTCGCTACATTCTCGTCTCCTGAGAAGAAAAAATAGAACAACAAGAAAAAGGGTGAGCTCAACTAGCCCAGTAAAAAATATTATGACTAAGATAATGTACAACAAATTATCCTTAGTCTTCAACAGGGAAAAATCTGATAGAATACAATAGACAACAAGTTTTAGATCAACAACTGCAGCGGAAACAACAATTCATTAGAAGAGTTAAGTAGAGAATGCAAACTACTATCTTCTATATATGAATTTAAAAGTTCATCGTCGATATTTTATCCCTGTAACATCAATCAATATATATCTGGAATCAAATATTCATCTTTGCACTACAGGCCAAAGATATTCATCAGTTGGTCATGTTCATCTAAACACATGTTCATCTTTGCACTACGGGCCAAAGATATTAATCAGTCGGTCATGTTCATCTCAACACCTGTTCATCTTTGTACTACGGGCCAAAGATATTCATCAAGAAATCATTCATCTTTGCACTACAGGCCAAAGATATTCAGTAACACCATCATTTAGGACTGAGGATGATGAAAAATATTTTAAAGGAAACGAATTCAGTGAAACAAAATAACAAGTATTAAGGATTCGTACTTTAAACAATCCGAGTTCAAAATACTTCATAAATAATCAAACTGAAGTAAAATTCAAGAATGATCAAAACATGGATACAATCAAATCTAGTATCCAGAATAGATATTTTGGACAAAAAGAAGAAATTTCATTTTTTTGGTGAATAATGTCGTATTCGTGAATAATGCCGTATACATGAATAGTAACTCCGACACCAAAAGATAGAAATTTCACAAAAAACATTATCACGCTTTGTGAATAGTACTCGTGAATAGTAACTCATGAATAGTAACTCGTGAATAGTAACTCATGAATAGTAACCCCGACATGAAAAAGTTCCAAATTTGATAAAAAGTTCCAAACAATATTTCAACATAATGATATTGAAGAAATAATATCATTTTAGAAGAAAATAACATCTCTTACCTCGAAAGACAACACTTCTAGTTAAAACACCGAATATAGGCTATGACTTGAACTTGCACGTATAGCAATACTCAAAGTATACTCAACATACTCACAAGAATACGCTCGATAATATAGAGAGAGAAAACTTCAGTTTCTGGTGTGATTTTCAATTCTAACCTAAGCACCTATTTATAGGAAATTGCTTAGAACACCAAAGCAGAAAATTTAATATAATAATAATATATATAATCAAAATTCTCTACGCACACAAATCTGGTCCAAACTTCAGCCACACATGTTAAATGACTTTCAAAAATGAAAAAAATGTTTTTCTTAAAAAAAATATTTTAAACTTTCAAAAATCAATTATTTCGGAGCTTCAGAACTTCAATAATTCACAGTAAATAGCCCTTTTGCCAGAAAATTCGAATCTCGCGAGTTTTTATAGGAAATTCCATTATCTACAACTTTACAGAAGAAAGTTTTGCCAAATTCCAAACAGAAATTGACTGAAATCCACAAACAGACGATTTTACAAGCTATAATCAAATTTTCAGTCAAGAAATAGGTCTACCGACACACAAAATCTGTTTTTAATATTTATTGCAACAAAAATACTCTTTCTCCTCATAAACTCATATATCCCACATTCATTGTAAAAATATCACCATTATTGTGACGCCCCCAAAATAGGTCCATTCCATCCAACCCATTTTGAATCGCCAAATACATGGTACACAAATAACTACAACTTTATTATTACAACATATAAACTATTGCCGTCTAGACAATATCCACATACAAATAAATCCCCATCATAATTATTGATACATTATTTTACAAAAATGGTGAGGACTACTAAACAACTCTCTCTAGAGCTATCATTACATCCCCCGACTCGTACTCGCTACATTCTCGTCTCCTGAGAAGAAAAATAGAACAACAAGAAAAAGGGTGAGATCAACTAGCCCAGTAAAAAATATTATGACTAAGATAATGTACAACAAATTATCCTTAGTCTTCAACAGGGAAAAATCTGATAGAATACAATAGACAACAAGTTTTAGATCAACAACTGCAACGGAAACAACAATTCATTAGAAGAGTTAAGTAGAGAATAAAATCTACTAACATCTATGAATTTAAAAGTTCATCATCAATATATATCTCAAATCAAATCAAATATTAATCTTTGCACTACAGGCCAAAGATATTCATCAGTTGGTCATGTTCATCTAAACACATGTTCATCTTTGCACTACGGGCCAAAGATATTCATCAATTGTTCATGTTCATCTCAACACCTGTACATCTTTGCACTACGGGCCAAAGATATTCATCAAGAAATCATTCATCTTTGCACTACAGGCCAAAGATATTCAGTAACACCATCATTTAGGACTGAGGATGATGAAAAATATTTTAAAGGAAACGAATTCAGTGAAACAAAATAACAAGTATTAAGGATTCGTACTTTAAACAATCCGAGTTCAAAATACTTCATAAATAATCAAACTGAAGTAAAATTCAAGAATGATCAAAACATGGATACAATCAAATCTAGTATCCAGAATAGATATTTTGGACAAAAAGAAGAAATTTCATTTTTTTGGTGAATAATGTCGTATTCGTGAATAATGCCGTATACGTGAATAGTAACTCCGACACCAAAAGATAGAAATTTCACAAAAAATATCATCACGCTTTGTGAATAGTACTCGTGAATAGTAACTCGTGAATAATAACTCATGAATAGTAACCCCGACATAAAAAAGTTCCAAACAATATTTCAACATAATGATATTGTAGAAATAATATCATTTTAGAAGAAAATAACATCCCTTACCTCGAAAGACAGCACTTCTAGTTAAAACACCGAATATAGGCTATGACTTGAACTTGCACGTATAGCAATACTCAAAGTATACTCAAAATACTCACAAGAATACGCTCGATAATATAGAGAGAGAAAACTTCAGTTTCTGGTGTGATTTTCAATTCTAACCTAAGCACCTATTTATGGGAAATTGCTTAGAACACCAAAGCAGAAAATTTAATATAATAATAATATATATAATCAAAATTCTCTACGCACACAAATCTGGTCCAAACTTCAGCCACACATGTTAAATGACTTTCAAAAATGAAAAAAACGTTTTTCTTAAAAAAAATATTTTAAACTTCCAAAAATCAATTATTTCGGAGCTTCAGAACTTCAATAATTCACAGTAAAAAGCCCTTTTGCCAGAAAATTCGAATCTCGCGAGTTTTTATAGGAAATTCCATTATCTACAACTTTACAGAAGAAAGTTTTTCCAAATTCCAAACAAAAATTGACTGAAATCCACAAACATGCGATTTTACAGGCTATAATCAAATTTTCAGTCAAGAAATAGGTCTACCGACACACAAAATCTGTTTTTAATATTTATTGCAACAAAAATACTCTTTCTCCTCATAAACTCATATATCCCACATTCATTGTAAAAATATCACCATTATTATATTATTAAAAATATAATAATATATTTAAATGAATTATTTTATCAGAAAAAGATAAAATATTAATTTTCAACAATTGTCACATTAAAAATTTTCTCCATTTATATCCACATAAAATCAATATTTTCCTCATCATATGAATCAATAATTAATTATTCACAAATAATATTACAGAATCACAATATTGGCAACCAGGCCGTTCCCAGGATAGAGGGGGCTTTCCAATAAGAATTTCTCCTTACTGGCGCGCAATTAGGTGACCAAACCTCTCCTTAGACAGAACTTTCTAGACATTGCCAATAATGTTATCAAATAATATTATTCAGATAATATGAATTATTGCTTCGATAATGGAAAATACTGTGTAATGACAATTATTGAAACAATAGTAATATAAAATATCAATGCAGCAATTATTGAATCAATAACATAAAATACTGAACAGTAATTACTGTAACAATTATTGAGTAGTGTCTTCTTACGTAAGAATCAATAATTGGTGCAATACCGTGTGCTACTGTGCAACAACGCGTATTACTGTGTTTTAACCACCGGGTATTCCAACAGTATTAACGGTAGCAACTACGCCGTTATTTATAAACAACTTATATTTGTCGTTTTCTTCATCCAATCGCTTTCCGTTATGGGGCCCACAAAAGACTGCGCCGTCGTACGAATATTCCCCGACAGCAAGAATATTCCACGACCAAACGAATATTCCCCGACAACAATGAATATTTTATAACCACCTGCATATTTAAAATATTAGCGCATTTTACCCATAACTAACCACATTAATCAAATTCACCCTTACTATTTCAAAAGAAAATTAAATTTCAATAATAATAAGTTGGGGTCTTACACTCTGCTTTCATTATTGTTCTTATTTGTAACGGGTTATGATTATTATTTGATTGTTGTGCGTTCAAATCATCTCATTTCTTGTGAGCTAATACTCCCTCAGTCCCAAAATTACTGATACATTTTTAAAGTGATGCCCCTGATTAATATTAGGGGAGAATTTAGGAGTGATGCTAGATATGATAGTGAATACATAATGACAAGATTAGGAATATCATTGCACTTTATAGTTCTAAAATAAAAATGTATCTTGACTTTAGGAATAGATTAAAAAGTTATCTCTAATTTTGTGAAATAGAGGGAGTAATACCTATTAGCAATTGATAACTATGCCCCTCAATTCTAAAATGAAATAAATGGAAGATCACTTTTAAAAGTCGATTCTTTTTGTAATAAATTGTCATCTTTTATTTTATTATAGGTAATATTATACCTGATGTATCCTGTTAAACAAAAAGATGGAATATTATGGTCATACCATCATGATGTTGGTTGATACATCTTCTTAGATTCTTTGAAGCATGATCTTCATTAGTAACACCATTCAATATAGTTTAGTTTGAAAGTTGTACTTCAGACAACCATTTGAAAATAGATGTCCTCTCTGAAGTTTGTATTTCTTTTTTGTTATTCTAATTTTTCTTTCTACAGAGTTGATGCTGCTTGGGTTCATATATCTCCTCCTTATAGCTACCTCAAGCATTATATCCAATATTACAATAATGCATTTGCTCCATGAAGTTGAGGAGGATAATGATGATAATGCTTCCCAGAAGCGTAAACTTTTGATGACTTTTATTCTTCTTCACTCATCTAGGAGGGTGTTGAATACCCTAAATCAGAATACTTGCAAAAACGCACGCCATTTCTCTTATTTACCGCTTTCATTATTTAATTTATCTCAGATAGTTTTTCATCTGCAATTTTCTGCTCATGTCAGGAACAGTTGACGATTTTAAAATTATTTTTATTGCATAGGATTATGAGCCATTTGTATCATATGAAGGACTTGAGCAACTGCACCGATTCATATTTGTTATGGCAATTACACATAAACCTTATAGCTGTTTAACAATGCTACTGACAATTGTGAAGGTTAAGCACTTTATTGTAGTTATACTCACCTATTTAATATGTTTGCTTATTATGATATGGATCTTTTATTGGTGGAAGACCTCCATAATATTTTCCAAAAGAAAAACTGTACTACCTCTTTCCTGCAAAGAATGTTATAATTGGTGTTTTTATCAAAATTTAGAAGTCATTAATAGCCAAGAAGGTAGCTAAGGAAGAATTTCCAGTATTACCGTTAAAATACTCCAACATAACATATGTACTTGTACTTACAGCTGGCCCAATAAAAAAGTCCCTTTTGACTTTTGATAGAATGACTAATCTTAGGACTAAAAATGACAAAACTGTGACATGATTTACAGGACTTGCCTGATTTTGGGGTTTCTGTTTTTCTTTTACTTTATTGGTTTTGTCTATGCAACTTGATCTGCCTTAAAAAAATATTATTGTTCATGTTGATCTGCTTATCGGATTTGTTTATTTTTTATTTTTCTTTCTGGATTTTGCGAGATTTGGTGACTGAAGGTGCTTCAAATGACTAATTGCAGTTTAGAGCCTTTTAGTTGATGAGAATCAATAAGAAAATTAGGTAGATCTTTATGTGTCATGTTGTTTTTCTTTTAAGTTTAAAGAAAGCTCTGTGAAAAAAAGGTACAATAGTACACTTCTATAAAGGATTTGTCAATGATTAGTTCACGTGGTTCTCCAAAAATGACGGCATCTGCATTCAATTTGGTTATATATCACTTTTTAACCATTTGATTGGTTAAAGTGATGGGAAAATGGTGTGTGCAAAGTGCAACACCCATTTTGAATAATTTTTATAGTCGACAAAGACAAAAAAGGCATTAGATCCACAATTACTGATGTGATCTAATCGTTTAGGTCCACAATGGTTTAGAATGTTTAGGATGAGACTTGAGCTTCTATGTTTTAGATAAGCTTCTTTTATTTGTGCATGGGTTATGAAGTTGGTTCCAAGTACCCAGTAAGAGCTACTGAGTTAAGAATATATATATATATATATATATATATATATATATATGCTACAAGCCTATAAACCAACAAATGTAGATACTAAATTAATCTTGTTTGCTTTAATTCATAATATTTTCCACTTAATTCCTTTGCAGTTTATCCACAGTGAGGAGGTGAAAGCAGAGCTGAGTATTGTTGAAAGCTTAACAGAAGAGAAAATAGACGCCGTTTTGCAAAGGTTTCTAAAAGATTTTAAGTATGATAAGTTGAAGGCTAATGGTTGGCCACTTACAGCAGCTGCCTACAAAGTTTCAAAAACAGAGCAGGGGAATTTTTTAAGGGTTTAGAACCAATTATGAGCTCAAAGCATGGTTGACAGTTATTATCCCGTTTACGTAATAATCACATATTATCTTTGATGGAAGAAATACGTTTTTTCTTAGTTTTCTGGAAGAGGACAATTGGTCTCCTGATAATATATTTTAGTTGTCTTGCATGTTAGAGCCCTGGAGATTCTTCTTCAAGGTCTTTGTGGTGTTCATAGAGAACGGTTAGGGATCCATGAATTGTGCCTAAAAAGTGGTCCAAACCTTGGTAATTTTTCCTCATCTTAATGTTGAATTTTGTTGCAAGGATGAACAATATGATAACGCTTATGTACACATGCATGACCAATGACATGCCCATGTTAAACACCTACTCATGAGTTAAATTATTTGTTGTCTGATGATATTCAGGTTCTGTAGCTTCAGAGGTCCGACTCTTGTGTGATCTTGAGCTGCCCGAGCCCACTTGGTAAGTGATGGAGTTCTTCTTGTAAAGTTCATTGTATATATGCCTGTAATTATGGTTGAAACTGTTGATAGTTGTTGTGTAGGACAGTTCAACATGTGGGGGGTGCAATGAGAGGCGTTGGTGCTGAACAAATTTCAGTTCTTGTGAGGACTGTGGTAGAAAGCAAAGCAAGCAATAACGTTCTCCGTTTAATCTATGCACTTGGCTAAAAGTTAGACCATGAGCTGTTGAGAGTTGGAATTTTATTTTCATTTTCAAAGAGGTGCTCAGATTACTATCACAGTCTCTTCGGTTAATAAGATGATACAATTACATGCGATTGATGATGATGTGCTTGTTACACCGGGCATACAGCTGGTTGAAGTGACTGCCCATGCATCGTCTGAGAATTACACTAAAGTAGTTGTTGCTGTCGTCATTTTGTGAATATCTTGCACCGTAAGTGTTCTGTTTCATGTTATTTTTATTTCCTATGTTTTTGTTTTTTTATACAAATGACATTCGATTAGCTCAAATCTTGGGGTTCGCATAATAGTTGGGTCATGGGCTAGTTGTATGGTCTAACAGAATAATCTGTCCATAATCCATACATGTCTAAGGTGCCAAGGATACACTAAACTTTGGATATAGAGGTAGATTTAATGGATAATGTAACTATTCTAGCCTGCAGGAATGTTAAAGAATTGATAATGCATTGAGAGAGATTTTTGTCATAAGATTTTGAATTATTGCTTATTACGATGGGCCTCATAGTTTTGCAGTGACACGTGATGTTCCTGGCCTTTCCTGTGGGTATATACTCCGTGTGATGCATCATGAGCCTGAAATAATGTTTGAGATACTCAAGCACCGTGCTGAGGAGTGTGTGCTTGATGAGAGTAGCCATGGTTTGGACCATGATGTTATTGCAAACGGGCTTGTTCATTCTTTCCACAACATACCTTATCTTGCTAATTCCTCTTGCTGCTTGACTACTACAAATAGTAACAATGGTTATTATTATTGCGATGTTGATAATTATGGCGCTGTTTGTGACGCCCCCAAAATAGGTATACATCGCCTATTCTGAGTCTTGTTGTATTCTAAATACATGGTACAAAATACAAATACAATCTTTAGAATACAACAAGAGAGCTATGAGTTTTAATACAAATATTGTCTTCTAGACAATATTCACTCTCAGAATAAGTCCTCATTACATTTATTGTCACACTATTTAACAGAATAGTGAGGACTACTAATACACTATCTAGGACCATCACTCAGTTCCTCGACTCGTCACAGATACGTTCTCATTTCCTGAAGAGAACATGGAAAGAAAGGGTGAGCTCAACTAGTCCAGTCAGAAATATTATGACTAAGATAATGCAAAATAAATTATCATTAGTCCTCAACAGTGTTAAACTGATAAAATACAATAGACATCAAGTTTAACTGCAGCGGAACATGCAATCCATTAAAAGAGTCAAGTAGAGAATAAAATCTACTATCTTTTATGATTTAAAAAGGTTTTTATCACTTTTATCGCTGAGACTCAGCTTAATAAATAATCCACATCATCTCTGCACTACGGCCAATAATATTCATTAGGGTCACGACCATAAATTATCCATGCACTACGGGCCAAGGATATTTGTGTATTCATCAATGGTCATGATCATGCCAACAACTGTCCATCAATGCACTACGGGTCAATGAGGATTTTTACCACATCATTTATAACATTATGGTCATGATTATACCGAATAATCCCTGGTTATAATCATACCAAGTCCATCTATGCACTACAAGCCACAGATGACTTTCAACATAATATAAACATGAGGATGATGACAATGATATAAGAATTCAATAAAACAAGTTCACGAATTAATTTGTCCAGGAACCAATAACGTCTAAATTGTCAACATGATACTTCTTTGTAGAGTAAAATTCAAGAATGCTCAGAAGAATATTTTCATGAAAAGATACTGGATGAAGCACAAATATCAAGGATATTCCACTAATTTCATGGAGTATAGAAGTAAAAACATTAACCAACTGAGTTTATTAAAGAATGGAATAACAAAAGAAATCATCATGCATGCGGTTCTACGCATAGACAGGTTATTCCAACAGAATAATAAGTAACGGAACCAGATCATGCGAAATTCGCACCGACAGGATGTTCCAACAGAATAATAAAGAATGGAATAACAACAGAAATCACCATGTATGCGGTACTTCGCATAGACAGGTTATTCCAACATAATAATAAATAACGGAATCAGGTCCTGCGTAAAACGCACAGACAGGATATGCTAACAGAACAATAAAGACGGAACCAGGTCCGGCGTAAAACGTATAGACAGGATGTTCCAACAGAATAATAACGATTAGAATAACAACAGAAATCAACAAGTATAGGGTAGACAGCGTATACAGGTTATTCCAACAGAATAATAAAGATGGAATAATAGAAGTTCTCTTCATGAATACAAAAGAAATAATACCCCTTACCGTAAAAGAAACTTGATATCGGAGTAGTGAAGTAGTAGAATACTCTTTTTCTTTCTCTCTATAATTTCTCTCTAGAGTTTCAGTGAATTCGTAAGAAAATAATGCAGGAATGAGCTTCTATTTATAGAAAAATGGACTGCATAGTAACCAATCCATGAACGGTCCAGATCGATTTACTTTAATCTGAAAGTCCATATTTAAAGCAAAATCTTTTAAATAAAATATAATATATTCTATTTATGATCTAATAAAACGAATAACTTTATAAAAGATTTTACTATGCAAACACTATGCAGGCACTATGCAAACACTATTCATAATAAAATATAATATATTCTAATTATTGTCTAATAAAACAGATAACTTTATAAAAGTATTTTGTTTTATATAAAAAGATTTTACTATTAGCCTAATAAAAAGAATAACTTTATAAAAGTATTCTGTTTTATATAAAAAGTTTTTCTATTTTATTACGTTAATAATACGAATAAAACAAAACTTCGTCATCATATAAAATATCGACAATAATTGAATTAAACTGAGTGACTTCTCACATAAACATTAATAATCAATACCGTGTGCTACTATGCAACCACGTGTATTACTGTACTTTTACTACCGAGTAGTTCAACAGTATCAACGGTAAAACTTCCGCCGTTATTTTCATAAAAATATTTTTATCGTTTTCTCAATCCGACAATAATTCTGTTATGGGGTCCACCAATGATTGTGCCGTCGTACGAATATTCCCTGTTAAAACGAATATTCCCTGTCCAATCGAATATAATATGACAACTTGCATACTTTACAAAATTTATAAATATTACCCACAACTATTATATCAAATTCATTCCATAATATTCAAAAATGATATTTATAGAAAAATCATCTATATTCATAAAAACTGGGGTTTTACACTGTTACATATTCTGCTACAGATGAGGATGAGCATTGGTCTTACTGTTATGCTTGAGATATGTCTTGGCATCTGCACACCAAAAGGATTTCATTCAAATTGTTCGTTTGTCGTTTGAGGTCGTTTGTTTCTATTTTTGTATTTACTTTTGTTCATTTCTTTTTAGTTCAAGAAAAATAATATGTAAGAGGTAGATGGTTATTTGCATTTGCAGAGAGATAAGTTGGAGCTTGGCCGGATTAGTCTAATGAATATTCAGTTTCGAGTATCTTCTTTTCTGTAGTCATCTTATCTTCTTTGCTATAATAGACTTTTTTGTATTCTTCCTGTTAAAACTTACTTGTCAACTTTGTTCTTACTTTACATTCTTTTCTAAATGCATGTTACCATGCTATATGGATGTTTCGTTAATGGTGGCCTTTTGAATTTGTTTTGTTCCAACTAATCATAATCATATGCACATAATGGGCCTTGCTTATTGACATAAACTGATCATAATCCTATGCACATAGTGGGGCTTGCTTATTGACATAAACTGACTACTAGGTGGTAATATGTACTAATTGTTTTTTAATAATCATGTCCTTAAAATGAAAAACAATGATGTGTGATTTATTTGATCAGTAGATGGGTAATAATATGGTGAGATACATACTCTACCTGGAGTTGGAGCCGTTTTTTATGGTTTATGAGCAAAGTAGTTGAACTTAGCAATATTGACGTTTATTTATAAATAGTAAAGAGAATAGAGAAGATCAAAAGGGGCTTACGATGTTATCAATTAATAGATTCGCTGTAGTGAGTACAATGATATATTTATACTAATCTTAGGCCCCAAAAAAATTAAAAGATCAACCTATTATTGATAACATACATTGACCGACGTTGACAGACACGACTCCCGACAAGCTAGACAGGAATGATACCGAAAACTAATAAGCCGCCCGGCTGTATTTATATATTCAGACCCAAATGCCAGACTAAAGCTGTCCTGAATACACTTAGCAGACTGAGCTACTTTACCTATTAAGTAGTACTATTGGATATATTGTTTTCCTGACTTCAGAAGGCAGCATAAATTTTTCTTGATCAGAATATTCAAAAGGGAGAGTATTCCCAATTAAATAGCGAACATATTTCATTAATTAAACTTGTGGTTTTTTTTTAATTTTTTTATGAAATACATACAAAAAATTGTAATATTAAGATATTTTTTAAACCTTCGCATACCCTTTTCTTCTCTTTTTATTATGGATTGTAAAAAGTTAAGTTGAGACAGACCTTTCTTTGCAGTAAACAAAATAGGAAAATAAATCAGTTGACTGCACTTTGGTCAAGAAAAAAAATTGGAAAAAAAATATAAAAAAGGGAAGAGTAGAAAAAATAATTTGTCCACAAGTTGAGGTCACTTACTTTGCCACTATCTTAAAAGAAATAGTCACATACATATAGTGTAATGCACAAACCGATAAACTATTACCACTACCCTCTATAATGTATATTCATTTGTTTTTCTGTGTAAAATTTGATCATCGCACAATAACATACTATCTTCTTATTTTATTTTAATTTATTAGTTGTACATACACATTTATTATTAAAAATTTGAATAATCCCACCGCAACGTGCGAGTTTGTATTTAGTGATAGAACTAATTAACTCTCTGTTTTTTAATTTATATATTTTTTGACGCCTCAAAGTGATATTGATAATCTTAAATCAATTAGTGAATTTAATTTTATTATTAAAAAATATTGAAATGCTGGCCGGTGATTTATGTTAAGGTCATGTTTTTGAAGTTCTTATTTATAGAGGTGATTTATTTTATGACAAATGTAAAATAGTAATTTAATAAACGATATAATATATATATATATATATATATATATATATATATATATATAAATTTTAAAAAAAAACAAAAAAAACTCTCCCATTCTTGTGGCTTGTTCAATTTGGGTTACTCGAATTTGGTTTGAGAGATGATCAATAGAGTATATCAAAAAAAAAAAATTGGTGAGAAATTATGATGATTTAGATACTTCGCATTATTATCAACAATGTTGGTATTGAGAACAGATCCTCTGTTCTCAATTTATGTGTCCCTTTGTGTTCTTCCACTTAAATTTTGACATTTAGTCTCTTACTTAATACTAATTAATTCTAAAATTAAATAAAAGGACATGTGTCAAAATTTAAGTGGGGAGACACAAAAGAAACAGAAAAATTGGGGACATGGGATCTGCCTGGGTTGGTATTAGGTAGGTGACTTTGCTACTAAACAGAATGAAAGGCAACCAACCAACTTCACCTTTGAAATTTTAAAATTGCGCGTACAAACATTTTCCCCATTTTTTTTGTCTCTACTTTGCATAAAAAAAAACATTCAAAATAGCCACCCCACATTTCCTCCACTACTTAATTTGCCTAATTATACCCTGCATAAACCAACAACCTTAGTATCACAAAAAGGTTTAACAATGCCTATTAAGGCATAACTAAAAAATTAAAAATTAAATGATAGTAATAACAATATAAGCTAAAGATTTGGCAAAAGGAGGTTTGGGCTTTTGCCAATTCTCCAAAAACAAAAAAAAAGTAGAAAACCCATAATTGGCCAAGTAAAATTTAAAACTACCAAATTAATTAAGTACTGCAAGAACATAACCTAATTACTAGAAATTAGAAGAAAATAAATAACTTAGCGTTGATGGATGAAGCTGTAGAGTCTGCAAAAGTCCCGAAAGCAGTCTCCGATAAAACCACGGTGGTGCCGCTAGTGGAAATGGCATTGGGGGCATAATCCACAAATGGTTTGGTCAACAACACAAGTACCAGGTGTTGTGGCACTTATACACCTTGCCAAATATCGTCTCCCGCATATTAATTGTCCCATATTCCATCACCTGCCGCTGCAAACAGGTTGTTCGACGGAAACTGTGTCGGATCACTATAATAACATAACAAATTGTTGCTATTTCCAAAAATAGTGCTAGTAAGAGATTAATCAAGGCTGCTGGCTAGCGCAACTTAGTTTTTGTATTATAGATGGATAAGACTCGTATTAAAGAGTGCATGTATATATAATTAAAGACAAAACAGCAAACGTTTTATGTCATATATGTATGTATGTATGTATACTTACGTGTATATGGGGGACTATATTGAGCAGCAGCTGTGCCGACATCGGCACTAGAGATCGGTGGTGAGGAAGAAGAAGAAGATGAAGTATGTTGGCCATTGGAGTAATGAATGTGGCTCAAAAGTCTTGGACATGTTGGAAATATGGAAGAAGAGTTTGAGAAGGATGTATTTTTGAACAAAAGATTGTGGGTGTATAATATTTATTCCCAAGACTTTGGAGTATTTAACTTGAATCAACTTATCCAATGTATATACTGCAATTGCAAATTTGCAATTCTAGGGCCCATAGGTAAACGTCGTCTATTAGTTCCTTACCCACTTACGCCATTTTGACATTCAGCATAGTTTGGTAAACATAAGATTCAAAATACAACTAAATCAGATGGCAAGTAACAGATCAGTCTTACTAATTTACCAGCCTATTGTTTTCCAACTAATAACTCATCAAGCCTTGATCATAAAAAAGTCTTCAAGTTACTAACTATAATCTTATCATGATCAAATCCGGTTAATGCCAACCAATCATATGGACAAACAAACACTTGGCAGCACCAACAATTTAAAGCACCGAACCTGAAGGAAATGTTACACTTGGCACAAATGAGGAAACGCTATGGACAACTATTGATCAAGAGCCAAAGAAAGACCACAATACAACAATAAATAGAATACAAATTTAAAATAAGTTGGAAAAACAACAGATTCATTGTGCAAATACACTTTGCTAACAACATAACATTGTCTATGGTTGGTCAGTAACACGAGTGTGTCAAGGGATCCAACTGCAACCTTTGGCATGAGTTGTTGACAAGCGTGACAGAACAATTAGAACTCCATAAACTACGAATACATAAATTAGACATTGTGTTGAAGCAACACTAAAAGGATGCCAACTACTTCCACAGCTTCCGAAGAGACATGTTTTTCTCGGTGTCCTTCTTCATTACCTTGGCCACAGCCATCTCAAAATCCTCCTGCGTTACATGGACCCTCCTCTCCCTCAAAGCAAACATCCCTGCTTCCGTGCACACTGCCTGGAAACAGAAGCAAGGGAAATTTTAGTACTAAAATTTAAATGCAACAACATAGGCATGAAATATCAATCCAACTACTGCCATTTAATTTGGGTCAATCAAAAATGGAAATTTAGACATTTAGTATGGGACGGAAGAAGCACTAGTATTATAAACAATATGGACTCTGCAAGGTAATAGAATGATGCATCTAGCATGAAAAGTTCAGGAACACCATTAACATTACATCAAGAGCATACATAAAACAATATACCAACAAATAGGGGAAGATGCCTAAGTAATAGGGCTGATAATGTAACTGAACATGTAAAGTACGTCTAGAATTCCTTAATTTCATTAGGATAAAATTGCATCCAGTATACATGTATTAAGAAATGCAGCTAGATTGGTTACATGTCTTACACGGCTCTATACAGACAAAATTCATCAATTTTCTTACTGTAAGTTAAAAAGGTAATTTAGAAGTAACTTGTAAGCAAGCAACATATATATTATCCTACGTGTTGTTTTTGCTCGGAAACTATTTTGTGTGTGCTTTTTTTTTTGGGGGGGAGGGGGGGTGGGGTGTTTATAAACTCGTCCTTTGCAATGTCGTAAAAATCCCCACATAGACGTTAGACAGTCCTCTACCGTCTCTATTTGGCTGAGCGCCTAAGCCTTTGCGTAGCCTGAGCCCCTGCGTAGGTAGAATCAGACCTCTACTTTGAAACTCTTAATACTTGAAATGAATTTCTTAAGCCTTAAAAAAGATTGTTTTTGTGGGAATGCTTCATGATTTTTTTTAAAAAAATTGCATCTACTACATATTTTGTATAGTATAATAAGTATGCACAATAGAAAAATAAATAAATAAGACTGCCTAAGAAAACACCTAATCCGTCTAGGCACCTCCTAGGAAGACGCCTAGGAACTAAGCGGCCCCTCCTCCGCCTAAGTCTGCCTAATGATTTTTAGAACACTGGTCCTTCGTAAGTTATTTATGTAATGAAGGAATAAATGCCCACCAATAGATATAGAAGAATTGCCAAGAACAACATCATCAATTAAGAGCAAAACATACCTTTAGCTCTGCGCCTGAAGCACCATTCATCTTTTCAGCAATTTTCTTCAAATCAATGCCACGCATTAAATTCATTTTTCTTGAATGAATTTTCAAGATATCCCACCGAGACTGTAGAATTAAATAAACATAAATCAGTATGAAACAAGCTTAATCACTTAACCATGGATCTAATGAACCAACATAAAAAGATAATCGTGTCGCAAAAGCTGTCAACATTGCAAAGGTATAGATCACATAAGCAAATCATCTCATAACAAGTTATAATCATGTATTCGCCATGTAAGTATGAGAAGACAATAACTTCCTTTTTTTCCTTCTAAAATGATGAGATTATCATTTATATGAGAATACAAGAACTTTCTTTTTATTCTTCTAAACTGATTAGACGAGACTATTACACGATGAAATTATCATTTACATGAAACTTGGTATTATAACTCAAATCTTTATAGTTTTAAATTGAGAAGAATTAGAGTGAGTTATTTAAAATTCAGTATTATATTTATTTTTTGTTATTTCTTTCATTAATTAGTGCAAAAGATATATCATTAAGATAGTAATCTTTCAACAAGGAGCTATTAATTATTTGTCCAAGAAAAATAGTCAGAACGGCTAGGGACAGGTAATCATGCGACTTCGTCATTTTTCTTTTACAAAACGCCAAATTAATGGCTAACAGACAGCTTCTACCAAGGCAAATACCAACATTAACATGCAAATTTATTTTTGATAATGAACATTACCATACATTTATAAAAGATGGATGGAAGATGAAACAAAATAAGACTGGCCAATGAATAACCTCGATAAATATTTTCCCAACATTAACATACACTGATGTTGTTTACCACCATCATTCTTTCTTCCTGTATGCATATTGCCTCATGGTAAGACAACCATTCAACTGATAAGGAATACACACGATAGCAATACTCATCAAGTGAAAACAAGTCTATAATATGGTATAGATGATATAGGAACTATATATATATATATATATATATATATATATATATATATATATATATATATATATATATATATATATATTGACTGTGCAAGCATGTAATTTGCTTGGATTATTACTTCTCTGCCTGTGAGGAATGCTATTTTGGAAGGTTAAAAAAGAATCTCTTTATTGATTCTCCAATTTGGTAATCTGAAGATAGAAAACCATAATGATTCCAAACTTCACTTCAATAGTCTCGTATCCGTGCTGCGTCGACTTCAAACTCGATGTTTGTTAACTACGCGGGACACTCCCAAACTCTTATTTTAATATGGTTTTGGGGTTTTACTCGGGGGTTGTGGGGGAAGACTGTGATTACTATTATAACTGAACTCTTTACCTCTTCATTGGGATTTGGAAACTCAATCTTCCTATCAATTCGACCAGGTCTGAGAAGGGCTTGATCCAGAATATCAATACGGTTCGTGGCCATCAAAACCTGAGCATTGTAAATGTGATGAATCAAACGAGAAATAAAACCTGAAAACTACGCTGTTTGTTACCCAGTTCCATGAAGCTAAAAAATACCTTGATCTTGTTTGATGCTTCAAATCCATCCAATTGGTTGAGAAGCTCCAACATTGTTCGCTGCACCTCACTATCACCATTGCCACTTCCAGATTCCATTCGAGCAGATCCAATACTGTCGATTTCGTCCATAAATATGATAGATGGAGCATGTTCCCTGTGAAACATTAAGTAAGCAGAAAGCAGAGAAATAAGATGTTATATAATCCTAAAACAAAAAAAAAGAATTAACAAAAGAACATATCAGCCAGAAGCCTTTTGAGCATATAATTCCAAAAAAAAAATACAATGCCACTCTTTCTTATTATGTGCTACACCATTATGTACTCAAGACAACAGAAATTATATGTCTTGTAAAAGATCTCTTTAAATAAAAATGGTTTTTCAGGTGTCCTTTTCTACAAGATGCACTTTAGGTCAACAAACCGCAACGAAGCACGAGAAACATAATAAACTTGTTTCACATATTTAGATACCTAGAACACACTATTCTGTAATATTTCAACCTGGGATTCTAGAAACCTACTTTGTCCTACCATTTTTAAGGTTTTTCTTTTGGCAGACAAAGAGCTTGGTATATTGAACTATCCAGAAAACTGCTCAATAGATAATTAAATTGACTTGCCAGTGATTGGACTAAATCATAGTGTCAAACAAAGGGTTCAAACACACCTGGCCATAACAAAAAGTTCTCTAACCATTCGAGAGCCTTCTCCAATATATTTTTGCACCAATTCAGAGCCGGAAACCCTGATAAATGTACAATCAGTATGATGAGCCACTGCCCTGGCTAATAATGTCTTTCCAGTACCAGGTGGTCCATAAAGTAAGACTCCCTATAGAAAGAGATAGGCAAATAGAAATTTGGAAATTAAAAAAATTGAATATATATGTGTATCTATATATACAGAGAGAGGATAAGGTGAGTTGACCTACAACAAAGCTTGCCTATGGCACGATTCCATCTAATGCAACTGTGGCCGTCCATAGCGAGAGCAAACGGTCTAGATTTTAACAAAATTAGTGCCTTCCGGAGGTTAGACCAGGTTTCCGAGCCTCTAAAGTACAGAAGACGCTAATTTTTTAAAATCTTTGTTGTTGAGATATGCTATGGATGGTGGGAGATGGACTAGATGGAATAGCACTCCTAATAAGCCTTGGATCACTTCCCATATAATACATATATATATATATATATCTACATATACATACACTCCCTCCGTCCTCAAAAAAATGTCCAAAGTACATATTTCACAAATTAAGAAAACTGAAGTAGAAGAAAGATAATAAAATAAGTTCCACTTTTATCTATAGTGGACCCCATGTAACTATCTAATCAATCTTTGTTTTCTAAACTGTAGACCATATTTAAGTATACTTTTGAGGTAATTAATCTTTAAGCATATTTAAATTTGACTTGTGTACCTTTAGACATTCTTTCGTGGACAAAATTTGTACTTCAAGCACGCTTTTGAGGACGGAGGGAGTATATAAATATATAATAGAGATTTTTAAGAGATTTAGGAGTACTTGTATGTAAGAACTACATAAGTTAATAGCGTACCTTAGGTTGAGCAATTCCAAGACTCTCAAATAATTCAGGATGTTTAATTGGAAGTTCAATGACCTGAAATAATGATAGAACGAGTTGAACTCTCACACACAAACACAAAAAAAAAACCATTTGTAAGATACTTTAACCTTCAGGTCCCCTGATAAACTATAGAAATGTCCAAAAGCAACTATGGAGCAACACCAATAGCAAAAAGGTTAGGAGCCAACCTCCTTTATCTCTTTAATTTGCTGGTCAAGGCCACCAATCATGTCATATGTAGAATCAGGAACTTTTTCAACTTTCATAAGATTGACCAAGGGATCTACTTTGCTAGGCAAAACCAAATGAAGAACGTAGCTGTCATTGCGGAGGGCAACTCTAGTTGATGGAGTGATCTTTGTGATATCAATGTTTTTGTCAATATCAACAACATATTTTCCCTCTGGATGAACCTGGAGGAGGAAAAGAAAGAGCTAAGATTTATATTCTACAAAAAGAATTGAATAAATGGTTGGTTAGGTTATAGATTATAGGAATAAAAAATAGGACGAACAAACTTTTACAAGCTTTTGAGATGGAGTTCAGGAAAAGAAAGAAAAAGCTAACTAATGTATCAATCTATTTTTTAGTATAGTTTAATATTAAGCCAACATCATACCAAAATCAACACAAAAATGTTTAACTTCAAATGGTTGAGAAGGATCGTTTTCTGTTCTATTCAAACTTCAGAATGGGAGTTTAAAATTTTCATTTTTTAATATCTTGGAAAAGAACAAACAACAGACACCAAAGCCCTAATTTCAGAGTCTTTTTTTTCCCTTTTATTTTGTTTTTGTATGTGTAAGTAGAGGGCAAAGGGGGTTTTCCCATCATTTGGCTATTGGACAAAGGAATTTTATTGCAGCCATAAGTTAGGGAGAGAGCTAAGAGAAGAGAGAAACAAATAAAGAGAATGGGAGAGTGATGATAATATGATAAAAATGCCAAACTTCCCCAATACCATATAAGCAAAATTTACTCAAAAGTAACCCAAATTGTAGGTAAAACTATAAAACCACTTACTTTAACCAGGACTTTTGATTTCCCCATTACTTTAACAACTTCACCAACATATGATCCAGGCTCCTGAAGCAGCTGGAGCTCTTCCTTAAGCATCCTCACTATCCAAATTGATTACCGATACAAATCAATATTTGAAATTATAAATCATAAAAATGTTAAGTGACTGAAGAAATCAAATATGAGGATTATAACTGATTAGGTGCAACCAGAAACAAACTAACAGACATTGGCTAACTAACATCATGGATTTGTTTCACGGTAAGTGCAAAACTTGGTACATTAATTTAGAATCCTCCAAGGCTAATACAACCCCTATCAATAGATCAGCAAATAGCTTAATCAACAATGTTAGCCCTAAATAACATGATCCCTCTCAAATTGTAAACGCAAACTTATATTGGAAAGAATCAACAAACGGAGCCATTTTGGAACTTAAAAATTAAAAGATTTTATATTCACGTGTAAATACATTGAAATTCTATACACACTTTCCCCTTTTATTTAACATAACTCAATCACTGAAATACAAGGTAAAACACCAAAAAAAACCTTTCAAGCAGTTTTATTGTGAATACAAGAAAATATGAACTCTGTAGTAAGGACAAGCTAAAACCTACGGAAAACTTCTAAAAAATTATTCAATGCTAACCTGCTACATCCACGCCTTCACTTCTTTTGAGGATTTTTTATGACACTTGGAGGGATATCAGTACTAGTATAAACAAATTACATACTCAACATCAATAAATATCTCTTAGAATATCATGAAAGCTCAATATATGGATAAGAATACAAGTCTCCTAATAAGGAGGAAAGAACGTCCCCAAATAAGGAGGAAAAATATCCCACAATAAGGACTCACACAACTAGTAATAATATAACCTCAGACCTAAAAAACAACGCCCCAAAGAGGGAATCACGCATGTACACGGAGTTTACCAAAGGCTTGGGAGAAAAACAAGAAGGATCTCCCAAGAAATTAGCAAGAAAACCCCGGGGGTGACCCAAAAAATCCATACTAAGCTCGCAACCCAAAATCCTAAAAGTCAATGAACAATAGACCTTTTAAGTGAACAATTCAGTAGTTTTTGTGAAAACAACTTTATCTTTTTTTCATTTTCCCTTTTTCCCTTCAAGGAAAACAACATGAGAACTCCTCCGCAAACCTAGTACTACTCGCACCCAACCCACTTAAATTTAAATTTGGTGGGATCTGGTGCCCAAGTGCTTGTATGATCACGACTATATTTTAATTTAAGAATCACAATTTCTTCACAAATGACCCGACAAAACATCTTCTTCTAACAGAGTAATGGTAGTTTAACCGGCTAACAATGTATTTTGTGAACTATTGTAATTATCTAAAGCCTATTCAACTTTATCTCCCAATTTGAAAGAAACAATGTTTATCAAACAGCATTTTGATACACCAAGTTTTAGATGAATGACAATCCTATGCAAATTGGATCACGGATAAATAGACTTACATTTTGATGATAGTTGAATTGAAGCATGTCCAGTTGAGTTAAAAAATTAAAGAAAATTATATTGCAGGTCCAACCCTATGCCCAAGAATAATGGCGGATCTTCTTCCACATCATTCCATACAGCTACAGCAAGAGGTGCGATTAAATAAACTTTATTCTGTTATCCCTCTTAACTGCAATTAAAACCATTTAATCAATCTTTTTTATTGTTATTTTTTTTTGTGGTTAAACTGGAACTCCATATTATTTAATCAGTATTACTGATCAGTAGTAATAGAATTATTATACAAGGCACGGACACTCTGATAATATTTACATTATTTACATGTATTAATTATAAAATTATTTTTAAATAAAAAAAGTAAAGAATTCCTACATAGATACCTACCGATGAGTTAATTGCTACAAAAAGAGGGGGAGGGGGCACTGGACAGGGCGCATAAACACACTTATAGCATTGAAACTACTGAAAATTACAATATATAACTCTAAATGCCGAAGCAACTATTATATGCTGAAGCGGAATCTGATGATAAAGTGGAAACAACAATATCAATTGAAGAGCAAAATATCAAAATCAAGGTTAGGACTGCGCTTAAAATAAACAAAAAATTAGAGAAAAATAAATTGAAAAGAAACCTCTGGAATTAAGGTCATTGCGTTGGGCTTCGAGGCGATTGAGATTGTGAGTCTTTTGGCGAACCTGGAGCTGAAGATCGTGGATGTGTTGGAGATAGTATTGCTTCAATCCTTCGCCTTGTTTCGCCATCGATTTCGCTGAACAACTCTCTTCCCTCGCTAATTCGCTTCGCTTCTTCTCGATATCTGCCGTCGCCATCTTTTTCTTTCTTTTTCTTCTTCTTCTCCTCTATCTGGAAGAAGGATTTTGATGAGAGAGAAAACTGAAGAATAGCTAGCTTGCTTGGACAATAAGTTCAGACGGAGGCCTTGGTCATTTTAACGGGCTTTTTATTTTTCCAATAAAATGAGCAAACAGTTTGGTAGATCAGACAAACTGGCCGGGTTGACCCAAACGGGTCGGGTTATAATCAGGCTGGGTTATTGGTGGGTTAGATCAAAACGGTCTAATTTTTAGTGGACTAAAAAAGTGAAGTCAAAAAGCCCGTATTTTGACGTGCAGGTCGAGCCGGCCCGCAGGCTTAGAGTGATTTATGATCAAATTTTGATGCATTTATAGATCGAGTGTGACGTCCCCAAAATAGGTATACATCACCTATTCTGAGTCGTCAAATACATGGTACAGAATACAAATACAAACTTAAATATACAACATGAGATGTGAGTTTTCATACAAATATTGTCTTCTAGACAGTATTCAAACTCAAAATAAGTCCTCAATACATTTATTAACACACTATTTCATAGAATATTGGGGACTACTAATGTTATTATCTAGACCGTCACTCCGTTCCCCAACTAGTCTCTGCTATGTTCTCATTTCCTGAAGAGAACAATGAAAGTAAAAGGGTGAGCTCAACTAGCCCAGTAAGAAATATTATGACTAAGATAATGCAAAATAAATTATCGTTAGTCTTCAACAGTGTTAAACTAATATAATATAACAAACATCAAGTTTAACTGCAGCGGAATAAGCAATACATTAAAAGAGTCAAGTAGAGAATAAAATCTACTATCTTTTATGATTTAAAAAGGTTTTTCATCACTTTTATCGCTGAGACTCGGCTTAATAAATAATTCACATCATCCATGCACTACAGCCAAGGATAATCATTAGTATCACGACCACAAATTATCCATGCACTACGGGCCAAGGATATTCGTGTATTTATCAATGGTCATGATCATGCCAAAAACTTTCCATCAATGCACTACGGGCCAATGAGGACTTTTACCCCATCATTTGTAACATTACGGTCATGATTATACCGATTAATTCCAGGTCATAATCATACCAAGTCCATCTATGCACTACAGGCCACAGATAACTTTCAATATAATATAAATATGACGATGATGACAATGGTATAAGAATTCAATAAAATAAGTTCAAGAATTAATTTATCCAGGAACTAATAACGTCCAAATTGTCAACATGATACTGCTTTGTGGGGGTAAAACTCAAGAATGTTTAGAAGAATATTTTCATGAAAAGATACTGGATGAAGCGCAAATATCAAGGATATTCCACTAATTTCATGGAGTATAAAAATCAAAACTTTAACCAACTGATTATAATAAAGAATGGAATAACAAAAGAAGTCACCTGACATGCGATAGACCGTACAGACAGGTTATTCTAACAGAATAATAAATAACGGAATCAGGTCAGGCGAAATTCACACCGAAAGGATATTCCAACAGAATAATAAAGAATGGAATAACAACAAAAATCACCATGCATGCGATAGACCGCACAGACAGGTTATTCCAACAGAATAATAATTAATGGAACCAGGTCAGGCGTAATACGCACCAACAGGATATTTTAATAGAATAATAAATAACGGAACCAGGTCATGCGTAAACGCACAGACAGGATGTTCCAACAGAATAATAAAGAATGGAATAACAGAAGAATTTCACCATGTATGCGATACTTCGCATAGACAGGTTATTCCAACATAATGATAAAGAATGGAATAACATAAGAATTTCACCAAGTATAGGGTAGCCCGCGTATACAGGTTATTCCAACAGAATAATAAAAAATGGAATAACAGAAGTTCTCTTCATGAATACGAAATAAATAATACCCCTTACCTTAGAAGAAACTGGATATAGGAGTAGTGAAGTAGCATAATACCTTTTCTTCTTTCTTTCTATAATTTCTCTCTCTATAGTTTCAGTGAATTCGTAAGAAATAATGAAGGAATGAGCTTCTATTTATAGGAGAATTGACTGAATAGTAACTAATTCATGAACGATCCAGATTGATTTACTTTTGAATGTCCACCATTTGACTTAAGAAGTGATTGGCAATTTTCATTCTCGGTCTCTCAATCAAATCTTTGTTATCTGATTCCAACTCTACATGTCGTTGATGTTGAAGGCCCCGACCAAATTGAATCATAAAATCCACTAATGAATTTCCTTTAGAAATAAATCTTTTAAAAAACGCATGAGAACTCTCCGCTCGTTGGCTACTTGACATGCCAGCTGAGAAAACATGATTCACATGTGCGGGTGCCCATCTACTACGGATGTCATACATTGATTGTAGCCATTTATTAGTAGCCAACTCACTTTTCTCTAACAACTCCACCCAAGTAGAGTCAAACTTTTCCACAGTCTCTGAATTCCAAATGCAATCTGTAAACTCTTTATAATAAGCACTGTATTTTGCTGAGTCAATCTTCTCTGAAAATTTGGTTAAAATGTGCCAACTACAATACTTATGAAATGTCTTAGGAAGGATATGTGAAATGGTGTTTGTCATAGCTGGATCCTGATCAGTGATAATCATCTTAGGTGCATCACCTGGCATTGCATCCAAAAAACACTTGAAAAGCCAAACAAAAGTATCTATGGTTTCATCACTTAAGAAAGCACAACCAAATACAATAGTTTGACCATGGTTATTAACCCCCCATTAGTGGTGCAAATATCATTCCGTAACGATTAGTGTTGTACGTGGTATCAAAAATGACAACATCGCCATAAAATCTATAAGCATGTCTCGAAGTTGCATCGGCCCAAAAACAACGAGTAATCCCTTATTCATCGTCTGTATCAATTATAAAGGTGAATGCAGGATTTTACTGTTGTTCTAACTTTAAGTACTCATTCAACATATCGCCATCTTGTCCCTTCAGCTCATTACGATTGTCTCTTTCAAAGTTATATAAATCTCGTTGCGTGCAACCGATATTTTCAATCCCCCCCGCCTGCACTGCAAGGAAGTTGTATTGTTGGCATTGTGGTATATTTACCATGCCAAGTTGTTGACTCAAAAATTTTTGGGCAACTGACACATTACGGTGCGATCGTAACAGATGTCTCTTATGTGGGGTTGACAATGGGTGATAATGGCTCTCTTCAGTTATGGTTACTACATACAAGTCATTTCTTTTAACCACCATAATTCTTGCACTACAACCTTCTTTACGAGATCCACGTTTTCTTTTTGCATCCACATTGCTAAAAGTTTGCCCTTTCCTTGTTTATAACAAACATACTCCTTCCTCACAATCTCACTGCTTCCCTCCTTTTTTTTTTCCAGTATGCTTTCGCACACTAAAACCAGCATGTACTGCATACGTATTGTAAAAAGTTTGAACTTCCTCTAATGTTTGAAATTCTTGACCTAGCTTAGGCGTAAATTCATCGGCTACTTGAGGATAGTAGATAACAGATTTATCATTGTTCACATCCAACCCCTCTTCAATCAAGTCATCCCTCTCCATCTCCATTTCAAAATTGTAAATACAATCTAAATTCATTTATGCATTATCCCCACAACTATCAATTTCATGGTTCATAGCATCCATAATAAACAACAATCAAGTTCCTGATATAGAAAAAAATCCACTGTCATAACATCCACCGTATTATCAGTATCAGAATTTGATTTAAAAAAAATACCAGTTTATAGTATAAACTATGATCCTCTATTTTGTAGAAGTAAAACAAAGTTAGATCAAGAAATGAATGACGATAAGAGAATATAAAAAAAAGACAGAAAAAAAGGCAATATACTAATTTAATATGCCTCACCTATAGAAAATGAAAGTTCTATGTTTTTACAAAACTATCTAAACACAACTTACACCATGTACAAGATATTGATCATATTAGAAGGAGGGGGGTGTTTAAGACACTACTGTAGTGATGTAGCATATTAATTCAAAATGAATAATGCAAATCTAAAGATAAATAGTTCCATCTACGTAATATACACAAATTGGGTCATTCTATCAAGTGCAGAGACCTCCCTGGATTTCATTATCAAGAATTGGGTCTACACAAAAGTTTAAAAATTGGAGACATACCAGGATTAGGGCTTCAGATTTGGAACACTAAGTGATATCAGTTGTGCAGCGAACTATCGATTTGGAACGCTTCTCTTGTTTTGCAGTGATCGCTTCGGATGAGGGAAGGGGTCGACCGAATCAATTTACCAGATGAAGATGGAATCGATAGTTCGCGTTCCTTTTAGATGAGAGAAATAAGGGGGAAGAAAATAAGCCGCGTTCTGTTTAAGCGAGGAGAGAGAAATTAGTAAGACACGACTTTTATAAGTAAGTTGGGTAAGCATAGTAAAGGGTAAGCTCCTGATCCTTACTGTATATATATATATATATATATATATATATATTAAAATGTGTAGATAATTAGGTGTATATTCATTAAAATAGTTCCACAATAATTATGCATTATTTTATACAAATTGGAACAAAAATAAGTTATAAAATAACATTTAAATTGTAAATTGTTATATGGAAATTTAGCTGATTAATTATAAATGATTTAAAAGACTACAATATTGCAGTAGTTTCCTTGTGTATTTTTTGTTGGTAAATGTTTTTTATTGTGTAATTAAAGGATCATAATATCATATAATTATCAGCTTTTACATTCCAACTCAGTTGAACTTGTAACATTTTTAAGCAATAAATATGTTATTTTTTTTGCTTACACAAAATTTTATAAGATGAATTACATATTCTATTACATTTTTAAAAATAATTACAATAATAGTCCACTCATAAATTTTTTACACAACTAATACACTTTCATATTTATTTACAATATTTGTGTAATTAAGATTCCTTAATTTAGGGAATTAGTATTCAATTAGAATTTCTTAATTTAGGAATTAGTTATGCTCATGACTTCTTCTCTCTCTCCTCATCTATAACAACTGCAGTTAGTCATCACCCTTCTTCTTCATTTAATGTATTCTCTCTCTCTCTATATATATATATTTCTTTCACCTTGACTGAATCAGTTTTTGATTCTGATCTGGAAAGAATGTGAGATGACAATTTATCATCAACCAATGTTAATGCTGAATCTGGATGAGGTACAGGATCTGAAAGGATGGAAGAGTTTAGCATGTCATGTGGCGAGCGGAGTATAATTAAGAGAATGACATCAAAAGAGGAGTGCACTACTGCTGCGATTTCACCAATTCCCGTTTACCCCTTTGCCCTTCTAGGCTTCATAATCAACTCTGATGGCTCCATTACTCGTCGACAGGCCGGAATCCTAATAGCCACATCTGATCCTAACCACAATTCCCCAGTCCTTACCAAAGACATTACTATCAACAAATCAAACAATACGTGGATCCGTATCTTCGTACCAACGGAAACACTTGATTCCACCTACTCCGACAACCTACCTCTCATCGTTTACTTCCATGATGGTGGTGAATATGAATACTGGATGATGGTAACCAAACCTTCATACCAAGGTAACCAAACTGTCATATCAAAGTAACCAATCAACCTCCACACTTATTTTTTTTTTTAGTACAGTTGGTTACCAAACCTTCAGATCAAGGTAAACAAATCTTCGTATCAAGGTAACAAAACCTTCATACCAAATTAACTAATTCACATCTACACCTGCAGTTTTTTCATAGTGCAGTTGGTAGCCAAACCTTTAGACCAAGGTAATCAATTCAATTTTATTAAGTTACTAATTTCGTTTGAATGTGATGTAGTTGGTAGCCAACCATCCATACAAAGTTAACCATTTTATTATTTATGAGCAACAAAATAGTTATAAATTTTTTTTAGAACATTAATAGTTACATCTATTTATTTTTAAACTTTTTGTAGGGCGAATCTTCTTCTTATTCTCATTGGCGTTTTGGACAACGGAGATTCGCGGCGGTGTAGCGGTGGACTATTATTTCAAAGTGTATGTGAGGGAGATGAAGATTTGAATTTGAATATTTAAATTTGAATTATTATTTTGAATTTGAATTTGTTTTTGTTGTTAGATCTAAATATTTGAATTTGAATTATTAATTATGGTAGTTATTTGTCCTTGATTTTAGGTTTTCTTATTAATGTAAATTGTACTATTTTTGTAATATGTACAATCTTTTTATAATTATTTGATTGATATATTTTTTTATAATTACTTTCTATTTATTGTATACTTACGTGAAGAACCCAATTTTATATCTCCCTTTTCGGCTAATTTAATCTACCCATATGGGTTGGATTACAAATTTATAGAGCTGGACCAAGAGCCGAGAGGTTTACTTGGAAAGCCCAGAAGATACTCCCCGAAAAAAGAAAATATTTATGGGTCCTTAATACTAATATACAACAATTAGAAATTAATTATAAAAATAAAACACACACAACATAATTACAAAAACAACGCAATTCATATTAATAAGGAAATCTAAAATTAAGGAGAAATATCTGACATAACTAATCATTCAAATTCAAATATCTGGGATCTAACCACAAAAACAAATTCAAATTCAAATATTCAAATTTCATAGGAAAGACTGCACAAATTTTGTACTTTGCAGGAGGTGGCGGAAGCAATTTTCAGAGGAGGTGGAAGATTTGGAGGAGGTGACAGCTTCGGAGGAGGTGGTAATGGTGGCTTCAGAGACGGCGGTGATGGCTATGCAGGAGGTAACAATGGCGGTGGTGGCGGTTGCGGTGGTGGCGGTGGTGGCTCAAATGGTGGTTATAGAGACGGTGGAGGTGGAGGCTGGGGGCGGTAGTGGCTGGAGCAACCATTTTCTGGTAGTAAAAGAAAATTCTCAAGATACTGCAGAGGAGAAGATCATTAGTAATGTCATGGTAACCAAACTTTTATAACAAGGTAATCAAACTTTTATACTAAGGTAACTAAACTTTTATACCAAGGTAACCAAACCTTGGTAATTACCAAGGTAACCAAACTTTTATACTGAGGTAACCAAACTTTTATATTAAGGTAACCAAACTTTTATACCAAGGTAACCAAAACTTTTATACTAAGGTAAACAAACTTTTATACTAAGGTAACCAAACTTTTATACTGAAGCAACCAAACCTTCATACCAAAGTTACCTTGGTGTGAAGGTTTGGTTACCAACTGCATTATGAAAAAACTCATGGTGTGGAGGTGGATTGGTTACCTTGGTATAAAAAATTGGTTACCTTAGTATAAAAGTTTGGTTACCTTAGTATAAAAGCTTGGTTACTTTGGTATAAAAGTTTGGTTACCAAACTTTTATACTAAGGTAACCAAACTTTTATACTAAGGTAAACACCAATCAACAAAAAAAGTGATCATAAGTCATAATCAAACGCACATTTTGCATAAAATTAAGATCATAAACCCCAAATGAATGAAATTATAGAGAAAACTTTAAAAATTAGTGCGAGAGAGAGAGGTAAAATAGAAGTACTTACAAAAGCAGAGTACAAAAAAATATAAAGAACAATTAGAAGAATGAAAGAGATAGAAAAAATGGCAGAAATGGCGTCTTCATCTTTTATACAAAATGGCAGAAATAGCGTTTTCATCTTTTAAAGAAAAAATGGCAGAATAGAAGAAAATGAGAGAGAAAATGGCAAAATGGCGTCTTCATCTTCTCTCTTCAATGGCGTCTTCATCTTCTTTCTTCACTCTTCAACTTTTGTCTTTAAATATGAAAATGGAAGAATAGAAGTGCAGTGATGTACAGAAAATGAAGTAATAGGAGGAGATGAGAGAGAAAATGACAGAAAAAAATAAAATGGCAGAATAAGAGGAGATGAGAGAGAAAATGACACATACCAAAACTAATCCCCTAAATTAAGGAATCTTAATTATACTAATATTGTCATGTCAACCATTACATATTAATCCCTTAATTTAAGGACTTTTAATTATGTTAATATTGAAAATAAAAACAAAAAAGTGTAATATTTTTATAATTATTTTATAGGTGTATGATTTTTATAATTATTTTAAAAAATGTACTATTATATGTAATTTACCCAATATTTAACTACTCATTCATAACCAGACAGCTTCGTTGCGCCTGCCGCCTAGCCCGGGAGAGACGGTGTTCTCATAATTTCATATCCCATTCCAGTTTAGTTTCTCAATAAATTCCATTTTCCAAAAACCTTGATTCAGGGCTAGGAGGTGTGGAATCTGCAATTTTCCCACCCGTGTTATATATACAGCTATATACATTTACATACAATACAAAAAAAAAAGAGACTCGTCTGTAATTTTGATCACAAATCGTTTTCGAGCGTTTACAAATTCTCAATTTTAATGATTTTCTACTAAATAAATCAGTATAAAACTAGGGTTCGGTTTTATTTCCTGAACTTGAACTGTGTGGTGCGATTCAATTTAGTTGTAAGAATTTAGCTCAGTTTTTTAGGGTTTTTATTGGAAATTGTGAGGAATGGAGAAGAAGAGAGTTGCAGTGCCATTGGTGTGCCATGGCCATTCGCGGCCAGTTGTGGATTTGTTCTACAGCCCAGTCACTCCAGATGGCTACTTTCTAATTAGTGCCAGCAAGGGTACGCATTTATACTAATTAATTACCAATTTTCTCTTGAATTCATGAAAGACGAAGATTTGATCTTTATACCTGATACACATAAAAACTTATATATGAAAGAGTTTTTGTGTACTAGTTTTGACATGTAAGTGAGCTTTCTGTTGGGCTGAATTGATATTTGCATAGGGTTGGCATTCTTGTGTGGTTTTAAGTTGTAAACTAAACATATTTATAGTTAATCTGCACTTTCCTTCTTTGGATTTTGGAGTTGGATTGTTATATTTGGAGTTCTCTTTAAATGAGATCATTTTAGACAATAATTTATTTATACAGTGATTTATGGATGGAGTTCTATGAGGTTTATAAACATTCGTATTAGTTTAATCATTTTACTTATTCGGAGTTTTCTTTAATAAGATAGTTTTAGATAACAATTTATTTATAGTTATATATGGGAGTTCTTTGAGGTTTATAAACATTAGTACTAGTTTAACATATTTACTGATGTATGATGTTTCCAACTAGCTATTAAATAATCCTTAAAATTTTGTATTCCAGATTCCAATCCGATGCTCAGAAATGGCGAGACCGGAGACTGGGTTGGAACATTTGAAGGACATAAAGGTGCAGTTTGGAGTTGCTGCTTAGACACAAATGCTTTACGTGCTGCATCTGGTTCCGCTGACTTCACTGCGTATGTTCCGATGCCAAAAATGAACAGCTAACACATTTACGCACAAGTAAAAACAAACTTTTGTTGGGAGGTTGGAGTGGAATACTTTATCTAAACATACTGAAAAAGAAGAATACATATAATTAGTGTGTTTACTGTCGTATGTTCCCTATTACATGGTACCTAAGGTATAGTCTTTTTTAGTTTCTTGGATAAATGTTAAGGTTGACCCTTGACCCTTTTACTAATACAGAGATTTAAATTTAAAAAGTTCATATTATATTATTGATTAAAATTTCAAGGTTTGTATAAGTTCTGTGGCTTTTTTTTTGAAGTTTTGACTAAAGCATATTCTGTCTTACATTTTCCGAGGATGTGTCTTCATTTATCGAAATCATAAACTCTATTCCTTGCACACTTGCAGTTGTTACCTAAATTTAGGCAAGTTATTTGAATTCATTTAGTATATCTAACAGTTAGTTGCTTCCTAGCTGGTTTATATCTAATAGATTTTAGGAAGTCCTTATTCCACATTGCCTTCACATTGCGTCTTATATATATTACCAAAATTTTCCCTCCTCGTGTTGACACTGTGAGAATAGGCATGGATGTGGGTCAGGGATGTGGATATGACTGGCAGACAAGGAGGAAAAAATGAAGATAAAGAAAAGTATCATAAATACCTTTGTGATCTGTCAATTTCCATTAAATATTTGCGTCGCTAAAGCTTTAATCATGCGCTGGTTAGTTTTTTAGATAATGAAAGGGGATATTGTAATTGAAGCCAGGACGGAGGCTAGGGTTTTGTGATCTGGGTTGGTGTTGAGGACCTTGAGCTAATAATGGGTTCATTTCATCTAAACCTAATGTTTGCTTATTTGCTCAATACCTCATACCATATATAGTTTTAATCACTAAACTTGAAGTATAACCGTGTCATTCCAAGTATTTAGAGGACTTTCATTTCTTAAACGTTTTTCAAATAAATTTTGAGCTTTTTCTTAAAAAGGGTCACTCACATTTAAATTATGCATTTTTTATCCCCTACCATTACTGCATTACACTGCCACATTAGTTCTTACATGGATACGTTAGAGAATATTTTTGGTGGTAGGGAATCTAAAATATAGGTCCATTTAATATAGTTGCCAACTTAGTAACATGGTGAGTCAAGATATAAGTTCATTTTCATGTTTCACTAGTTACTACACTTCTGGGTTGTTGGCTATCCCACAAAAAGAAATCTCATTTGTCTTCATTTATCTTTGACTGAGAGTGGTACTTCATTGTTTTTTTGTTTTTGTATTTTCTTTCTTTCTTTAAATATTTATCAATTTACATAGATTGACATATTTTTGTGTGTAACAAATGCTAATGCAGGAAAATTTGGGATGCATTAACAGGAGATGTACTGCACTCATTTGAGCACAAGCACATTGTTCGAGCCTGTGCCTTTTCAGAGGTACATGTCCTCTGTCCCAGGCTCGAATTTAACATGAAATACCATGATTTTATTAAACAAATGAGTCCTCAATTTAACACGGACTCCATATTATCATGAATCCTATTGCACATAATTAGGGTGTACATTTGGTCTACCTTTTCCCTTTCTGAGTGCAATGATTTTCTATAATTTTTAGAGAGATGGTTTTAGTTGACTGCGCCTATTGTTGTTTAGATGTGTTTGTATTTGTTACTTGCGGCAATTAATTGGTTGGTATGAGCAAAAATGTTGTTTGGGCCATAAGTTGTCCTGATATCATGATGCGTATGGGGGATGGCTAACTGCACGTGTTGGGAGGATTAGTTGGGTGATGTGCCATACACAAATGACTTTTTGTCGCAGCAAGGGATAATAAAAAAAAGAAAAGAAAAACTAATGGTAGCTTGGTTATTGTGTGATTTAAGTGTTGCATTGCTCATTTTGATTGGTATTACTTACCATTTAACTTTATAATCTGGCTCATACAATTTTAAAATCTTCCATAGAGGACACCTGTTTTTCTTATAGTACTTAATTTTTAATCTATCTGCGACAGGATACTCAATTTCTACTTACTGGAGGAGTTGAGAAGATTCTTCGTATATATGATTTGAATCGTCCTGATGCACCTCCTAGAGAAGTAGACAAGTCTCCTGGCTCTGTCAGAACTGCTGCTTGGTTCCACAGTGATCAAACAATATTAAGTTCTTGTACTGATATGGGTGGAGTCAGGTAGGCTTGGCCTTATGCACCTATGGATTTTACTAGAATTAATGTTTTTAATTCTTTTATTCATATTGACTTGTGTTCTTCTATGTAAGGAATGTGGTTACTTGGTGCCTTTGACTGAATTGTTTGTTAGTATTTTCTGAGCAAGCTCTATTGTCGTCTCATATTACTTTTTTTCTTAGTATGAAGATACCATTGTCTTTTTTTCTTTTGCTAGTTTGAAACATAATTTAAACACACACACCCAACCTTAGCCCTTGCCAAGGTTCGAAACCCCAACCTCTTGGTACACAACGATGAGGATAACTAGCATTGGGCCATGACCCTTTAGCTAATATACCATTATCATCTTAGGTTATTAATTTATACTTTAATTCATTAAGCAGTTGGAACTCTTAGCCACAAGAGGGTTGGATTTGAATGAGAACAGAGATACCAGAGACTTATGATAGAATAAATTACAGAAAACAAGGTTCCACACTTAATGTTGCCATCGTAATATTTACATGAATAAGAATAATTAGATATATTCATGAACAAAACTGGCATTTAATAATTTGAGTGTAATAAACAGTGATCAATGTTCAGGATTTGGTGGGTTTAACTAGAAATATATCTGTTGGAATTCCTTATTGAATAGCTATGGTAATATCTGGACTTTGAGGTTCTTTTTCTTTATAACCTGTATACCCTAAAGGCTAAAGAAACAACTTCATGATAGTTCACATTTTCTTATTGGTTTCTGGTAAGCAGACATTCTTGACAAGTAATACTGGGCAGGACTTTCGCTCCAGTCTCCAAAGTCCAAATACCACCCTTGCCTCTTTCTGGTAACTATGTACGTTGTTATTGTGGTTATCGAAATATTTGGTTGCTTTGTGATTTGGTGTTGTTTGAGCTTCAAAATTATTGGATACAGCTTCATGATGGTAACTTTTTTGATCACTTTCTTGATACTATGTGCATTTATATATTTGTATGGCAGGATTATGTTACACAGTGCATGCTCTATATACTAATGATGCAAAAAGAAAAAGGAAACTGCAAACATAAATAGAATATGACATTGGAAATTATTTGGTCAACTGTGCGTTATAATGTTTATTCTCATTCAGAAGAATTTCTCTTTAAAAGACGCCCTTCGCAGTAAAATTAAAATTTTCTTTTTAATTAAGCTGTTATTGAGTTTGTCCATCAATTTACACCTGGGCTTCTCCATAAATCTCAATGTCCTGGCTCCACATTGCCAACAGTTGAAGGCCTTGGTTTGTCAAATTCATTATCAGAGGCACTCCTGTTTCTTTAATGTTAACTAGATATGTTTAATGTTTACTAGATATAGCCATATCTTTCCTCGTCTTATATAAGAACTATGTGAAATTTATTTCAGGTATTGCCTAGGGATTTAGGCTTCTCTTGACCTTTGTTAATTTTACCTGCCTTTACAGATTATGGGACATAAGAACTGGTAACATAGTTCGCACGCTTGAGACTAAATCACCGGTGACTAGTGCTGAAGTGAGTCAAGATGGTCGATATTTAACAACTGCCGATGGGTTTAGTGTTAAGTTTTGGGATGCAAATTAGTAAGTTCCGGCCTTCATTAGCATGCTTTGTTGCTAGGATATTGCATGCTTGTTTCCTAATATATATTCTTTTTATTTTATTGTTTCTAGTTTTGGATTGGTCAAGAGCTACAACATGCCATGCACTGTAGAATCAGCTTCATTGGAACCAAATTATGGAGTCAAGTTTGTTGCTGGGGGAGAAGACATGTGGATTCATGTATTTGATTTCCGTACTGGTGAAGAGATTGGTATGTGCTGCAAAATAGTACTGTGTCCAAAATTTTGGTCCTATTCGAAACTTTACTTTCATTACAGATTTTAAGATGTTTTTGAGTAATGCATTTAGAAATTATGTTCCATAATTTGTTTTTCCAAAAATATTGTTTAGCATTTAAAGTAAAATTTAGCTATGATGGGAATCGTTACTTTTGAACAGGAATTAATTAGAGACTTACAACTGCGAATATCCTTTTGGAGATTCTCTTAGGAGGGTGGTTTTACCGAGGCCACGTGACATTTTGATTGGATAATCGACCTTTTAAATCTGAAATACCCTGTTTTTAGATTGGTTTTACATTTTGTTTGATCTTATTGTCATCACAGCGTTATTTGGAGTATAATGTTAGTTTTCACTTGGATGCAGCATGTAATAAGGGTCACCATGGTCCAGTGCACTGCGTTCGATTCTCACCAGGAGGGGACTCATATGCCTCGGGATCTGAGGATGGAACAATCAGAATATGGCAAACAGGCCCTTTAACTCGTGACGAAAGTGACGCTGTGACCACAAATGGTTCAATTGGAAAGGTGAAAGTTACTGCAGAAGAGGTTCCCCGCAAGATTGAGGGCTTTAACATTGAAGATGAGGGAAAGACCAAAGAGAAGGAAGTTTTGGGGAATACCCAAACTAGATGAATGATTAAATAACCTATTTACTTTAGCTGATGGGTTTTCTCAGACTGCCCCTTGTATTGGACTCTGTTTGAACTCTTTCTGTACATCCTTTTAAATTGCTTAACCATGAAATGCCAGACTTTCTAGTTTCTACCCCCCATCATTTAGAAACAAAAAATAGAAGCTTTTCTTCTACAAAATTTTTAATTTTGTTTATTTTCTAGCGTTCAGTTGATATGCATGGAGCTGATCACGGTGTTGATTAGGACTCTCTTATCCAATATAGTGATTTGCTTACTAAAGAATAGTAGATATTAAAAATAACTATTAAATGATGTGTATGCTTGTGGTCGGTTATGATGATTGGATTTGGATGTACTTATGTTTAATGGTTTTTCAACTAATTACAAGTAGATGTATTATTTTATACTTTATTTTTTGTAAAAGGTTTTTTTTTTTTTTGGAAGTGTGACTTTACTCTCTTACCATTTGATAGAGAGGACAGTAATCTTCTGGGTAATGATGAATTTTATTGGATGAGATCTTTCTATGCATCAGTTTCTGGACTATATTAGACTCCACATGACCCAAAAGAAAGAAGTATTACTCTTTTATGTTATCTTTTCAAATATTAAAATTTTCATAAAACATAATGATTAATAATCTTTTTTAGCATCAAAATTTAAAAACTAAAATTAAAATTCCTAGAGCAAAAAATTATGAGGGTAAATGATGCAATATATGGTTGTATAATTTGCAGTAAACAGAATACAATTTAGAAAATTTTATCATTTTACAAAATTAACCCAAGTAAAGTTGTTTCTGTTTTTTTTATTGGTGTAGTTTATTATTTGATTTGATATTATTGAGCCCGACTGGATCAGCTAATAAAAATTGTACTGTATATATTAGTGCTTAATCATGTATTTTTTTTGGTAATATAAAATAAAACAATACTTTCAAATTTCTCCATATCTCGTAGTTGATCCAACCTAGGCTCATTAGCTCCTAAGTCACCTGGGCTCAATCAACTCTACTCAAGGGTTAAATTTTTTTTGGTGCGTTAAAATATCCAATGACTGTTTCTAAATTTGGTGTAAAGTATTGAAGTTGCGTTCCCTTGCTAAACATTACATTCAATATTGGATTGGGAATGGGGCAAATATAAACTTGTGGTTTGACCCTTGGCATAATGGTGCAGCTCTAGCTGCCTCCCCTAATGCCCCTGTTATGATGTTCTCTCGACTTAGATCTAAGGCTAAAGTTAGTGACATTCTTTCTACAAACGATTGGAATTTCCCATAGAGCAATCATGCTGTCATGATTCAGTTCGGGGCTGCTTTTAACCTCGACACCATCTTTAATCTTAATTGTGATGACTCCATCCACTGTTATTCTAACCCCAACAACAACATCTCCGTCTCAATGGTTTGGAACTCTATTCAATCAAAAAAAGATCCTGTCAGGTGGCACGCTCTGTGCTATGACATATGTTCTCAGATACTCTTTCATCACGTGGTTGACCATACTTCATAGGCTGCACCATTGATCACATATTTGGGTTATCTAGTCATGTTCTCTATACCACTCTCACCTATGGGGGCTGGACTTATGTGCCTACAAATTGGGATGCCGTGATGAATTGGGATACCATCAGCCTTCGTGTCCTCATATCTGGTAATTCAATCGGATGACTAGACCCGAGCTTTCGAGAGTCGGCTTTGATACCATATGAAACAACTCGGGTTAAATCCCGAGTCTGGAACAAATGAAATACATCAAAATAAGACTTCAAACCAGTGATCCAATAATATCTTCTTGGGTCATCTTAGCCTACCACAGGCTCACCCAAAAGGTCATAACTTGAAGATACTATTGGTAGTAACTTTATTCCTTATACACAGACAAATTTTTTCCATATCTTTCGATGTGGGACTGTGGTGTTACATACGACATAATTTGTATACAATCAATTTTATACTATTTTCATAGAGTCAAATGTTACGTGTTGGTATACTTGAAAAATGTATATGTATAATGTTAAACGATCAGGTTAAATAATATTTGAATTTGAGATTTTATGAAATTTCAAAAAATAAGAGTTTATTTTCTTATGTGGGGGTGTTCTAAAAGATTCTTATGTTCAAGTAATTTTTATATGAATAATAATTACATGAGATATACAAAAATTTATTTTTTGTATTGAGAAGTATTTCTTAATATTCTTATGTGGAAGTAATTTTTATAGGAACATTTGTCACATAAAATATTAATTAACCTAAAATTTATTTTAAGTAGTGAGCATAATATTGTGAAGTGAAATATTCAATGAGATTTCAATTATTTAAAAGTGTGGGGGTGATTCTTTAAGATTTTTTTTATGTACTAAATTTAGCCTTTGAACTATTTGGAGCATAATTTTATTTATGTAAGAAAAAATAAGGCTTATGAATTTATTGTTGCGAAATTCAATTTGATTGTGAAGTCCTATGAAATGAAAGTCTTTGAAACACAAACTTTTGAATAATATTGAAATGTGAACTTATTTCACTTAATTAATTTTCTAATGTACTACAAAGTTATAAGCTTAACCTATAAAGAACATTTGGTGAAGGAAATCAATATAATAATTTGGTAAATAAAATATCTATTTTATTAGCCTAAATATGATCCAAATTATTTATAGTGATTGAGCTCAGTAGTGAGAGTGAAAATAAGTTATAAATATTAAAATTGATACATATTAGGTGATAATATATATGTATGTGTATGTTTACTTTGAGATTCTAAATTCATTGCATATGAATAAGTGATTTGATACCGATGATTATTTTACTTTGAAAGTAAAAATAATTTTCAGGTTTTAGACAAGAGAGTATAAACTATTTTAACATTTTATATAACACTAATTATGATATTACTCCAACTCAAGTTTTCAATAAATTTGATGGAGGGAGTATATTATGAATGAACACGATGATTTAATCTTTTTGATTGAGAAGTTAAGGTGTAAAATAATTATGTACTTGTGGTTTAAACCGAGAACTAATATTTCACTTTTCTCTTATTTATCAGATATATAATTATTTATGTGTTTACAATAACAATATAATTTTATAAACTTGTGATAGTTTTTGTGTATATTAATGATATGTTGATCATTTTACATAATATTGTTAAGGGTTAAGTTCAGATAACCACCTAGGGTTTAAGCGGTTTCCCACTTAACCACCTGTAGTCAGTAAAGCTACATTTAAACATCCGACTATTTGAGTTAAAATGAAAACGTCACATTTTCCATCCAATTTAACTGTGCGTATATGTCACACGCCAAAAACATGTGAAAAGGGGTTTTAACAATTAAAAAAAAGACTAAAATACCCTCATTCCTCTCGTTTTCTTCTCATCTCCGATCAAACTTCAATTTTTCCCTTTATCTCTTATTAGGGCAAGCTCTTCTCTCCCCTCGACTCCCTCCCCCTCGATGGCCACCGAAGCTACTCCTTCTCCTCCGTCACGCCTCAACTCCGATCACCACCCCATCCCTTAATCACGCCTCAACTCTAAACCCTAACATAGCTTGTTGCTCAAGAGAGAGAAAGATAGTACCTTTAAGGCTCCAATCTGAAGGCGTGGATTTATCGGATCGAAAATTAGAAAAGGGGTGGATTTATCCGAAATGGGCAAAATTGAGTTCCAATCGATTTGAGGGAAATGGATGGTTTAGAGGGTTTTGGACAATGATTGAAAGCAGAGGAGAGCGGCGGAGTCCCCAACATTACGGAGGAAGAAGAGGGCGACGACGGTAGCAGGCTTGACAAGGATTTACCATTTTTTGTTTATTCTACTTGCTATTTTCGTCATCACTTTTACTGAACTTGCTATTTTTTACCTTTTTAACTGTTTGTTGATCTCTCTAAATTCTTTATAATTTCTTGATTTATATCTTGTTTCACCCACATTCTCGTAATGAGTATGTTCTATTTGTTTTTTTTTGCAAATTGTGATGGGGGGCAGATCAATGGTTTGCCTTGCAATTTTAGTCATTACTTGTGCTAATTGTATGTTTTTGTCTGTTGGGTCTTGCTTAGAATGGAGTGAGGGGGTTGATGTTGGATATGTATGACTTCGAGAACGATATATGGCTCTGTCATTCGCTTCGTGGGCAGTGTTTCAACTGTGACGAAAATGGTCCAAGAGAACCATCGGTTATTAGTTTTCACTTCTGACTCTTCAAAGGAAGCTGCAGGGGAAGGAATTGCTTATCAGTGGAGGTACATGGTGGAAAACGAGCGTAAGTGTTATAGATTTGTGATGTATTTTTTTCGCATGTTCTGTGTTTTCTTTGTTCGTAATTGGTTTCAGCTGGAGATGGCGGTGTGGTACAAGGCTCCTGCCCAAATAGAAAGGAATCAAAGCCGCTTAATTCAAAAAGTGCTTCCCTTTTTCTACATAATTATTTTCCTACCATCCCAGTTCAGTCTGAAGCTTGTAAAGAGCATTCAGCTTCGCTTATTAATTTGGTTGGAACCTGTTATAAATCAGCAGGGAATGTGATGCCGAAATTCTTGGCAGTGAACTTTTACATGGTATTGAAATTTTTTGACTAGCAACAGAGGAAAATTATATGAATATGTGACTAGATTAAATTGTGAATTGTAAACTTTTGCAGAGGAGTGATGGAGGATTGAGGAGATATGCAAGCTTCATTACGAGGAATTTATTATTGCAGTTGATGAACTCTGAGGTGTCCTAGTTGATGCTGAAGAGCTGAAAAATTTACTCTGTTTCGCTGCATTTGAGTTAATTAAGGTGTTTACTCTGTTTTTGGTTCACTTTGAGAGTGATAAATTTGAGATGCTCAAGAACAAGATTTTATAATGTAGACATTGATGATGTTAAGGGGGTGTTTTTGATATCCCCATTTACATTTTGGGAATTTATATGAGCTCTTATTTTTTGTTTGTTAGAAAAACAGAGAGAGAGAGATGAACAAGTAGATGTGTTTTTTCTTCCCTCGCATATCCCAGCATGTGTCCTTTATATATAAGGAGGGTAATTAAGTCTTTATCCAACTTAAGTAACAGAGTTATGACAGAAAGCAGTTTTTCACTTTAACTCAAAAAGTCGGGGGTTTAAATGTAGTTTTACTGACTACAGGTGGTTAAGTGGGAAACCGCTTAAACCCTAGGTGGTCATCTGAACTTAACCCTATTGTTAATGTAAACAAATTTAAGATATATTTATTTTTTGTCTTTATATTGAAAGACTTATAAATAGATATTATCTTATTATCATGTGAAAACATAGTCAGAGTTTCAACTAAATTAATTTAATTGTAACGATGAGCTATACTGAACTAAGTTTGATAACCTTGAGATTAAAGAATTTAATAATTCTTTAATAGTGGTGGCACATTGAAAGTTAATTCTAATATAACTATTGCAAATCTGAAGTACACATGTGCTCAGTGGCTGAACCAGAACATTTTTAGAGGGGGTCAAAATACATCAGTAAAAAAAATTTATTTATTGACGCTTGTAGTGCTTCTTTCAAATTTATTTTGCCCAATTATAGTATTTCACAACATCCTATTCCAACCCTTGTCAACCTTTGAATTGTGAGTCTAATGACTTTAAATATATATATAGGGCTATATGTATATACACAGCTGTGTATTACACAGTAGGCCTAGGACGACAGATTTTTTGGGTTATAGCGACGGTAAACTGTCGCCATAGCCCAGAATAGCTATGACGACGGGTGAAACCGTCGCTATAGCCTACTGTGTAATACACAACTGTGTACACACATTTTTTCCATATATATATATATTAATTTATTCCGAATTATGGGACTATTAATCAAACTTTAAAGTTTTTAGTCAACTGATTAGCTACTTTTATGGATAAATTATAAATTATAATATTATATATTCAAAATCGTATATTGTGGTTCTGGTCATCTTCATTAGAAAGAACTAAGAGGAGCCACTCAAAGTAAGAAAATGAATTAAGTTATTCTCATTTACAAAAAATTGATACCAATGTATGATTAAATCAGTAAGATAAATGACTGCAATATTAATTAATTAATTATCAAACTTATTTAACATTATTTTATCTTATAATAAAATTATTAATTTATTATAAGTGGAAGGGCATGAAGAAGCAAATGAATTAATACCATTTCATAACAAAGATCAAATTTAACTAATATTAACATGCTTCAGATTTTAGGGTTGGGGGGTCATATGACCCCCACGGACCCCTAATTCCGCCAGTGCATGTGCTAGTGGGAGCCTTTATTTGATATGCAATGTGCGAGATTAAATATTACCTACAATTTTAGCTTAATATACTAGTAGTTTAAAATTGGTTTCTTGTTAGATTTCTGAATGTTTCAAAAGATCCATAAATGTCACTTATATTATTAACAAGGGAAATTATAAATTCACAAGTATGTGAATTTTAACGTATTATTTTGTGGTTGAGTAAAAAACAAATGAATACTTCTCATTTCACTATTTAAATATAATATTATCTTGTGAAGGAAGCTTAATAGATTATGGTGTTTATCAAAACATTGATTGTGGCCTAATCTGAAGCCTTCTATTTTATTATATTGTGTTAGTGTATCAAGTACAAATTGTTAATCTTGGATTCATTGTTGTTTGTGATCTTGAAAAAGTAAAAAAATATTTACAAGTAGGTGAATATATATATTCTTTTATTTTTACAAGTAGGTGGATCTATTATTACCCTTAGTAAGGGAAATAATTTACTTGGAGCAACAAGTAATACTATTATTTTATATGATGTAGAAAGCAAATAGAATCGCAATTTGTCGTTAAAACATTAAATTGTGTCCACTTCTAAAATTGCTTAGTTCATTATGTTGTGATAATGAAATTGTTTTTGTATAGAGCATATGAGATTACCTTTAATGACAAGTCTTGACATGTTGGTCATAGACATAATTTTTGTTAGACAATTGAAACAAGTAGGTATCATAATATTTGTCTACGAGGAAGTCAAGTGACGACTTGACTTATCTTGTTACTAAAACCCTAACGAGAGCTTAGTAAGTTTAACTACTTGTGATATGGAACTTAAACCACTTGGAGTCAGGGGTGGTGGGAACCCAACTTATTTCTAGGTTACCCCTAGTTTATGTAGTCTAAGATAGTAACATCCGTTGCACGATCGAGGTTGAATTATACTCTTAACAAAGTTGTTGTGTTCTTAGTAACGAAAATACATGTGATACACTTTGCCTATATGAACTAGAAGCGGAGACGCTTCTTATAGAGGATCGTGGTTTACTCTCTTAGAGGTTCTTGAAACAAGATATTGCACATGACCATTATAGCGCAATACTTTAAGAATATTCACTGTGGTATAAGGATTTTGTGTGTGTAATAATTCTGGTCATTTCAGTTAGGAGTAGAGGTTCATTTTGTATGGGGATTTTTCTTTGTGGTTTGACTTTGAGAAGGTTCAATGTTTTTCACATCTTCTGGCTTCTTTTATGCACACATACCTTAGAGTTGTTTGATAGAATATTTTTTGGGAAAAATATAATTTTTCCAAACAAGTGGGAGATTGTTAGAATTGCACCTTATTCTATATTTTAGAGACTTAATTATTGTTAAGTTTGGGCTTGAATAAAACCTATTAGTTGACATAATTTAAGTAAATATAAATGTATAATTTATTTCCCTAATTGTGGAGAATAAGAGAGAACTTCATTTGATTTGTGGCTATAACTCAACATTTAATAAGGTACAAAATTGTTTGATAAAACTAATTCTTCCTTGTCCCATTTAATAGTAAAGAGTAATAGATACTTTATAAGTACAAATTGTGTAGTCTTATTTTATTTAGGAAAAAAAGAAAAATAGTGAGAACTATTCAAATTCTATTTAATTATTAATCTATCTAATAAAATACTGATTTTGTATTTTCTGCTCACCCTAATAAATCATCTGGTCCGTCCAAAGTTTGGGATAAATCTCACCGTTGATGTAGTGCTGGAGGCACGGCTAGTTATTACTAATGTGTAACTTACATAATTAGTACTAATAAATGTAGTTAAATATAATTCAATAGTTGTAATGTGTAACTTACAATATATATGCATATATATATATATATACACACACACACAAGATAAAGATATATGCATGCAATATACATAAGGACACATAAGAAAGTACTATGCACTTGGAATAATTTTTCTTTTCGTCTAGAACAATTGTGAATTGCTATCACAAGTTTGTTTAGTTTTGAAGTTTGACATATATCATGAAGTTATATCGTCTACAAAACTACAACTCATAGCCGATCGTAGTGGGAACAATAAAAACCTCAAGGACAGGGATCGTTTCACATGTTAGGTCTTCTACTACGATTTTAATTCTATAAAACTAAGGTTCTAACATATTTATTGTGTGATTTTGTTAACTGCAGTTTCCTGTTGGCCGTATTCATCGTTTACTTGAGCAAAGGACCACGGCAAATGGGAGAGTCGGAGCCACGGCTGCCGTCTATTCTGCAGCTATCTCAGACTACTTGACTGCTGAGGTATTGGAGCTAGCTGGCAATGGAAGCAAGGATCTAAAGGTGAAAAGAATGACGCCAAGGCATTTGCAGCTTGCAATTCGAGGTGATGAAGAACTTGATACCCTGATCAAAGGAACCATTGCCGGCGGAGGTGTGATTCCTCACATCCACAAGTCACTCATCAACAAATCATCAAAGGAGTAATGGCGCTCATGGGAACCATAGCTTTAGACTATTTTCGCATTACACCTGACGTGGTTACCATTTGTTCTATGAAAGACTGACATGCATATGCACATTGTAGGAATATTCAATTATCTAGGTTCTCATTTAGTTGCAACCGACGGTTTTTATTCCAATAGTATTGATTGAGAATGTGTTTGGCTGATTTACTTCTGTAATCTCATTTCTACATTATCATTTTTTGCAATACCATCCCAGCTAAAAAGCAAAAACAAAAATTACTACACGCAATTTAACAAAGGAATTCTAATACGACTGATATTTGTTATGTTTAAGGAATTCTAATGCTACTGCTATTTGTTATCTTCTTCATCTTGAACAGTTTCCTCCCAACTTGTGTAGCGAGAAACAGCAATTGTTCTGACTTTGGCAAAACGTTGACATGTACTTTGCAATGACTAATTAAGAGCAACAACTCCAGCCTCAAGGAGTAGTTCTAAATGGAGGAACTTTGCAATATGCAAAGCAGCAAACAAACTACGTCTAATAGCGCACCCAAATTTCTAGACGTACAAATTACCAACTCAATAAAATAGAAATTACAAAAAACATGCAAAAACCTTTTCTATTCTTTTGTCTCCGCTATGTTCCTTTACAACTATGGAAATGTAGATATTCTGAATCTTTTGCAGATGGAAACTAATATCTTGCCATGTTTTCTTACCGTACTCTCATAATCCTAATTCAGCCAAAGGAATCTTCTCACAGTAATTTCAAGATTGGGAGTCGAGATTGATGAAGAGATGGTGTTGGTACATATTAATCCAGTTTGGACTCCTCCAGCCATATAAGCACTTCATTCCTCTACAAGTCAAAAAACCACAAAACATATGCAGTCTAATATTAGTAAACTAAGATGCAAATAGGTCTACTATTTTTTTTCTAATCTAAATTTATTTTTATTATTATAAGAAAAGGGTAAGACTGGAAATAGCATAAAGAGTGAGGTGAATGCGAGGATAAGGGTAAACATAAGCAAGTTTTTGGCAAGAAGAGTCACAACAGATATTTATTGTTTCATCATTAATCCTTCTCACCCTATTAAGATCTTTGTCAAACATAATAAAGAACATCAAACATGAACATCAACTCATTTTTGCCAACACTCCACTAAAAGAAAAAGGAAAAAACTATTCAGATGAACATTTGATAAAATTCCAAGTTTGACAAACAAAGGCATAATTAGATTTGTATGCTTACCATCATAAAGCTCCATGTTCGTCCAGGGTTGTTGTAGCAAGCAAGCAAACAATCTAGTTTGGGCTTGAGACCATCTCTTAAAAGACTGGACCGGAGTGATTTCTCTTTCTCACTTGCAACATCTTCAGTAGGCTTTCCACTAAACTTGGATACCGCAGCTATACCTCCTTCGACTTTCCTCAAGCTAATTGCCTTTTGATTGGGATCTGGCAAACTGGTTAGAATATATACTTTATTGTTCAATCTCATACCATGAAATAAATTCTATTCTATAAGGGGTAAATCCCTCTTTGCAACTATTATGTGATGGAAAGGAGCCAGAAACATCTTTGGTAAGAAACCTGTTCATGTCTTTGTCTGATGGAAGAACTATTTGGATGGACACTTTCCCCATAGTTGAATTCTTCCCAAATATGTACCACCTATATAGGTCAAACTACAGAAGATATTATCTGAACCAAAATATAAAAGCAACAGATACTATTACAATACATAAATGAACTGGCTTCTAAAAACTCACCCAGAAACAGTATTAAACCCAGTTGAGCCAGCCAGTTTATCACCATCTGTTTCAACCACTATGAATGGGGAGTACTTCCTCACCTGTAGTTTCACTTGGAAATTCAATCAACCCTATTATGGTATGTTTACATTTTCTTGAAAAGTTATGAAGAATATGCGCCACCTTTAGATATACACAAGTTCTTAAGCTCGTCAACCTAATTAGGGTTCAAAAATAGCAGATTGGCACACTAAGATATCGACAGAATTGTAAGGTTGCAATCAAGAGCAGATGGCAGTGAGAATGCAAGAAACAGTGTAATTACTGCTAAGATACCCACATTAACAAACAAATAAGTTGTATATTACTATGAATAAATGCTGCTTAGTAGCATTTCAAACTGTCAGGAAGATTGAACACGATATGAAAATTTAGAAGGCAACTCTATTTGCAAGCTTCATATACATTATTTAAATTAAGAAATATGTATAGACGTGATGGTAGTACACAGATGCACAATTTGAAGAATGCCACAAGAATTATGAAAAGACTAACAAACCTCGTAAGTGGCAGTCCTTTTCAGAATCTGATATTTGGGCGTCTCCAAATCTGGAGTCTTGTAAATCCGCAGCTGCCACATATTATAATATGCATATTAGAACATAGTCGTCACCATACATTGGATTATGCATGCTCAATTCTGACCTTCAAGGGGATGGATGTACCTGCTTCATTACATCCCATAGCCCTTCAAGAGAAAAATAGTCATTTTTCTCTATAGAATCCCAATAGTCCTGCAATAGTACATATATGTAATGTAATTAACGAGTGAGAGAGACAGAGGCAGTGAGGGGGTCAGTCATTAGATCTCTATAATATTTTGATTTCACGGGAGAGGAAAATCCTACCGCATGGCTGCAAAATTTCCCAGTCTCCGGATTGATGCCCATCACAGAAGTGCCGGTAAATATCAGTTCTGGTTTCCAAGGCAAAAGAATGAATCTCATTACCATTGTCCACCTTGTAGTTATTTCATAAGGTCCTGTCTACAGCAACTCAATCAGTCATGGAAACAAAACACAGGCTGAATATCATTTCAAAGAGATATTAGGAATTAGCAACATATAAATACTGATATGCGCTGAAATTCAAATGTAATTCTGCGGCAAGGCAGCATCATAAAAGAGAATATAGAAAAATATCCCACTAATAAAAAAAATTAAATTTCATTTTCTTGACTCAAATTATGACAGAGAGAAGGATACCGGTTTGACCCAGTGCAACTGAAAATCAGGAGTGAAGATCTTCTTCAACATTGCAATGTTAAACAAATATCCAGTAATGGTCTCGTGTTTGGTGATGGGGTCCTGATACTTTACACGTTCACTGTACGCCGTCCGGTCAATCCCCTGATCATCAAACAGATGTGGAAGATCCTCATACAAGAAGTCAACCAACCGTTTCACGTCAACTGTTGATTTTGAAGGGATCTGTTCCACCAAGCTCATTCTAACCGCCCACTTGGAACTGCTATTTTCAGTTTTACTTTCTACTACGGAGGAGCTTCTTCCAGTTTTGAATTGTTTTGAAGGGGAGAGAGAAATGAAAGTGGGTCTGCTTATGGTGGGTCGCCGGGAACTGAGAAAACAGTCGGACACTGGCCGAAAAATGGGGACAGAAAGGCATGCGGTGGCCATTTTGTCCTGAAAGAAATTAAATGAATGGTTACTCCGTTTTGGTTTTGGGGGGAAAAGTAGAGTATTTAAATCTTACCCATAATGGTTGGTTACCATTAGGGGTGTTCATCGATAAATTACTGTACCAAACCGATCCAAACCAGACCAGTTACCGAATCCACCAGAAACTGGATACCGATACCGGTTAGACCGGTATATCAGACCGATTAGCCGGTCCGGAACCGGTTCAGTACCGGTTTTTACCTAATTTTGTACCGGTTGTGGTATCATATATATTTTTCCTTTATCTTAACCCACTAAATTAAATCTAATACTACATAAATTTTAAGCAAGATGAGATGGTAGTGTAATCCATTACAACATCACCCAAGTTGTAATCAAACAACAAAACTAGCAGCAGCAACAGCCATCAGGCGAGTTGCAAATTACAAGTACCTATTAGTCTATTACAAATTAAAGATTAACATGAAACTTGAAAGATTGACAACAGCAGCAGCATTAAGCAGCCCAGCACAGTAGCAAACTAGCAGCAACCCAGCACCAGCAGTAGCAGAGTCACAGGCCACAGCAGCAAGCCAAACTGAGTATCAAGATTATATGGTCAATGCAGATATGGGAACCAAGATTATTTAATTATCCAACTTCAAATCAACTTCAAGTCATCACAAAAAAGTGCATCAACTACATATAATGATGCTGTACATGCACCCTTACTTCCCAAGAGAATGATGTTGGTGCTACTGCTCTATACTCACTCAGATTTAACACCTTGTCACACACATCAGGTACTATTCACCCGGAGTACTATTCATGATAAAAATTGATTCATTTTCGGTCCAAATTATTTTTGGTATAATATTATTCTTGAATTTTACTCTACAAAGCAGTATCATGTTGACAATTTGGACGTTATTGATTTCTGGATAAATTAAATTATAAATCTTTAAAATTTATTCCTTGAACTTGTTTTATTGAATTCTTATATTATTGTCGTCATCATCCTCATGTTTATATTATGTTGAAAATCATCTGTGGCCTGTAGTGCATAGATGGACTTGGTATGATTATGACCAGGGATTATTCGGTATAATCATGACCGTAATGTTACAAATGATGTGGTAAAAGTCCTTATTAGTCCGTAGTGCATTGATGAATAGTTTTTGGTATGATTATGGCCATGGATTCTCTTCGGCCAAGAGTGCAAAAATGAATTGTTTTATAGCATGATTATGACCGTTGATGAAAACACGATTATCTTTGGCCCGTAGTGCATGGATAATTCGTGGTCGTGATACTAAAGAATATCCTTGGCCCGTAGTGCATGGATGATTCGATGATGTGGATTATTTATTAAGCTGAGTCTCAGCGATAAAATTGATGATAAATCTTTTAAATCATAGACGATAGTAGATTTTATGCGCTACTTGACTCTTCTAATGTATTGCTTATTCCGCTGCAGTTGTTGATTTAAAACTTGTTGTCTATTATATTCTATCAGTTGTTATACTGTTGAAGGCTAAGAATAATTTATTCTGCATTATCTTAGTCATAATATTTCTTACTGGGCTAGTTGAGCTCACCCTTTCTTTCGTTGTGCATATCCTACATATTCAAACCACTTGACATTTGTGGGTGGGTAAGACATGGGACTAACAATTAACTGCATTTGGATAGATATACAGGTATAAAGGGTAGACACAAAGAATTCAGCATATCACAGGAATCCTCTTCACCAAAAAAGGGAATAATATTAGGCAAAACCAATTACTAATACACTGCATCAACTACAGATACTATATCAATCCAATGCAAGTATGAGCGTATAAATAAAAGCCAAATCTGTGACTTGTCAATCATTGAATATAACATTTAGGTCGTGCAATAGTCAGGATTCAGGACACGAGCTCTTCATATATATGTTTATAAATACATGTAAACAAGCAATTAAATAATCTAGCAGAGCTGTGTAAATACCAATTTTGTGCATAATGATCAAAGTAATTCCAACTTTGGTCATGACTAGATCATTATCAGAATTACACAGCTTATGGTATTTAAACATGGTCATGGTATTTACGTCACTGGCTAGGCCATTTTTTAACCATTCTGATATATATAAACTGAACACTCAATTGGACTGGCTTTTGTATTTCATAACGAACCGTTTGGATGTTGTACTGCAGATTATTTCTTTAGGTACCATCTGCTTACACGAAATGCGTGCTAGAATTACACAGCTCATGGTATTTAAATATTTCTCTGTTCTTTAAGCTTTATTAACTAGCAGGCTTCATATATTAACTTCTTATAAGATAATATTAGCAGAAAGCCTTTCCTGCAATTTTCAATTCATCAACCACTAAAAGGAGATTCTTCACTTTATAAAAATACAAACAGATTCTTAGGTGATTATTACCAAAATAACATTCACGCCAGCCAATCAGCCATCAACATACTAACAAACAAACCACCAAGAAAAAAAAAACTAAACGGTAAACACCCATATATGAGATATAAACTAATCGACATAAGTAGTCTCAAAAAAAACACAGATAATATACCATATGAGCCGATCCCACCACCAATTAGAAAAATTACCTAAGAAAAACTGAAGTTGGAGTTGGAGTCTGGAGTTGGAGACAACAATGCAGAGAAGACTGAAGACTGAAGAGAAACGAGAGGATCGGAGGTTTGGCCGGTGGGGAAGATGGATCGGAGATGGAGAGAAAGCTTCGAGATGGAGAGAAATGTTCGAGATAGAGACTTGGAGAGAGTGAGATACTGTACTCTGTACTCTCTAGAGTGAAAGATATTAATTACAATGAGTCTGGGCAAACATGAATATTGAACCGAAATATTAAATATATATATATATATATATTTTACTTGTGATTCTTAAAAAATATATATTACTTATTTTAATAAGAATTTTTATAAAATATGGTGTTTTAGATATAATTTAGATATATATACAAAATTATATAGATCACTATACAACTCTATTTTTGTATATGTATCTAAATTACACCTAAAACACTATTTTATAAAAATTTCTGTTAGAATAAATAAAATACATTTTTTGAGAGACAAATAAAAAAATTAAAAAAAATAAAAATATCCAATATTCCAATCCAATAAACATGTCTATGTAGAAGGACTCTATTATTTAAGACAATCAAAAAGTCGAAAAGAAAAATAATAATTAGCTAACCGGTACAATGGCTCGGTTCGGCCATTCCTTACCGTTTTCGGTACCTAACATCCGGTATTTATAAGTTAAATTTATCAAAATTGTACCGTTCATTATTTGTACAGGTTCAAATCGGTCCAATTTAAACAAAAAACCGAAAAAATCAAAGTATTTTTTTGACCACCCCTAGTTACCATTCATTTCAGTTTTGGACACCAATAGAAATGACATTTCTATTCCTTCAAATTATCATTCACTTCTAAAATTATCCTTAAAATTTATTTTTTGTCAGTTGAATTCTTAAAGTGATATTTTGTGTCAATTTCGTTCATTTTTCCGAATTTTAATTAGTTTTAAAATTAATTTTAATTATAATTCAATTTCACTAATTTGTGCCGGTCGGGTCAAAATTTGGGCAGGTTTAAGTGAAATTGGAAAAAAGAACCAAATTAAAACAAAATGTAACTAATATCTTGCCATGTTTTCTTACCGTACTTCCAGATTAGTAATTTCAAGATTGGGAGTCGAGATTGATGAAGAGATGGTGTTGGTACATATTAATCCAGTTTGAACTCCTCCAACCATATAAGCACTTCATTCCTCTACAAGTCCAAAAACCACAAAACATATGCAGTCTAATATTAGTAACTAAGATGCAAATAGGTCTACTCTTTTTTTTTTCTAATCTAAATTTATTTTTATTATTATAAGAAAAGGGTAAGATTGGAAATAGCATAAAGAGTAAGGTGAATGCGAGGATAAGGGAAAAAATAAGCAAGCTTTTGGCAAGAAGAATCACAACGGATATTTATAGTTTCATCATTAATCCTTCGCCCTATTAAGAACTTTGTCAAGCATAATAAAGAACATCAACTCATATTTGCCAACACTACACTAAAAGCAAGACGTATTTTCACAAGACTTCACTCATATCATTGTGAGTCCCGTTTACTATTCATGTGAGGGAGGTGAAGATATCAATTTCCTAAGATTGACAAACAAAGGCATAATAAGACTTGTATGCTTACCATCATAAAGCTCCATGTTCGTCCAGGGTCGTTGTAGCGAGCAAGCAAACAACCCAGTTTGGGCTTGAGACCGTCTCTTAAAAGACTGGACCGGAGTGATTTCTCTTTCTTACTTGCAACATCTTCACTAGGCTTTCCACTAAACTTGGATACTGCAGCTATACCTCCTCCTACTTTCCTCAAGTTAATTGCCTTTTGATTGGGATCTGGCAAACTGGTTAGAATATATACTTATTGTTCAATCTCATACCATGAAATTAATTCTATTCTATAGGGGTAAATCCCTCTTTGCAACTATTATGTGATGGAAAGGAGCCAGAAACATCTTTGGTAAGAAACTCACCTGTTCATGTCTTTGTCTGATGGAAGAACTATTTGGATGGACACTTTTGACCTCTCATCATCAAATGCTTGAGTAAAGACAGGGGTAGTCATGGGTATTTTCTCCATAGTTGAATTCTTCCCAAATATGTACCTATATATAGGTCAAACTCAAACTACAGAAGATATTATCTAAACCAAAAATATAAACGCAACAGATACTATTACAATACATAAATGAACTGGCTTCTAAAAACTGACCCAGCAACAGTATTAAACCCAGTTGAGCCAGCCAGTTTGTCACCATCTGTTTCAACCACTATGAATGGGGAGTACCTTCTCACCTGTAGTTTCACTTGGAAATTCAATCAACCCTATTATGGTATGTTTACATTTTCTTGAAAAGTTATGAAGAATATGCGCCACCTTTAGATATACACAAGTTCTTAAGCTCGTCAACCTAATTAGTGGTCAAAAATAGCAGATTGGCACACTAAGATATCGACAGAATTGTAAGGTTGCAATCAAGAGCAGATGGCAGTGAGAATGCAAGAAACAGTGTAACTACTGCTAAGATACCCACATTAACAAACAAATAAGTAGTATATTACTATGAATAAATGCTGCTTAGTAGCATTTCAAACTGTCAGGAAGATTGAACACGATATGAAAATTTAGAAGGCAACTCTATTTGCAAGCTTCATATACATTATTTAAATTAAGAAATATGTATAGACGTGATGGTAGTACACAGATGCACAATTTGAAGAATGCCACAAGAATTATGAAAAGACTAACAAACCTCATAAGTGGCAGTCCTTTTCAGAATCTGATATTTGGGCGTCTCCAAATCTGGAGTCTTGTAAATCCGCAGCTGCCACATATTATAATATGCATATTAGAACATAGTCATCACCATACATTGGATTATGCAAGCTCAATTCTGACCTTCAAGGGGATGGATGTACCTGCTTCATTACATCCCATAGCCCTTCAAGAGAAAAATAGTCATTTTTCTCTATAGAATCCCAATAGTCCTGCAATAGTACATATATGTAATGTAATTAACGAGTGAGAGAGACAGAGGCAGTGAGGGGGTCAGTCATTAGATCTCTACAATATTTTGATTTCACGGGAGAGGAAAATCCTACCGCATGGCTGCAAAACTTCCCAGTCTCCGGATTGATGCCCATCACAGAAGTGCCGGTAAATATCAGTTCTGGTTTCCAAGGCAAAAGAACGAACCTCATTACCATTGTCCACCTTGTAGTTATTTCATAAGGTCCTGTCTACAGCAACTCAATCAGTCATGGAAACTAAACACAGGTCGAATATCATTTCAAAGAGGCATATTAGGAATTACAAACATGACTATAAATATTAATATGCGCTGAAATTCAAATGTAATTCTGCGGCAAGCCATCATCATAAAAGAGAATATAGCAAAATATCCCACTAATAAAAAAATAATTTTTTTAAGGTCCCAAATTTAATTTAATTTTCTTGAGCTCAAATTTTGACAGAGAGAAGCATACCGGTTTGACCCAGTGCAACAGAAAATCAGGGGTGAAGATCTTCTTCAACAATGCAATGTTAAAGAGATATCCACTAATGGTGTCGTGTTTGGTGATGGGGTCCCGAAACTTTACACGTTCATCGTACGCTGTCCGGTCAATTCCCTGATCATCAAACAGATGTGGAAGATCCTCATACAAGAAGTCAACCAACCGTTTCACGTCGACCGTTGATTTTGGCGGGCTCTGTTCCACCAAGCTCATTCTAACTGCCCAGTTGGAATTGCTTTTTTCAGTTTTACTTTCTACTACGGAGGAGCTTCTTCTAGTTTTGTATTGTTTTGAAGGAGAGAGAGAAATGAAAGCGGGTCTGCTTGTGGTGGGTCGCCGGGAACTGAGAAAACGGTCGGACACTGGCCGGAAAATGGGGTCAGAAAGGCGCGCGGTTGCCATTTTGTCCTGAAAGAAATTAAATGAATGGTTATTCCGTTTTGGTTTTGGAGGGGCAAAGCATGTTTAAATCTTACCCATGATGGTTGGTTATCATTCATTTCATGGAAATGGTTAAATTACACTTCTATACCTCTAAGTTATTACTCATTCATAAAATTATCTTTAAAGTTTATTTTTATTCAATTAAATTTTGAAAAGTGATATTTTGTGTCAATTTCATTCTTTTTTACTAGTTTCACTTAAAGTTTTAAAATTCATTATAATTTTTAATTCAATTTCACTAATTTGGGTTGGACTGGGTGGGAATTTTTTTTTGTGGATTTAAGTGAAACTGGGAAAACGAAATGGAATTGATACAAAATATCACTTTAAAAACTGAACTAATGAAAAATAAATTGTATGGACGATTTTAAAAGTGGGTGGCAACTTGAAGGGACAAAAATGTCATTCAGCCCTATTATTAGTTGCAGCTCAATTTTCCATTTATTTTGTAATTTGTTTTTCAAATTAATTTTATTTTTGTGTTAAATAAAGGAATCAATAGTTTCATAAAATGAATAAATTATGAAAAAGTAAAAAACTAGTTAGCAAAGTCATGTTTCGTGTATATTTAATTATATAAAAATGTAAAAGAGTATAAATTTAGAAATAAAAATGTCAGACAAGGTAAATAATCTTAGATAGATGCAAGCATATGATAAATACTTCTTATATATATATATATATATAAGTTAATGTAATTCTTCTTCTTCTTCTTCTTCTTCTTCTTCTTAACATTGATAGTGCTAGAAAATAAATCATAAGTTTCAAACACGGAACATTAATCAATATTCATTTCTTGGAATTAAATTCTTCTCTTAATTAATTTGCTGCAGCTTTTAACTGTTGGATAATATTTTCGTCCACTTGGAGGCTCTTGGCAAGAAGATCCACAGGGAGCTGAGGTTCGGTAGAAAACAAGACAGTGTCCATCAATGTGGCTCCTGGGTTATTGCTAATAAAGAATACAAGGGCCTCGGCGGTAGCATTTCCTTTTCCAACGTTTAACTGGAAATGGATCAGCCCAAATGGGGCAACAAAAACATCACCCTTCTTCAGGATCTTTCTAAAGAGCCGATGCTCCGGCCCAGAAGTCACAAAACCGGCTTCTACATTGCCTTGTAGAACATAAACCAATTCGACTGCCCGTGGGTGAAAGCGAGGAGAGTTAATATCCGATGGCTCAAATGTTAAGAGAGTCAATTGAAGGCCCAAGGTATCGAGGCCTGGTAATGTTACAACTGCGGCTACTGGGATTGGTCCGACTTTGAAGAAATCGTTATCCTCAACTTTCTTTGGGTCTTTACAAGGCCATGGCCCGCCAAGTAGCACTGCCACAACCATGATCATGATTATAAACATGATGAAAAAGTAGTAATTAAATTTTCAGGTTCTTTACAGAAATATATAACAATTATAAAGTAATTACATTATTAGTGTATCAACAAAATAATAACAAAAAGAGTGTAATTAGGACCTATATTATAAAAATAGTACAATTCACATTAATAAGGAACCTAAAATCAAGGAGAAATAACTGCCATTAATAATAATTCAAATTCAAATTCAAATTTAAATATTTGGGATCTAACAACAAAAACAAATTCAAATTCAAAATATTCACTTACTCTAAGTCAGTAAGTCCAATAGCCCAAACAAAACAAATTACTTGTACATCCGGAATGTATTACAAACTTTTCTTTTCTTAACGAAGAGAGAGCAGATCATTGGCCGCTATTGTAATCTGGTGCGAGCCACCTCAAGTAGAAACTTTCATCTTCGAATATTACAGTGGACTCGCAGAGAAAATATTAGTCAAACTTCAACAACTGAATATAGAAGCATGACTATTTGTTTTTTCAAATTTTCTTCATGTCCGAAAATTCCAATTCCAATTTCATATTCAAAAGAAAATAAGAACACTGCATAGGAAAGAGAGAGATAAGAGAGTGATGTGTAATGTAATATTGATAATCAAACCTTCGTACCAAGGTCACCAAACTTTTATACTAAAGTAACCAAACCTTTATACCAAGGTAACCAATCTGCATACACACATGCAGTATAAATTGGTTACATTGGTCTGAAAGTTTGGCAACCAACTGCATAAAAGTTTGGCTACCAACTGTATCATATTCAAAATAAATTAGTAACCTAATAACACTAAATTGGTTGCCTTGGTATATATGAATTGGTTACCTTGGTATATATAAATATGCATTGGTTACTTTGATACGAAAGTTTTGTTCCCTTAATATGAAGGTTTGGTTACCTTCATACTAAGGGAACAAGGATAATGTCCATGCATTTGCCCAAATGAACTGCCTAGAATCAGGATGAGGATCTTGTATGAATTAGGAAGAAAGTTTATTAATGATATATATATATATATATGGGTCTCCATCCACAGCAACCGGTTGTTGGGGAGCAACCCATTTTGGCCCAGCCGCTAAAGCTTGTACCGGGCACTTTGAATTTTTTTTATTTTTTTTCATAAGCACAACAACCGGTTGTTGGGAGCAACCCATTTTGGTCCAGCCGCTACAGCTTGTAGCGGCTTATGAAAAAAAATAAAAAAAAATTCTAAGTGGCCGGTACAAGCTGTATCGGCTGGGAAAAAAGAGGTTGCTCCCCAGCAACCGGTTATTGTGGATGGAATCCCATATATATATATATATATACACCTACCTTTATCAGTTTGTTTCTACCCAACAAAACAGCAGACTCCAAATCTCGATCAATAGTGGTGGCATCAACGGTTATGACTCAAGGAACTTCGTTGACTACCGTGGATCTATCAGGGCCATCATTTCCTGTGGAACAGACTACGGTGATCCCATTCTCTACTGCATGGTATGCAGTTGCCATCGCGGTGGACGTCGATTGAGCTAAGCTCTTCTGTTGCGCGTACGGAGCCCAAGTGTACGACCGCGACTTTGATGCGGCGGTTGTGCTAGCGCAGACGGCGACATCCACGCTTGGCGGTGGATCGTTTCTGGCTTCACTGTCCATTACCAACTGCACTATAAATGTGGATGTGCATCATATGTGAATGTGTGTTAATAAAAAATAATAATTAACAGTAAGAGATAATTGTTATTCACTAATAATGTAAATAAAAATTTAAATGCATTAATTGTGTAAATAATTAATGAGTGCACTATTGTTGTAATTATTTTTTAAAATGTAATATAAAATGTATTTGTTCCTAAATTTCCACAAAAAAATAAAAATAAAAATTAGCTGGGTATGTAAACACAAAAATTTACTAATGGATAATCAATTTAGGTAAGATACAATACAAACTTCATTAAAATAAAGACCAAAAATTAGCAAGACCCATTTTATGAAACAAAAGATATATATATATATATATATATATATATATATATATATATATATATATATATATGTGCATGCGTGTAAGAATTCGTACGCGTGCTATTGAAATCAGCGACACAAAAATCTTGGAGAGGAGGAGGCTGTAGTTGTGCGATTGATGAAATGGTGCATATTGCCAGAATTATGACTAGTAGTAATAGTACGACCATATATTTGTGGCTACCCATATTAATTTGATAACTTAATTTTCAGATATCCAAGTTAGTTAATTAGTAGGATCGAGGGAGGGTATATATAAAAATGTAAGAAGCTAGTGGTGATGCATCTTTGATCACTTCAATTATGTACTTATAGAGATATAATTGCCGTCTCGTGTTTGTCTTTATGTCGTACGTTGTGGATCCAATCCACTTGCTCTAATCCAAAAATTAGAGCATATATATATATATATGATTAAAAATAAATAATGATTAATTAGTTTAATTTATAAAAATACATAATGACAAATGTCTTTAATTCCATGACAGTCGATGGAAGATTGAATATAAACTATGGCTGACACTAACAGCCATAAAAGAGATCCAAGAAATTACTCAAAACAGGCTCCATCTCCAAATATATCCTAAGCCTCCCAATATTGATTAATTCCAAATACATAATTTTCCTCCTCACTATATTTTTATTTTAAGGCTTTAGCATTTCAGACATGATTAATTCTTCTCTTCTGGGCCTTTAATTAATGATCTTTGTTTTCATTAATTATACTCTCGACATTGTGATGATAAAGTTGAGAATATTGTTTCATTTAATTTGTAGTATCATCAAAAGATATACTAGTATATACTTAATTCTCGTTTTTGGGGAATAAAAAAATTGTCAAGTTAATCGGACCATATAATTAAGCATTAATTACTATAAATAGTGCTATTTTGGTACGTATTTGTTCTTGTGCATGCTTTAGGATCAAGAGTTAGAAGCAGTAGTCGTATGCTCCTTTGAGAATGGGTCTCATGTAGATATAGGGCAAGTTCATTTATATATCTATATATATGTAATAATCCATCAAGATAATAACTCCTTAACAATATAATTAAGCTCTTTTCTGATTTAGTGATTTTAGGAAAGGGATCAGGTAATTAGGATTAATTTAAGACATAAGGACAAACATGTACATACTTCAAGTGATGGTTCGATGTTTCACCACTTCATATTATGTTAAATAAATAAGCTTCTTACATTTTTATTCCCTAGCTACTAATTAACCGAGAGCTAGATACCTGAAATATTTTTAATTTGTTATCTAAGGCCGTCTTAATCAATTTAGTTAAGATTATTTTTAATAAAACAACCTAGTTTTGTATAAATTTTAAAATTATAATTTTTAATTTTTAGTAAAACTCAAAAATAAAAAAAACTTAATTTTAAGGGTTAAAATTACGTTATTTTGTTAAGTTGTTTGTTTTAACCTAACTTAACTAAAGGCCAAAGACATTACCTCTTGAGAACTTTTGTGTTGCTGATTTCAATACCACAAGAGTACGTACTGGAAATCGATCCGTATACACCTTTCGGTAGCGTTAGGTATGCTAGTTGTTGCGCCAACTAGGCATCCACATGGCATATTTTGCCACACACCACGCACACTTGTCAAGCGTTATGGCACGCCTCTCGTGTCCACGAGCCATCTATATCCTCCAATTGAGTTAGCTTTCATATATATATACCTTCAGCTTAGTGCCTCATGGCTTGATATATACTCGGTGGCTAATATATATCCTTTACATTCTCCTTTTGCATGCTTCAATTCTGCCAATATATTGAAAGAAAAAAATATACTTATATATATCTTTCAAAGATGCTTAGTAATTTGTGGTGCTAGGCCGTGGTGAACTAAGAATGTTTAAGCAGTACTCATACTAATCCATTTTGTGAGCATCTAATATTCATGGAAGGAGATGGGAGCAATGACAATTATGCCCCGCCGGTTGCATCCATAGAAGGTGATGGAGACGACAAAGACGACGATGATGATGGTGATTATGCTCCAGCTGCTTAATTGAACCACATGATGATTATTATTATCTCATCAAACCCTAGTTCCAAAACCTAAAACCCTAAAAGTTTTAAATATATACTCCGCAGTAAGCAGATCGATATATAGTTAGTTAGGCAGTGAATCCTTCTATCCTTGATATATAGCAAAAGCAATCCCAAACAGATCATATATATATATATATATATATATATATATATATATATATATATATATATATATATATATGAGGTTTGTGTATATTGATTAATATACTAATTATTTCTAGTTAGTATGTTATGTATATGATATATCTTGATATGATTAAGTAACATGATTATCATTTTTCTGTGACTTGTATGTTACGTTTCACCAAATTAATTAAGTGAAAAAGTTTGACGTCAGTAGTCAACCCATATTGCTGTTAGCTACTTTCATATTAGAATATTTAATGATTAATTTTTAAGTTTAATTAATACTCTAGTTATAGGAGTATAAGTACTTAGCATAACAACTATTAGCTAGACAGGGAAAAGCTATAACGTATTACTGCCGTGAAAAGGGATGAATTTGCATTTGCATGTACGTTTTCCATGGTCGTCACCTACCTTTGTAATCAATACCTATATTTAAATCGATGGATCGAACCTCAATAATAAGTTAATAATTAATATTATTCAACCGGGTTGACTTGATAGTGTTTAATGTTATATTTAATTATTTGATGGGTCAATTATTTGAAATTTTAATTTGTCAATTTTTTTTATTTTTTTTTTGCATTAGTAAGACATCCATTTCTGTTCATTTTTTTCAAGTATCATGAGTGCATCTAATTATAATCATATTTAGTCATTAGCTGGTGTGATTTTCTATACAAATTAATTTAATACTTAATTTAGTTGTGTTTATAATTATTTATATCACAAATCTCATTAGTGATTGATCCCTATATATAGATTTTATGAATATATACACCAAGGAATTTAATATCTAATACAGTACTTTCATACATAAAAAATTTGGTTATAATATTAAAGCAAATTATTCAATTGTTTTGAACTAAAAATCCATTTAACAGTATAACAAAACTTATTTAATTTGATGCTATTGGTCAGATTATTAAAAAATATATATACTATATATAACTACACTAACTAAATTTGTTGTTCGTTAATTTGGATATATACCATCACGACCTAACCGTTATTAACAAAATAAAAAACAAAAATTCAAATTAAATATATAGGCGTGCTAATTAATTCTCTTATAGTCCAAGTTTGAGAATGGAAAAAACACGAGACAAAATTATGTAGGACAAACTATCAAGATGCTCTAGCAAGATTCTTTAGTAGCCATTACTTGATAATACACCCCACCCCACCCCACCCCACCCCACACCACAAAAAGAGTTCCAATTTGATACTAGTTAATTTATTAAATTCTAAATTAAATTCAAATTGCAAAGTAAAATTATTTTAATTTTTAGAATAACAACGTAGTTAATAATACGTATGTACTCCCTCCATCCGTTTTAAATTATTCGATCAATTATTGTTTTTTGAAAATTAATTTGAAATATTTTCAAACTTAAAAAAATTGAGATTACTAATTAAAGATTATAAAACAATAAAATTTACAATGAGTAATACTTTATAGATAGTTTACAAAATTTATATGATTAAAAATTTAAAGAAACTATACCAATTTTGAGTTTAAAAATCTCTTAAATTGACTTTAAAAGTCAACAATATTGATCAAATAAATGGAATGGAGGTAATACTTTTTAAGTAAATAATTTATAAGATTAACTATTACATTAATCAAAATCAAAAAAATTCTTATTATCAAATGAGTATTTATTATGAAACAGAGATAGTATGTATACTCAACATACATGCATCCATATATTAGTCTCTTCTACCAGAAAAGATAGGTGAATATATATCGACCAATGTATGTTATATGAAATTGTAACATACATAATTCCTCCTAAAAATTTTGCGACTATTTTTGAGTATATATTAATCTTGCGAGAGCTAGAGACTTTAATTTGGAAATAATTTTTTTTTTTAGGATTTGTACTTAAAATTAGATTTTAAAACTAAACTAGTTACTGGCCTTACTCGGGAATTTTTTTTATTGAAAGAATTATATGTATTTAGTGTGCCGTTAATTATTAATTCTATCACAAATCTGTATGGGCATAAATCACAATCAAAAGTCAAGTAAATGAAGGTCTCGTTTTGGGCCAAAGGGAGTATGATAAGACTGGACCTCCCAGGTACCCCGTACGTAAAAGCTAAGCCACTCAGCACTTGGTACTCATACCACTAATTAATTACACGTATATATACAATTACTGAGATGTCACCGAATTTTCTACGTGGCTGAGCCACATCACGTCACAGATGTTACCAACATTGTTTGATCCACACAGCCCAAATATCACTCCACACTTGTCTTGTGTCTGACTTGTGCCAAAATAACTTCCTTACTTCTCCCTAATGCCATATATATATGCCATGCCCTTCACCACTCCCATTCGAACTCAATCCAGACCATAAAAAACCCTAGTTTTTCAGGCAAACACCAGTCCTCCATTTGTTTGTGTTTTTTCACATTCACTAGATATATATTTCCGAAAGAGAAAATGTCTCTACTTTCTAGGACCGCTGGATTATGGTGCAGGAGGCGTGCTGAGGAAGATGACGACGATGGATATGACTACGCCCCTGCTGCAGGAGGCGGCGATGATGATGATGGAGATTACGACTACGCCCCTGCAGCATCCTTGGAGGGGGACGATGACGATGATGGCGGCTATGATTATGCTCCAGCTGCATGATTAATTATATTTTTGGACGAAAAAAAAGAATAGAATTAGAACAAAAAAAGAAAAGAATAAAAAAATTAAAATTTTTCTTTTATTTTTTCTGAGTTTTTAATATAATAGAAAATTTAATTTTTTTTCTTTTGTTTGCTTTTTTGAGTCCAATGAAAAGAAAAAAAAATATCACTTTTATAAATTTACCTTTTTATTAATTATAACCATTTAACCGTGTATGAATAAAAATATGCAAGATAAATTTAATAAAAATATCAAAATTACAAATATATAAGTTGTTACCTAATGTAAATTATTTATGTTGATTGCTACCATATTTCCTATTCTCTATGTTCATGGCTCATAGTTGAATGTAACATTGTACATAGTTGAATGTATTTCCATTAGGCATATTTTCCATTAATTCTCTCCCTCATTTAACAATCACGAGTGGCCAAGAAAGTCTATCAGGCATCCATAATTTTAATTATGGTTCAATCTGATGTCTTTGTCATGCCAAAAATGCTGATAGCCTTCCTCTACCAATCCTTCATGATTACACACAGTCAAAACACCAACAAAGGTGATATAATCTGGTTTAAACACAGGTTATTTCATGTCTGAAAACATCTCAAGTGCTTTGCTGGTGCTCACATTCACAGCAACTGAGCAGATGAGGTCCATGAAGCTGTACCTTTAACTGGACTTCTCTCAAACAAAAGCCTAGCTTCATCACCGCAATTCACATACCCACACACCATACTTGTCCAACAGATAACATTTTTCTCGACATTACATAAAAAATTCTCCAGGTTCATGTAGACATCCACATTTAGAATACATTTCCAACAGTGAATTTACAATTATAGTGGTAAATCCAAGTTCACAAGCAACATAACTGCTGTGGATATACCTGCTGAATTCCAATTTCTTCAATGCCATACAAGCAGAAAGAGTGCTTTCAACACTGGGTTCATCGGGTCTCCTTAATACTTCCCTCTTCTTGCATCCCCAACAGCGTCCTCAGATATCTTAACCTAACATACCCACAAAATAAATACTCCAAGTCTCTCGGGCATTTCATCAAATAGCTTCTTCAAACTCCATGAAAAACCAATTCACCACTTATGCCCATAAGTTAATTACAGACATAACAATCAAATTCAACCCATATTTCACAACAAACCCATGAATCTTTTCCCCTACCAAAACCTTCCTTAAATAAACAACTGAATTCAAACAAAAAGATAGCTTTTTTTCTGACGCAACTACTCTTTGTTTACGCTTTTATCATCCCATTATAGATGAATAAAGTCGGGATTTTGATGTAATCAAAGATTTACTCAGCGCGATGTAATTTTCCAAGGGATGGGTGTGACCGTCGTCTTTTTTCGGGGATATCGATTCAGATTCCGAAGAGCTGTTTTTTTTATTTGTTTCAGTTCTATCATGGATTGCAGGTGAGTCTTTGCCAAGTGAGTGGTTGTTGTGAATTGAAGTGATCTTCTATTCTTCTGTAGGAAATGGCGGGAACTGGACTTGATGAGAGAGAGAAAACTGTGCTGACCGGTCATCTGATAGTCGGTTACTAACGCTTTCTGCCTATCTTTGGAGTTGCGAACGAAAAAAAGAAAATAACGGAGAAATGTTCCCCTCCTTTGCACATTCCATTCAATTGATCTTTGTTAATAATAATTAAAATATATTAATAAATAATTAGGAAAATATATATGCTATGGCATATGGCGATGGTTTTTGGGTTATAGCGACGGTGTGTCATAGTTATTCTGGGCTACGACGACGGGTGAACTGTCGCTATAGTCTAAAAAATCTGTCGTCATAGCCCGACATAACCCAAATAATTAACAATATTAAGATCAATGTTATCAAACATTAAAATTATTTAAAATATTTTCAGCTATTAAAATTTTGATAAAAACATTCACATGTTTGTTAAATGGTGAATAAATATCAAATTACATTTATTTTAAAAACAATTATACTACTCAATATTATAAATTAATTAATTGATATTGACTTTAATTATACATGGACGAAACCATAAAATATTTTCTTAAAAGGTCAATATATACACCATAAGGTCTAAATTTTGTAGATAATTTTATATTTTTTGGTTAAGAATTTTTTTTTTGTATATGATACACAAAGTAAAGAAAAGAGGCTATAAAATTTGATATTTGTATAATAATACTAAAAAAATGGGAAGAGTTATTGTATGAACTTGCTCGAATTTCAAATTGACTTGAAGAAAAATTAAAATTAGTCTCGGAGAATAGGAAGTATCTTTTTATATTATTTTTTTTCAAAAACTATTATATATACTTTGTTTTTTTAATAAATTTTGGGGGTTTAAAATAAAAATATCAAAATTTTATAAGCTTAAAAAAATTTCTAAATTTTTAGAGTATCCCGAGCTCCGGACCCTAAGCTCCAACAGTTCCTAAATTATACTATCTAAAACTATAAAAATATGATGAATTGAATAAAATTAGAGTAAATGTGTAATGGAGGTGACTAACTAAAAAAATAAATTAATAATTATTATACAAAAATTATTTATAAATTTTATTTCATGTTGGTATTGAAATTATAACAGATTTTTAATATATATTTACATTACTATTTTCTTTTATATATATATTTACATTACTATTTGACCTTTATGTTAATTTTAACAAATATGATCAAGTATTTAATGAATCGTATCAAACCTTACTATTGATGTTTATCCCTATATCAAAATATTGGAAGACTTTTTTTATAGATACACAAAGGATTTACTTGTTATTAATATAGTTTAATCTCGTTGTTCTTCTTTAAATCCCTTGTTTCATTCCGATAATTTAATGAATCATGTCAATACAGAGGAAATAGCTTATTTTAATTTTAAAGATATATTTGAGGAATAGACTATCTGATCTTAAATAATAAAAAGAAAGACATTTGTAGGAAGCCCAAAAATAGCCTAATAATAATTGTTTTTCTTTTTATTATTTAAGATCACACAGTCTATTCCTCGAATATTACTTTAAAATTAAATTATAATAATAATATAGGTTTTGAAAGAAAAAAAAAGGGGCAAATGTCAGCAGCAAGTGTAAATGATGTGTGCGAATTTCTTCTTTTTAATTTATCTCAAAATTATGTAGATTTGTCCGGCGATCTCAATCTAAATAATTAATTCCGGAAAACATTGACTTGGAACCTCCGCTCCGCTCCATTGGATTCCATTATCAATACGGTCGGGTCGCCTCGCCTCGCCTCGCCTCGCTTTGATTCATCACTCACCGTACTCTGAAACTTGACACAAAGCTGTATGCATCTTCATTACTAGGACCCCCAAGTTTCAGGCTTTCAGCCACGATCACGTGCCCAGGTTCTTTCTTACTAATTCATCTGTCGGTGATATTTCTTTGCACAGTAGGGTCTCGATCTACTCTTTCTTCGTATCTACGTTATTTTACCACCACGTTTACCCTATTAATTTGGTGTATACTACTTGCAATCTTTTCCCAATTTTAAGCATCAGCTCAATCTTAATTGCAACGAGGTCATTATTATAATATGATCTATCCATTTCAGATCCCAAACAATATATATCACTCTCTGCAGCTCACTTTCACTTGAGAGAAAAGGAAACCCTAGAAACCAAATCATAAGCTTCGGCTTTAATGTCGATTGGGTTTCAATATGTTCTCTTGCATCAACATCAGGCCATTGATCCCCAAATCTGAATTCCTTGTGAAATCACTGTTAAATTAGACTTCTGTTCCTATCCAGTTTAGTCCCGAATTTAGCAGATCAACTCCTTAGCAGCTTAGCTCTTTCCAAAATTCTACTGTCAAATACGAGGAGAGTTTAGCGAGGCAGAAAAAAAAAAGAACGATTAGAAACCAATCACAAAAGCAATGGCTTCTATTAGATTTGATGCTGCGAAACAACACTATGCAACAAGTAGTCTTGTAATTGGTTATGCTCTATGTTCGAGCTTACTTGCAGTGATAAATAAGTTTGCCATTACCAAATTCAACTACCCTGGTCTTCTCACTGCGTTACAGTACCTCACTTCAGCTCTAGGTGTTTGGGTTTTAGGCAAATTGGGGTTGTTGCATCACGATCCGTTCATACTTGAGACTGCAAAGAAATTCATGCCTGCTGCAATTGTTTTCTACCTCGCCATCTTTACAAATACGAATTTGCTTCGTCATGCCAATGTAGATACATTTATAGTGTTCAGATCATTGACTCCCCTTTTGGTTGCCATTGCTGATACTGCTTTTAGAAAGCAACCGTGTCCTTCAAAGCTTACATTTTTGGCGCTGTTGATTATTTTGGGGGGTGCTGTTGGGTATGTTGCCACAGATTCCGGTTTTACGCTCACCGCGTATTCATGGGCATTAGCTTATTTGGTCACAATCACCACTGAGATGGTTTACATCAAACACATGGTGACGAATCTTGGTCTGAGCACTTGGGGTTTTGTGTACTACAATAACTTGTTGTCATTGATGATGGCTCCGTTGTTTTGGATTGCTACGGGGGAGTATGCCGATGTCTTCACTGCTGTCGGATCGAATTCTGGAAATTTGTTTAATCTTGTAGCGTTTTCTGCAGTATCTTTGTCTTGTGTGTTTGGGTTGCTCATCAGTTTCTTTGGATTTGCTGCCCGGAAGGCAATCTCTGCCACTGCATTCACTGTGACTGGTGTGGTTAACAAGTTCCTCACAGTTGCAATCAATGTGATGATTTGGGATAAGCACGCTACTCCGTTTGGATTGGTCTGCCTCCTTGTGACACTTGCAGGAGGTGTTCTATACCAGCAGTCAGTTACTGGAGCTAGTAATGCTGCATCACAGCGCGAGTCCACAGTATCTAAGCAGATGGACGTCAAAAGTGACGGTGATGATTATGCAGGTAAGGATGAAGGAAAAGGCATATCTGGTAAATTTTCTGGTGTATGAGCATTTTTTACTTTCTTTGGCCATGATGAAGAGGCTACTTATGCCTACTATAGTGACATGGCAATCTATCCTTTATAGCCATTCAGATGTAATTCTTTTCTGAAATTTGATTTTGCACTTTATTTTAGGTTGCTTTTATTCACACTTCATGATAGTATAAATTTTGTTGTCAGGCTACCTTTCTTTTTGTGAGTTACCCACTACCTTTCTGGAAAAAGACACACTGACAAGACTTCCATATTTGATGAGTGAATATCCAATTTCATATTCAATGTAACTGAATTTGTGCCTCCATTATTTTAATTAATGGTCTGCTGGACCTCTTGGTATCTTAGGACAAGGAGGTATAACTCTGATTCTTTAACAGTTTTTTAAGTTGAGGAATAACCTCTTAAACAAAAGATTAAAACTTGCCTGTGAAACTTGCCTGTGATGAATTTTGCTTCAAGGCCTGCAGCAAGTGAAATATTTCTAATTATATAGATATTTTAATCTAGTGCAGAGATTGAATGCATCACCTGCTTCATTAGCTTTGACTATTTTACAGTAAGACTTTCAATGTTCCACAACCTCTTGTGAACACACGAGATCTTGTAATGATTGATTGCTATACAAGTCTTGAAATAGAATGGTCTCTTGAAGTATCTTTAATTGCTTAGGTCGAATCCTTGCACCCAAAAGGAGAACAACGAATGATCTTTTATTAACTTATAGTTGTTGCATTGAGATTTCTTCTTATCATTCTGCTGATTAGGATAAAATTGATATCGCTGGTGTCTTTTTATTTTCTTTTATCCAAAATAATAATTCCCTTTCATTTTATCTACTTTGTTTAATCTTCCATAATAACAATGCATTGGAGTGGATCTTTTGTCTATCACATGTCAGTCAATTTTAGTAAGTCTGGTCATTTTCTTTTCTCTATTTCTTTTTTTATCCTTTTGTTCTCACTCTTCTGGTTGATTAAGACAATGTTCCAAAATTTTCCTACAATTCTTTTTTCGTTTCTCACTGTTCCATCCATGTAATGGATCATGTCTTCAATACTTGAGAAATAATTTTCTGTTGTATCATCTTCGATATTTTCTAAACTATTTCAGCTTAAGGTGAAATGTTTAGATGTTTTCGAGTTGTATTGCAGAAAACATGATCTTTAGATTAGTAGAATATGAAACTTTAACCAAGCTAGTTGTAGGTTTTTTTTTGTTTTTTTTTTTTTTGGGGGGGGGGGGGGGGGGGGGGGGGGGTACTATCTAGTTGTAGGTTGAAAGTTGAAACCTAGTGTTTTGCTAAATATTTGTTGGATACCCTGTCCGGTAGTCAGAGAGGAAATTGTTCGCCCGTAAATCTATATAATTAGACTACTGAGAATCCTTTTCAGATAAATGCAGAAACTTTGTTACAAGTCTTGTGTGCTTAGTTTTTGTGGTGTAGCTCGGTCTTTGTTGTTTTGTCTATAAATTTTTAATAAATCACTCAACTTTGATTGTGTGCCGATATTGGTGAATTTGTCTTCTTCATTACTTTAAGAGCTCCTCCTGTTTGCGAGTCCAATACCATTCCATTGTGATGAAGTTGATGAATAGACAAGCTGCACAAATTGAAATTGCAGAAGGGAAATTGAATATGGCAGTGGAAGCCATTTCTCTGACTCTGGTGTTTGAGCGTGGGGAAAGTTGAGTTGGATGGAACTGATTGATTCCCCATCTTACCAGAGTGATTAGCAGTCTTTATCTGATAGAGAACAAAATTGTTTTCATATCAAGATTAAGTACAGTGGATTGGATTCCTGTATAATGTCAACTAAATTAAAACATTGTCTTGTCATTCTTTTCTTGGGGATAAGTTTAGCTAGTTCAAAGATTAGAAGATCCGTTTATTCAGCATTTTACTTAATAATTCTCCTGATAGACCTTTGAACTGCATTTTGGAGGGAGGGCGGAATTTTTTTTATAATTAAATTCAATCACAATATTTGTAAAACTCCCAATTATAGAATAGGATAGGATAGGATAGGATACTAGTAAGTATCTATATAGGGAGGAAAGAAAGTCTCACATTAAAAAAGGAAATAAAATCTCATAAAAGTAGTGTTAAATTAAAAAATTGTTTTAGCTTATCTTTTATAGTTCTCACGTTGGTTGTATGTGAAATTTGTTGACACGTATATTGTTTTCCATTACATAATACTAATAAAGAAGAAGGAAAAACTTAGAGAAGTAATGAGAATTGAACATGGATGGGTCCCAAGGTTTTAGAATTAATTAATTAATAGACTTCACAACACAAGTTGGGATAGTGGCATAGGAGTAATTTAAAACAATTAAAGGGCTAATATGTATGTGTCTAGTTGCAATATACGACGTTGTTCAGTTTGGAAGTAGGGAATGAGAAGAAATTGAATAGAAACTATACACAAGTGGAATAGATAATTAAAAATTTCTTATCATTTTTAATTTGCATGCTTCTTTTTCTCTAAAATTAAATTTCTTTTTTCTTTTTGTCTCTGGCCAGCCAGGGAATTTTTCAATTAATCCATTGACAATGGCGGCAAGACTTATTATTGTAAGAAAGATGATCCTCCAAGTCCATTGTTAGGCCCACTTGGCCCAAATTTTGTGGGGAGATCCCGTATACGAATAGAATTACTACCTGGGCTGGGCTAGGTCTGCTGCATACACAACTCGGGTACCTCCGTCCATCAACTGTTGGAAATTTTCCACATTCTTAATATTCGGAAGAAAAATATTACCCTTTTTCGTTTTTTGATAAAAAGAGTAGTATATTATAAATCAATATTTTGAAAATAATATATTTTTGTTTATTTTTTTAGTAACAATTTCACGTATTAATAAAATTTTCAATTGTAATTCGGCCTAAATTATTACTTCAAGTGCATCGGTTTTTTTAGTTGGTTGGTTATTCAAAGCCCAGACCAGTTTCGAAGAAATTGACCACCTTATTGGCTTAAAAGCCCAATTATGCTGCTGTTCTTTTGGAGTGAGGCCCCGATCTGTATTAAGATATACGATGTGGTTCATTGGGCTATTTAAATTTAGGTCTGGTAGTCTACTCTGGGCTGGACAGACAAGTATAATTGACGTGAAGATTAATTATTTAATATGAAGGGTCTAATTTTTATAAATATATAATTTTTATAATATATATATATATATATATATATATTAGTCAAATTAGAAATTTCATTTTTATTTTATTTTAATAGTTGAGGTTAAATTTTAGGTTCTTACCACTTAGGAACAAAGTGTAAAAAATAGAAAATATGTCAAAATATATATGGGTAATGATCCATAATATTTATTTATTATGAATCAAAACAATCTTTATCTGTTCAATATAGAAATCAACAACCAAAATTAGAACTAAAAAATTCACGGCATCCGCTATTATTACGGTAATATTCACATCATTCGCTATGAACGTTAAAAATACATGATATGACCTGAACGATAGAGATGATACATGCTCATTTTTGATCCATAATAAATATATTATATGAATGATTCCCTTATATATATTCTTTTATTTTAAACATAAATTATTAATAATTAAAATTTTCACACACCTAAATAATATTTCAAATTTCAAGCTATAAAATATAGTAATTATTTTATTTGTTGAATAATTTATATAACATAGTAACTCTGAATTTTAGTAGTATTGCAGAAATAGGAATGTAGGTTTAAAATGAAAAGCAAAAATAAAAAGTAGAATATTGTAATATTGCAGACTGCCGTTGTTTTGTCCTTTTGCCCGGCCCGTCTGCCAAACTATTTACTCGGTGTTGCTTCCTGCTGCTGATGTTAATTGGAATTGGAAAATGACGATCGACGATGAGAATTCGGTGTACGTCGGTGGCCTTCCATACGACGCTACCGAGGATAGCATTCGTAAGGCCTTCGATTTCTACGGTCGAGTTGTTGCTGTCAAGGTATATTTGTTTCATAATATAAACACTTCTTCGTTGATATATTTTGTTCCTAGGGTTTTTGCTTGGTTATTATCTTAAATAAGCGGTTATTTGATGGCTCCTTTAATTGCTGAGAATAATTAGGATATTGGTGTTAAAATTGGGGAACCTTGAACGGAAATATGGTATGCAACTTAGTTGGAATACCGTTATATTTGTGTCTTGTATATGTATTTTTTCCCCTTTCTGATTCGAAGTAGTAATAAGATTTAGCTTATGGAAGAAAAACATCCTTGTGGTTTGGCTGAGCATTACTATTCTTTGTTGTGATCAGCATGGATTCTTTCATTGTATTCTGCAAGAAGTTATCTTTACCCCTTAGGCATCTGTACTGGTTATTTGGTGAACTGAAGAGTAGGATCTACACATATCCCTAGTTTCGTGCTGTATTGTTTGTGTGCAGAAGATAGCAAGACTCCATTACTAAAGCGTGCTTATGTTTTTGGCTTCCAGATTGTCAATGACCGTGCAGTTGGGGGAAAATGCTATGGGTTTGTTACTTTCACAAATCCCAGGTCTGCTATTAATGCCATCAGTGACATGGACGGAAAGGTCTCTCTCTCTATCTGAAATATACTTTTCTTGTACTTTTACATGTAACGAGGAAGGAAAAAAATACTTGTGCAGGAAAAAAATGTATGTTTTGGTTTTCCTTTATCTTTTTATTTTACTGTTTAGTTTTTTAATTCTCTAAGACATTTGATAGTGGAACTTTGAATTAGAGAATTGATGGGCGAGTAGTAAAAGTGAATGAAGTGAAGACCAGAAGTGGGAGGTCAAATTTCAGTCGCGACAGTTTTAGACATAATTCTGAAAGAGGCATGGATTGGGATAGGGGAAGAGATCGAGAAAGAGATTATGATAGGGGTCGATACCGTGATCGACACAGAGAACGGTCTGTAGATCGTGATCAAGATAGGGAAAGGGGATATGACCGTACACGCGATCATGATCGGACAAGGGATCATTTTGCGGATAGAGATAGTGTTCGAGACCAAGATAGAGATATGAAGGACATTGAGCCAGAACATGACAGGAACCGTGACCTGGATCGAGATAGAGATTGGAATTCAGACCAGGATCAAGAGAGGGAGTTTGAGCGAACTAAAAGTCACCATAGAAATGGAGAGAAGGACAAGGATCAGATTTCTAAATCACTGAATGGGTAAGATAGAATTCTCTTCATTGCGTGCTGCTTGTGATTATTTATTGGTTGTGTGGTTTTCTCACTGTTGGCATTTAGTGTTCACTGTTCTTCATGGACATCTTGCCTGTACAAGTTGTAGAAACCGTTCACATTTTACAGCAAAGCAGATTTCACGTTGTCTTTGGTGTTATTTATTATCCCTCCGTTCTAAAATATAGGTCAATGTTGACTTAAGTCAACTTAAAACATTTTCAACTTCAATAATGATATGAATCTATTTAATTTTAGTAAATATAATTACAAATATTATAAATTATTGAAAAAGCACGGCTAGTTACAAGATTTATTGTTATCACGATTTATGCTATATATTTGATTTTGGGTAGTTACAACTTTCTCGTGATGGAGAAATTTTGCTAAAATTTTGTCAACCACAGTGACCTCAGGGTTAATAATCTTATGGATCACCATCAGTTCAACTTTAGGAAATTACATATTTTTATGCAAATGTATTTTCTTTTACTTGGCCATTCTTCATGTTTTCCTTGTGTAGTTCTGATGCTAATGACCGTCGTAGCAGAGAGCTTTTATCAGAATCAAGTGATGGCGACAACAATCAGGTAGAACCGTGGAGGTTTCATTTAATGCAGGAAAAGCATTACTGGTACCGCTTATCTTAGATTTTTTTTCCCTATTATAGTATCAGGTGGATAAACAACTGGATATTTCAACTCAAAAGCTTGGAGAACTTCAAAAGGAGGTTTGCCTTCTTTTCAGATTCCAAAATCATCATGCTTTCTAATTTGTAGGATTTTTGGTTTGGCAGGATTTTGCATCTTATAGGCTCTTAAATATGCGCCCTTGAATTTAAAATGTGAATGGTTACTTAGTGTGACCTATTCCAGTAAATTGACCGATAGTGCTTGATCTTGCTCCCTTAACGGGCTATTATGATACAATTGCGTGTAGTGAAGCCAAATGAACATTATATAGTTGTAACTAAAACCGGGAATTTACTGTACGAAATCCTGTTTCTCAGCATTTGATATATGTTGTTTCTGGAAATTCCCAAATGAGAAAGATACAACAATATAATACAGCCAAAAAGCAGAGCCTAAAACATCACGACAAGCAACTACTGACAATCTAGGAAATTTTAACACAATGATGCTGAATTTATTTTCACTCAAAGACAAATGTTACAAGGAGATTTGAAGGACTTCTTCCTCTTCATAGATATTTTAGTGTTGCTTTTTATTTTTTATTTGATTTTAAGTTGATTCTCCTGTTCCTTTTATTTTTTAATGTTATTCCTACTGTTCCTTTTCCCCCATAATTATTTCTCCAATAGCTGCCATCATTTCATCTCCTTGTTCATCCATAGGTAGAGCATCAAAACCACAAGGGGTTTGTTGCCCTGCATGCAGATCTCCTTTCATATCTCTCTGTTGTTCAGAAATAATAATAGATGTAAAGAGAGAGAAAAAAAGAGGAGAGGGAATTTGATGGATTGTATGGATAAGGAAGATGGAGTGTTGGTGGTTGTATTAGATTAAGGAAGCAAGTTAAAGGGCCTGCTAGCTATCTATCAAAATCTGTCTCTTTCTTCTTCTACAAGGGGGAAGAAAGAAAGAATCGCAACATAAAGCATCTGGAGGGGATTTAGGGTTTTCTCTATCAAACAGTACAACTAGTAATAATATATAATCAAAGAAAGCGATATCTCTACACTACTAATCTAATCTACTATATACTTTATAGTAAAATTGTTAAACAATTAAGTAGTGTATTACATATATACAGCCATAAATTTCACATTCAAAAAATGAAGTATGAAATAAACATCAGTTTTTGAATTAACCTTGGTAGCTTTTAACGTTTGGGCCATGGCACCCAGTTATCCTAAGATCATAGAAGCAATGAAAGATAGGCTAGAAAAAAGAAAAATTCTTCCCTAGGGCAGGCCCTGAGTTGGATTCTGCCAAATAGACTTAGTTGCTTGGAGTCCTAAGAAAATTTTTACATCTTTTTGCTACTATTGGCACTAAATCAGCTATTCAGTCTCAACATGACTTATCTGCATTTGGTGACAACTAACATTTCATTGCATTGCCCAGATTTCGAAGATGGAAGAACTAGTAGAAGAGAAAGGGGAAGTTGTTTTGAAATTGCAGGAGAAATCTCAGGTTATGTTCATTTTGATTAGTTGCAACCTTGGAACATCACGAAAAATTTCAGTCTTAGCGTCTCTATTTATTTGTTGGTTATTTTTGAATTATTTGTTGAATAAGATCCTTATAATGTTTATTTCTAATTGAAAATTGGTTAGTGCTTTCAGAATTTGGAGGATGCATTATCAATGGCAAAAAATCTCACTTCACATCGTCAGATGCAACTGACCAAGGTAATTATTATGAATTTCTTTTGCACTTCAGAATTCTGTTATGAGATTTCTTGGAGATGAACTTGGATTTTTCTATATTTTGCAGCTGCATAAATGTTTTCTGCATATGAAAGAATATAGTGAAAGGCTGAAAAATTCTGAACAAGAACTTCAGGTTAGTCTTTCAATATGTTTTATGCTTGTTAATATGGAAGCCAACAATTTCGTCATTTTTCAAAATTCTTCTTGAATCCTCATTACATGAGAGATTGTGTTAGCATCTACTAGGCGTGTGTAATATAGTTGAAGCTATTGCTTATCAGTGTCATAAGATGAAGAGATTCAAAATATTCATTAAAAATGGATATGTAGACCTTTCTTTTAGCTAATACATGCACAATTGCACACGGTAGTGTATTTGCAGTTGTGTTGTCGGTGACTATTGGGTGTATGTGTTTTGAATTGACATTTTTTTGAGGTGGTTTGCATTTAGTTTTTTACCAAGAAATTTTTATCTGTAAATATTATGATGAGTGGCTTTTAGTGAGCAGGTTCATCAAGCCAGGTTGTAGGCTAGTAATCTCGAGTTGACTTGTACACCTTTCTCCTTGCAGTCTCTTGTTGATACGGCTATGATAGAGATAGAGTACGGTGATGATGTGGGTGTTAGGAATGAGGTTCTGGCTAATGGGAATGCTCAGTACCACCAGTAGGTCTGCTTTTTTGCTTGCATTTAATAGGTGTGTTTGTAACTTCTCCAATTCCCTTTAATTCTGGGTACACAGGTGTCCATTTTAATGTAATGTGTATTTCCTACTAATTTTAATACTTTTTAAAAGATCTCATTTTGTTCAATCCTTGATAGACTTATTATTAATCCACATGTTTAAACCAATGGAATGAGAAAATCATTGGTTAAGTTGAGATAATAGCCTCTGAAAACAATTTTTTTATCTGATACTATTGAAGCCTGGAAAAGTTGTTGGAAAATATAAAGCAACTGTATAGTTAATTGCTCACCTTTTAGAAGTGTATATGCCATGGTGGCATAGGCTCCTATAAAACCATAATTTCTGCAGGCCAAACTAACAAATCATCTCCAATGTAATAATATAACAGATCAACCCATACATCTGAAACTTTGCAAAGCCCAACCACCACATTCGAAATACAAACACAACAAACTTTAAACTAGCCAAGCACAGTAAACCTTACCCCGAACAAGCATAGTACTTTATGCCGAGCGGTAAGGTCAGAAACAACTGTAAAGTGTAAACACAACCCTTTTCTGACCAATGTTTCAGCATAAGCAAGCTACTCTTACTATTGAAGCCAGCTTTATTTGTGGTGGAGAGTCATTTTGACCCTTTATCATGTAGGACACAATTACTATAATATTTTCCGGTGATTCTCTTTTCAATATTTAATTGCAAAATTAATCTTTGTTATTGAAAAAATTGGTACAGGTTTGTTATGTATACATATTAATATATTATAGTTAAAATGTGAAACAAAAATAAAAGTCGAATAAAATATTATTTTTTTAAAGGATTTGAGGAATTTTTTTTGCTATTAAGCAAATGGTATGCGCCCGCCCTATTCTAAACACCCACCATCTCGGTGTGAATCCTGACGGACTTGATCTTCGAAATTTGATTCAATTGTCCAAATTAGTTTTTGCTTCTGTAAATATACGGGCCCTTAAAAGATTTTCCATCTTTGATGAAGAGCGAAGTAAGTACCACAATAATTTCTTATGGTCATCGGAATAACTATCATTTAGTTGTGATGTAAAATTGCTTGCCAAGTTATTCTGACGAATTAATTAAAGATATAATTATTGGTATATATAAACACGCAATAGGAGTACTTATTTCTAAATTTAACCTAATTCTTCGGCTAATATATATACGGATTTTTTCTTTATCTTTCTTCTCCTTGCGTAAGTAAGACCACTCGGGGTATTGGGATTTGTTTCAACCCTCCAACATACATGCTCAGCTTAATAGGATGGAAGTTCCATTTCACTACCAGTCGTAGCAGCATTTGCATGTTCAATATTCTGTCAATCTGGTGAACGACACCAGGTGAGTTTAGTGAGTGCGGTCATTATCTATAAAACCAAGGGCAAATCTGTCAACTTCACGAAACCAAAAAACATACCACTGGACGCCAAAGACCATGTAATCCAATCTTTAGTTTTACGAAACGTACAAATGGTAATGGATACAAAACAAATCCTCACTTTTCCCTTATGCCCTTTTTATCCTCTTTGTTAGCTAACTCAGACTACCGAGTTGGTAATAGCAATAGAAAAGCCTAAAACTAACCTTAACGCTAATCACCTAAAACTTGAGAGTGATGTCACTTTCATTGCTCTCTTCACCATCCTCCCTGATCACTAACCCCTCTCTCTCTCCTCCATTCTCCCCGCCGCTGTCAGCCTTCCAGCCACTGCTCTCGGAATTACCATTTTCTATGTTCTCGGACCGGTCCCCGGTGTTACCCCTGATGTCAGACTCCGGCGAGCTGTGGGTCTGGGGGGAGCTGGGTTTGTACATGTGGAGATGGTGGTGCAGGGTATGGTGGTGCAACTGGTGGGCAGCTTGGGCTTGTGGTGGCATGGCTGCAGAATAATATTCTTGGGGAATTGGATAGTGTTGAGAGGCTGCATGATGAGTACTAGGGTGTGCACCGTAGATGGTGGGTGCGCCACCATGATGGGCGGCTGCTGCTGCAGTGGCGTACTCCGGTGGGACCCATATACCTCCTAAAACCACAAGCTGAGGTGCTGGAGTGCCTGCAGCTTGTGGGCTTGGACTCGGTCTTCTCGTGTGAAGTCTATACTTCTGCATACATAGTACATAAAGGAACAAACATTATTCACAAGGCATCAGTGTTGGTTATAGTTTGTACTACGTACTACAACATATGAGAATATGCAGAGTTCAGTTGTCCTGCAGTTTTGGTATAGCTTTCATGCATGCCTGCATGTATATATAAATATATAGAGAGAGAAACAGAGAGAGAAGATCAGGGATACAGTACTATACCTGCAAATGGCTTTTAACTTCATCATTGGTCAAGCCATCAACCTTCATTAGCTCCCTGATTTGTTTTGGGGTGGCTACTGCAATCATTATACGCAGAAAAGATTAGCCGGGTGTTAATTAAGTATACAATAACATCATAATATCAAAAATGAAATGATGGTTCTTTTAGAAGGAAATAATATTTACGCTTGGAATTAATAAATTAAATGACAAAACAGCCCCTCACATGTACAATTCAAAGCAAATGATGGAATATATATTCTATATATAAGGGACTCGTAAGGTAAACATTATTTCTGTTTTTCAAAGACAATAATCAGCTTGATGTAAATATTATTATTCCAATAGTTTACCTTGAGAACCACCTAACATCTGAAGAGCATTGACAAAGCGTCGGTGCAAGTCCGGCGACCAACACCGCCTCGCCTTCCTATGAGTTTGTGAACTATTGGTGGTGGTGGTGGTGGTGGTTTGTGAATCTGCCGGAACTGCAGTTGGTCCTTTTCCTTGGTCTATTCCCATCCCCACAGCGCCACCTTTGCTAGGATTCTCTCTCCTTGAACAAGACATTCCGTTATCATTTTCCGTGCATAGTTTCTCATCTTCAATCTCTTTATCAGCTGCTGATGAAAGAGCCAATTCAGAAAGAGCGCGTAAAGGGCTTGGACAGGAGTTTCTTTCTTTTGAGAATGGAAGAAAAGCTCCACCGTTCCACTGTTTGGCATCTAAACCTAGCTTGGGACTAACAACAGAACCAATATCAGTACTCTCTTTAGGAGAAGGTATTAATGTTGGTGATTGTTGTTTGATTCCATCATTTGTTTGGCTCCATAGTTGGGCAGAAGTCATCCAGTTAGCCTTATCAGACATGTTTGGTGTCTTTTCTGATCCATCAGAGAATGATTGTTTTAGTGGTATGAATTCTTCAAGAACTGGTCTTGTCCCGGCTTGATTTGCACGGAATGTCTGTAGCTGTTGCCTTGATGTCTCCATGGCTGATTAAACCCCGATGAAACGTGTTAAATTTTTGAATACTAAAAGTTAACTGGAAAGAGATATATGGTAGATATTTGTAATACGAAAATGTTGTTTTTTTCTTCAGAGATAAGAAGAATTTTGACTAGAGTTGTTGGCTTTTCTTCATTAAAATGATAAATTTTAGGATGCATGTTAGTGTGATAATTTAGCTATCTAGTACTGTGAATACTAAGAAACTATGATATGAAAGAATTAAACAAAGTAACCCACATGAAAAGCTATATATTTCTTGCTTCTATGAATGTCAAAAGATAAAAAAGGGAAGATTAAAAAAGCTTAGACACTATTGCAGAACATGAATATCCAGTGTTGCATGTTTAACATATATGTATAGTAAAATAGCTAGGTATCTTTTTGAATCTCAAAGCTAGCTAGGTTGATGCATCGATGATTCTAAATGTAAATCGATCGAAAATGAAAGGATTAATGGTAGATCATATATATATATATAGGGTATATACCATTGGTGAGAAGTTGCATGCAAAGGGGAAGTTCGCGCTTGAAGGCATCAATCTTGAGGCGTTCTTCTTCAAGGCGAGAAAGGAAATCTTCAAGCTTTTGAGTTTGGTCATGAGTAATATTAAAATTACTCTGCTCTCCAAATGATTTGAGAAGCGTAGAATAGGTATTCGTGTGGGGTTTGCAATCAAGGGTTAGTTCTGAGAAGGGGGAAGCCATCATATCTAGCTATTACGTACTGATAAATTATTAGTAAATGTTCATGCGGTACGTATATGTGGGAACAAATTAAGAAGAGCAAAGAAATTAAGATGGGGGTGGTCTCAGCTCTTCAAGGGATTAATGTTGTTTGTGAACACAAGGAGGATCGAGTGAGGGATGGTCTTCTTTTTAGGGGCGAGTTAGAGGGAGAATAAAGCAGGGTTTTGGAGAGAGAGAAAAGAAAAATTAAAGCAAGTTGTGATAAAGAAGGATGGTAACTTCTAGCAAAGACCAAACCCCAAAAAGCTACAAATTATACTAATGCGCGAGGTGAGAGGGTGCCCCAAAATTAAGAAGGAATCAAGTTATCTATAGAGAGAGAGAGACAGAGAAGGAAGGGGGAGGGAATTTCTGACACCTGAGGCTCATGTGCTTTTAAAGATATATATAGAGAGAGAGAGGTTTGTTTCAGAACCTTTGGGGATAGTCTTTGTACGAATTCAAATTCGCAAACATAAAAGATGATTCTTCTTCTTCTCCTCCCTCTCCCTAGAGTTCTTTCTTCTTTACTTTTAACTTTTTAAATTAGTATTTTTTTCATATTTTTTAATTTTTATACAACATTCATTTCTGTAGTGACTGTCAATATTATGCTACAGACTTGCCACAAAAAGTTCCGTTTGGCTTAATGGGTTTCTTATATATATATATATGATATATCATGTACATAATGTGTACCCTTGGCATGCATCAAATGCCTAAAATTTATTCAAAACAAGAAGAGAATATTGGCATATATGGCACATGATATATTAATATGAGTAAAAGTTAGAGAGTAGTTAATTAGTATGAAATTAATTTTGGTCAACTGATCGATACAATATTGACACGTAAATATGGGGTGATCTCTCTCTGCGTATCAGCACTATATTAATCAATTGATTAACTTATCATAAAATTAACTTCATAATAAGACATTAAAAGTTATGATCATCTAACAACAAAGTTAAAAAAAAAGTACAGTTTTGGATGGATATAATCAATGGCTGACTGATTTTGTATGCCTAATTTAATTAATGGGACACGTTTAGTGGTACCTGATGAGAGTGTCCTTTCTTTCTTACCAAAGTTATTCTATATATCTTATTTAATAAATGATTCGAATATGATTAATTAATACAATAGAAAAGAGGCATATCCTAATTCATCCATATATTCAAATAGGGAGGACATATTCAAATGTTGATTAGTATATATCAAACCACGCACCATGCAACTTTCTTTTTTGGTTTCAAAAGTTGCATAATTGTTCTACAATTGAGAGAAAGAAAACAGAATATCTAATCTGAAAAATGAGACATTCATTTTAGAGAATATATAATATTTGCCTCTAAGGAAGGAATATCTGAGTTCTAATTCTACGACTCTAAATTAAGTGAACACACACACACACACACAGCCATGAAAGTTATAAAGCTGAAATTAAAACAAGCCATTTCTCTGGCCCGCCCTAAAAGAATAATAAAGGAGCTTAAGGGATGGGAGAATCTTCTAATTAATTATGCTACTAGCTTTAGTGAAGTGGGAAGGAAGGTAAGAAGATTCTCTCTACATGCATTTTTTCTACTAGGGTTTCGAACCTCGAACAAAATTTCGGATGTGGGTCAGGATCCATGCATCATGACCAAAAGTTGTTAATTTGAAGACCAAAATTCCAACCACAGTATCTTCTCTTTCTATTGAATAATTTTGGTATATATATATATATACAACTTTATTTTGCGCACATATAGTATGCTACTATTTATATTTGGTTATAGGGTTTATATGTTGTAGTCTATATATGAGAATTGTAATCAGTCTCCATATAATTCACAACCCAAATATTGAACTCTGAATTGTTAAGCTATCAAAAAAAATACATAAATTATTTTTTATATAAAATCATTGAATTTGCAAATAATTGTCAAAATATCCTAAATTTGACTATATGTATAAGTTTTGATATGTTTGCTAATTAATTAAGGTGTACATGTGAGCTAGTCAATTTTATTTTATTTTTGGCATTTTTAACAATTATTTGTAGTTCACAGATTTTCGTGCAAAAAAAAATTAGTTTGCTTATTTTTTGATAAGTTGATAAGAATTCAATTTATTTTGGTTCATTATGTAATGTGTGAATATTTTTCTCATCACTTGTATCTATGTTTTACTTTTAAAAAATATGGAGTGCATATCATAATTAATTTATCACAACATCCTCTAAAATATAAGTGAAACCATATGATTAGGGCCGTTCTTGAGTATGGGTAGGAGGGTCGATCGCCAGTGACCCAAATTATATATATATAGAGAGAGAGAGAGAGCAAAGATCAAGAATATTCATTTTATCTAGCATTCTTCCTTAAATAACACTCTTTTATTAAAACGACGTCGTTTTGGAAGTTCTTAAAAAAGAGTGGTCTACTTGCTTTCCTTTTATTTATAAAAATACCACCCGCGCTCCCACTTGTTTTTTAAAAGAACTTCCAAAACGACGTCGTTTTAATAAAGGAGTGTTATTTAAGGAGGAATGCTAGATAATAAGAATGTTTTTGATCCTTGCTATATATATATATATGGAAATGATCCATGAAAAACGTTAGTTCTGAGCACTAACTGTTATTCAGTAGTCCAAAATTAGAGTGAATGACTGAGATGAGGGCCCAACCATTACTCCCTCTAGTGGCCAGCCAAATTCTTTTATGTTGGTCGCTACTCCCTTTAGCGGCCAGTCAAAATATGGTTAATTACTGATTATATATCTTGATACATACTACTTATTAATTAGTAAAATAAAATAATAAAAAATTATAAGGATAATCAGTAATTATCCTTATACTTATTAATAAAATAAGTATTTGTAAAATCCCAACTTTTATGAATAAAGATGAATTTTTTATAAATATCATTTTTGAATATTATGGAATTAATTTGATATAATATTATAGTTGTGGGTATTATTTTTAAATTTTGTAAAGTACGCAAGTTGTTATATAATATTCGATTGGTCGGGGAATATTCGTTTTAACATGGAATATTCGTACGACGACACAATCATTGGTGGACCCCACAACGAAATTATTGTTGGATTGAGAAAACGATAAAAATATTTTATGAAAATAACGGCGGAAGTTTTACCGTTAACTGTTGAAACACCCGGTGTTAAAAGTACAGTAATACACGTGGTTGCATAGTTGCACACGGTATTGATTATTGATGCTTACGTGAGAAGTTACTCAGTTTTATTCAATTATTGTTACAATAATTGATGCATAGTATCACACGTTATTTGATTCAATTATTGTCGATATTTTATATATTATTAAATCAATAATTGAGACGACAAAATTATTAATATTACTATTTGCAATATTAACGATGCCTAGAAGTTCTGTCAAGGAGAGCTTTAGTCACCTAATTGCGCGCCAATAGGAAAAAATCCTTATTGAAAAGCCCCCTCTTTCCTGGGAACGACCTGATCGATTAATGTTGTGAATTATAATAATGATGATAAATGTTGTTAAAATATTGAGGTGATTTTTATGAAGTTTTTCTTATTTTATGGACCCCCATTTAACCATTTTTCAAAATAATCGGTAAAAGATTATTCAGTATACAATAAATGGTGGGGCCCGCATGTGATGATGACATGCTGGTGGGAGGGGAACACGTGGGGCCATGTGTGGAAGAAAAAAAAATGAAAGGGGTTGGATTTTGAATTCACGGGTGGGAGGATTTTCAAATAACATGTGTTTATATAATATATATATATATATATATATATATATATATATATATATATATATATATATATATATTTCGTTTTTGTCTTACTTGATGAGTGATTAGAAAAAAATTGGTCATCCGTGATATTCGCAAGGCGTCCGTGAGTTTTCAACTGAAATCCTACTGTTGCATCCGTGATTTTTCAAATAGTATCATTTTTATTCTCCTATAAATAGGATGCTTAGTTAGAATAGAAATCACACCAGAAATTCAGAAAATTCTCTTCTATAATTTTGAGTATTTTTCTTTAGATTTTAAGAAGATTTGAGCATAGTGCAAGTTTTCTTAAAGAATATACTCGCCCTACTAGTCGGAATACTCTTCTTTTACGGTAAGGAGTATTATTTCTTTTGTATTCATGAAGAGAACTTCTGTTATTACATTATTTATTATTCTGTTGGAATAACCTGTATACGCGGGCTACCCTATACTTGGTGAAATTCTTCTGTTATTCTAATTTTTATTATTCTGTTGGAATATCCTGTCTGTGCATTTACGCCAGACCTGGTTCCGTCTTTATTATTCTGTTGAAATATCATGTCTGTGCGTTTTACGCCGGATCTGGTTTCGTCTTTATTATTCTGTTGGAATATCATGTCTGTGCGTTTTACGCCGGACCTGGTTCCATTTTTATTATTCTATTGGAACATCCTGTCGGTGCAAATTTCGTCTGACCTGGTTCCGTTATTTATTATTATGTTGGAATAACCTGTCTATGCGAAGTACCGCATGCATGGTGATTTCTTTTGTTATTCCATTTTTTTATTATACTCAGTTGATTAAAGTTTTGACTTCTATACTACATGAAATTAGTGAAATATTCTTGATATTTGCGCTTCATCCAATATCTTTTCATGCAAATATTCTTCTGAGCATTCTTGAATTTTACTTTACAAAGAAGTATCATGTTGACAATTTGAACGTTATTAGTTTTTGGATAAATTAATTCTTGAACTTGTTTTATTGAACTCTTATATCATTGTCATCATCCTCATGTTTATATTTTGTTGAAAGTCATCTGTGGCCTGTAGTGCATAGATGGACTTGGTATGATTATGACCAGGGATTATTCGGTGTAATCATGACCGTAATTGTGAAATCCCAGATTTTATGAATAAAGAATTAATTTTCTCGAAATAATTTTTTAATATTATGGTGTGAATTTGAGATAATATTATAGTTGTGGGTAGTATTTATAAATTTTGCAAAGTATGCAAGTTGTTATATTATATTCGATTGGTCAGGAAATATTCTTTGTGTCGGAAAATATTCGTACGACGATACAATTATTGGTGGACCCCACAACGGAATTATTGTCGGATTGAGAAAACGACAAAAATATTTTATTGAAAATAACGGCGGAAGTTTTACCGTTGATACTGTTGATCTACTGGGTAGTAAAAGTACAGTAATACGCGTTGTTGCATAGTAGCACACGGTATTGATTATTAATATTTATGTGAGAAGTCGCTCAGTTTGATTTAATTATTGTCGATTAATAATATGAATTATTATAGCGATGATGACGTTTTGTTTTATTCGTATTATTAACGTAATAAAACAGAAACATCTTTTTATATAAAACAAAATACTTTATTAAAGTTATTCTATAAATAGAATATATTATATTTTATTATGCATAGTGTTGTATAGTGTTTTGCATAGTGTTGCATAGTGTTTGCATAGTAAAAATCTTTTTATATAAATAGAATATATTATATTTTATTTAAAAGATTTTTCTTTAAATATGAACCGTCAGATTAAAGTAAATCAATCTGGACCGTTCATGAATTAGTTACTATGCATTCCATTTTCCTATAAATAGAAGCTCATTCCTTCATTATTTTCTTACGAATTCACTGAACTCTAGAGAGAGAAACTATAGAGAGATAGAAGAAAAGCTTTTGCTACTTAACTTTTCTTCTCCTATATCCAGTTTCTGTTACGGTAAGGGATGTTATTCTTTCTTCAAGAGAACTTATGTTATTCCATTCTTTGTTATTCTGTTAGAATAACCTGTAAAAGTGGCATACCTTATACATGACCTGTATATGCGGTATACCCTATACTTGGTTAAATCCTTATGTTATTCCATTCATTTGTCTGTGCTATACGCTGGACCTGGTTCCATTTACTATTCCGTCTTTACATTTCTGTCGGAATATCCTGTCTGTACTATACGCTGGACCTGGTTCCATCATTTACTATTCCGCATTTATTATTCTGTTGGAACATCCTGTCGGTGTGAATTTCACCTGACCTGGTTCCGTTATTATTATTCTGCTGGAATAACCTGTTTGTGCGGTCTCTATCGCATGCATGGTGATATCTTTTGTTATTGTATTCGGTATTACTCAGTTGATTAAAATTCTGACTTCTATACTTCATGAAATTAGTAGAATATCCTTGATATTTGCGCTTCATCCAGTATCTTTTCATGGAAATATTCTTCTGATTATTCTTGAATTTTACTCTACAAAGCAGTATCATGTTGACAATTTGGACGTTATTGGTTCCTTGACAAATTAATTCTTGAACTTGTTTATTTGAATTCTTATATTATTGTCATCATTCTCATGTTTATGTTATGTTAAAAGTCATCTGTGGCCTGTAGTGCATAGATGGACTTGGTATGATTATGACCAGAGATTATTCGGTATAATCATGACCGTAATGTTACAAATGATGTGAAAATTAAATGTCCTCATTGGCCCGTAGTGCATTGATGGACAGTTTTTAGTATGATTATGGCTATGAATTCTCTTCGGCCAAGGGAGCAAAGATGAATTATTTTATGGCATGATCATGACTGTTGATGAAAACACGATTATCTTTGGCCCGTAGTGCATGGATAATTCGTGGTCGTGATACTAAAGAATATCCTTGGCCTGTAGTGCAGGGATGATTTAATGATGTGGATTATTTATTGAGCTGAGTCTCAGCGATAAAAGTGATGAAAAACTTTTTAAATCATAAAAGATAGTAGATTCTATTCTCTACTTGACTCTTTTAATGGATTGTTTGTTCCGCTGCAGTTAAACTTGATGTCTATTATATTTTATCAGTTTAATATTGTTGGAGGCTAATGATAATTTATTCTGCGTTATCTTAGTCATAATATTTCTTACTGGGCTAGTTGAGCTCACCCTTTCTTTCACTGTTCTCTTCAGGAAATGAGAACATAGCAGGGACTAGCCGGGGAACGGAGTGACGGTCCAGAGGATAGCATTAGTAGTCCTCATTATTCTGTGAAATAGTGTATTAATAAATGTAATGAGGACTCTTTTTGAGTTTGTATAATCTCTAGTAGACAATAATTGTATTCAAACTCACAGTTATGTTTTGTCGTATTGTACACGACAGTTGTATTAGTAAGTTGTATTTGAATTATGTACCATGTATCTGACGACCCAAGATGGGTGATGTATACCTAATTTTAGGGGCGTCACAGTAATGTTATAAATGATGTGGTAAAAGTCATCATTGGCCCGTAGTGCATTAATGGACAATTGTTGGCATGATCATGACCATTAATGAATACACGAATATCCTTGGCTCGTAGTACATGGATAATTTGTGGTTGTGATACTAATGAATATCTTTAGCCGTAGTGCAGGGATGATGCGAATTATTTATTAAGCTGAGTCCCAGCGATAAAAGTGATGAAAAACCTTTTTAAATCATAAAAGATAGTATATTTTATTCTCTATTTGACTCTTTTAATAGATTGCATGTTCCGCTGCTGTTAAACTTGATGTCTATTGTATTTTATCAGTTTAACACTGTTGAAGACTAATAATAGTTTATTCTGCATTATCTTAGTCATAATATTTCTTACTGGGCTAGTTGAGCTCACCCTTTCTTTCACTGTTCTCTTCAGGAAATGAGAACGTAGTTGGGACTAGTCGGGGAACGGAGTGACGGTCCAGATGATAGTATTAGTAGTCCTCACTATTCTATTAAATAATGTGACAATAAATGTAATGAGGACTTATTTTGAGAGTGGATATTGTCTAGAAGAAAATAATTGTATTAAAACTCACAGCTCTTGTTGTATATTAAAGATTGTATTTGTATTCTGTACCATGTATTTGACGACTCAGAATAGGTGATGTATACCTATTTTGGGGGCGTCACAGTATTTATAAGGATAATTATTTGAGTTAGAATGTAATATAAATTCAATCACTATTTCTTATTTATAATTAAAAATTATAAGATGATAATCAGTAATTATCCTTATAAATACTTATTTTATTAATAAGTATAAGGTTAAATATAAGGATAATTACTGATTATCCTTATAATTTTTTATTATTTTATTTTACTAATTAATAAGTAGTATGTATAATTAAGCCAAATTTTTTACGTTGGCCGCTACTCTCTCTAGCGGCCAGTCAAAACAGCGGATTATCGGCCAACATAAAAGAATTTGGCTGGTCACTTGTGGGAGTAGCGACTAGACCCTCATCTCAGTTATTCACTCTAATTTTGGACGACTGGATAATAGTTAGTTAAAACAGTGCCCAGAACTAACGTTTTTTCATGGATCATTATATATATATATATATATATATATGTGTGTGTGTGTGTGTGTGTGTGTGTGTGTGTGTGTGTGTGTGTGTGTGTGTGTGTGTGTGAAAATATAATGATATAGGTATATAATTGATCCTGTATTTCTTAAGAAACATCAAATTCGTAGAAAGAAGCAATTTGATGGGAATTCCAGTGATGAAACGACACAATCTGCTGAAGAATGTTTTAAATTAATTATTTTATTTTTCTAGTTGATATTGTAAAATTAAACATTTGAAAATGTTTTTGAATCCAAAAGCATTAAGAATACTGGATGATATAAGATTGAAAAAACGTTGTGTTAATCTTGAAAAAGCTTTGAAACATGACAAATTTTCTGATGTTGATTCAAATTATTTGTTTTTAAAATTGCAAGTACTACAAGTGATATTGTCAAGAGAAATAAAGTCAACCATTAAAATTTTGGAGTTTATAAAAAATTTGGATTGTTTTCCTAATTTCTCAATTGCTTACAGAGTATTACTAACTATTCATGTGACATTGACATATGTTGAAAAAAGTTTTTCAAAGTTGAAATTGTTAAAAATTACTTGCGGTTGAATATGATACAAGAAATGTTAAATGGGAATTGACAACCGTGTGCATCGAAAAGGATATGTTGGACAAGTTTAATTTTGAACATTTGATTGAAAATTTGGCCTCTAATAATATTAGAAGAAATATCTTTAAATGAATATATTCTCATATATTTTATTGTAGTCGAACTTCTCATATATTTTGTTATAGTCGAAGTTCTCATATATTTTATTGTAGTCGAAATATTAGATTTTAAGTTTTGAAAATGTATTTTTTTAATACAACTTAATACTTTTTATTTACTTATTTTTATTTTTTTTGTGAAAATAATATTTCAAAAAGAGTCTCTTTTGATCATTTTTCAGCATGGGTTACTGTAAAATTTCAAGAACGGCCCTGCATATGATAAATAATGATTCGGATCAACCCGTTTGCATGAAGTGCATGGCTATGGATGAGAAAATGCATTTTCTGTTTTAGAAGCTTAGCAGAGTGAAAATGCATCGAAGTCCTCAATAGCTTGGGGAAACATGACAGAGAGGAGATGAGAAGTGCATGCAATGATGATGATCGCTTTCTTCTATAATCTGTCTTCTCCTACAAGACTCCAACCCTTGACTTTTCGTCAGATTCCTCTCCCTTAATTTCGATCTCTCCCTAAAATGTAGTAGTCATTTTTTTAATATATATAAATATATATATATATATATATATATATATGGGATTTTATCCACAGCAACCGGTTGTTGTGGAGCAACCCTTTTTTGGCCTGTTAAATTTTATTTTATTTTTATTTTTTGCTCCCGTCGAAATTTTAACAGACTAAAAAAGAGTTATTCCACAGCAATCGATTGCTATGAATGGAACCCCTATATATATATATATATATATATTCTTATGCTCTTTCTCTCTCTATATGTATATGCTTTGCATTGCATGGCAGAGATTCTCTTGGTGAAAGGTTTTGTGATATTAATTATTCATATATATCGTCCTTGTGAATATCCCTTTTGTCTGGTGCCAATATATATAAAAAGAATATTCCCTCTCTCCCTCCCTATTACTACTAGAATTAATTCTATCGTGCATAATTATTATGAAAAATCGAGACCGATATATGCCTTTTGTTGAATTTCATCCAGATATCATTTTCCAAATAATCAACAGATTAAATATCCCGAATATAATTCTGTAGGATAGGAGGCGTATGGATCCAATATTTAGCAGATTCGAAAAAATTTCCTCCAAATTTTAACTATTTTTTTGTTGAGATTAAATAAATAAAACTTAAACTACTCATAATATTAATTAATTATAATAATATTTACAAATTAAAATAAATATTCATAATCTAAACTAAAAAAGAAATTTTAAATAAAAAATATTTAGATACAATTTAAAATACAAAAGTAGAATGAATCTACGTATATCTGTATTTGTATTTAGAATATGAATGAATTTTTTTCCCTCCAAATTTAACTCTTCTATTAATCTATCATCTTAAATTTATTCACTTACATATTTGTTCATACCTATACCTAAAAAAAATCCAACAGGGACAGCTACTTATGCTATCCCCTTAATCGATCCGCCCCTGCCCATAAGGAATTAACATTAATGTACCCAATGAGAACCAGTCATATATATATATATATATATATATATATATATATATATATATGCACTCCCTTTTTAGCTGAATCTCAACAATTAATTCTAATATCAACTCACACTTACTAACGGCCAACGGGCACGTTGAGTTTATTAGGCTCAAATATGACACTTCTGACTATTTACATTATTTTTGTGTATGTTGTATAATTAAGATTCGTCGGAAATACATTGAAGTTAATACAACAGACCGTGTATGTTAAATTAAATCCAACTAATTGATGTAAGGAAATTGTTATTGAGAAAAGTGTGTGATTTACCACACAAATCTTTGGTACGAGTAAAATAATTGAAACTCAAGTTTCTATTGGATGGGATAGATGGCAATAATATCTCTAATTATTAGGTTAAGAGTATGTATATATATATATATATATATATATATATATATATATATATATATATATATATATATATATATATATATATACACACACACACACACACACACACAACTGTGTAGTACAGTCGCTTATAGCGATAGTTTTTAAACTATAGCTAAATATAGTCTTCGACCACATCAGCAGTTTGCCAAAAAAAACTGTCGTTATAGTTATTTTGGTCTATTACAACGAGTGAACCGTCGTTATAACCAAAAAAATCGACATAAGCGACTATGTAGTACTACACAATTGTGTATATACATATAGCTTAAATATACTATTATATATATACGGTCCGGATCAAGTGCATACCCCTTATCTTACTCATCCGTGCTTACCCCCTTTAGGCAACTGTTTCGATCATACAACCGTCGTTTATACTTTTAGCGACAGACAAACATATAGCGTCGCTAAAAGTATAGACGACGGTTGTATGACTGAAACCGTCGCCTAAAGGGGGTAAGCACGGGTGAGTAAGATAAGGGGGTATGCACTTGATCCTTGCTCTATATATATATATATGTGTGTGTGTGTGTGTGTTTGCGCATGTGCGTGTGTTTATTATGTATATATATGACAGCTGGAGATCTTGAATTTGTAAATTGTTTTCAATTTTCCTCACCATAATAATACTTCATCGGTCCCAAAAGAATGAGAAAGGTATAATTTACACATATATTAAAAAAAAAAGTTTTAAATTTATTTTTAATGGCTTCAAAAATTATATAAAAATAATTATCTACTTAAATCAGATTCTTGTCATGTGTGATACGTAGAAAGTAGTTATATTTGTTTTGGAGTGGGCCAAAAGCTGGTCAGAAGAAGCATATTTTTGATAGAGTACTTTCTAGAAGCCCATCCATCACATGAGTTCTGTCTGAAATAGAAGCCCAAGTCAGGACCACTATCAGTAAATAACAAATTATTCCCCTATTTCGCATGTCTTTTCCATATTTAAAAAGTCTTTTTTGTCACATATCAAAAAGACAAATAAGTACTACTAATATAGTTGTAATATCATGCCTGCGCTAGCACTGTATCCGTCTTATCTTCTTAAAATGATGAACAAGGTTGAATTAATTAAGGGATATGTTTAATACATATATAGCATTGCTAAGTAGAAATTTGAGGAGTAATACTATACACAAATTATTTTATAAAATTTTATATATACATTGTTTTAATATAGTCTTCGACCACATCAGCAATTTGTAAAATATTTATAAAATAATTTTTGTTTTTAGCATTATTCTTATTTGAGATCGATGCATGCAGATGATAATTAAAACAGAATATTATTAATTAATTAATTCAATCTTAACAGCTCAATTATATATATATATATGGACAATATAGTGTGGGATTGAAGAATTCATCGATCAACTAGCTAGAACTTGACACATATGTAGCTTATTCTTAATTGTTAATTAATGATGTTATAATAATGTTGATATTATGTTAATTGGAACCCCCGGCCGGTAGATCTCCCAGCTTTTATGTACGTACGTATAATGAATGACACTCTAATTAATCATTTATGTAATATATATTTTCTAGCAAGGCCTCATCTTAATTCACCAAAAAAATAAAATAAATTTTGTAAATAAGATTAATATATTTGTACGTGAAATTAAAAGAGTATTAATATTTAATTAAACTTATTTTCAAAAGCACGTACAGGTGGTATATATACACACACATTAACCTAATTTTAGTATCATCCATATCATACTAACATGCATGCATGGAGAATATATAATTGCATGTGCTTTAGGAAAGGCAAAGATATATACTAATTAGAATAATCGACAAAGTTACTTCTTTATCCAATCCGACTACTAAGACTAATTGATTTTATACTAAATAAAAAATTCAAAATTCAAACGCTAAAGTAAGCTAAAAAGGATGGTCTTTATTTATTTTATATTACATGAAAATATTCTTAATTAAAGGCTTTACGGAAAGCAATAGGAGGTGCATTTACTGGCTGTAAGGTTTGTTTCAAAGAATCATAAACAGGCAATCATAATTATATATATATATATATATATATATATATATATATATATATATATAGGGTCCGGATCCTGTCCGGACTCCCGGACAGGTGTAAAATCCGGACCTTTTTTTTTTTTTTTTTTTTTTTGCTTTTTTTTTTTTGAAACAACTAAAAAAAAAAAAAAAAATTTATGGAATTGGAATTTTTACATTATACAGTGTTTTGGGCGTGATTTGGATGCCTATAACAAAACATGTCTGTACAGTCTGGGCAGACTGTACATACATTGGTTGGTGTGGGTGTTAAAAACACACCCAAAACACTTTATTTTGGAAAAATTTCACTTCCATAAATTTTTTTTTTTTTTTTTAGTTGTTCTACAAAAAAAAAAAAAAAAAAAAAAAAAAAAATTTTCAGGTCCGGATTTTCTCCCGTCCGGGAGTCCGGACCTGATCTTTAATATATTAATTATTAATTATTATAAGAAAAAAAATATATCTGTTGTTTCTTAATTTATTTAAGGATCAATGTTTGTTTGATTTGGTAGAACATGATTGTACATCCCTCACAACTTAATTTGTTTAGTCATATCCACTATTGGTAGTTTGGGGATTAGTCGTCATTATTATAGATACTTATGCTTTAATTTATTTATTTATACATAAAAAATAATATTTCAATATATATATATATATATATATATATATATATATATATATATATATATATATTATGCCTTAAGATGTGTTAAAGTGATTTTTCTAAGCGAAATAAAAATAAATAAATAAAACGTGGTATTATTTTGTTATTTCTTTCAAATTTACTATAAAAGAAAAGAAAAGAAAAGAAAAAAGATGATTTAAAACTCTATTAATTACAATTAAGTTTGACTTAAAGAAAAAGTATTATAAAAGCATAGAGCATATCTCAAGTAGGCAGGAGAGTGAGAAAGTGGGAAAATGGAATTAGAATCAGTTGGGTCGGCCTCTTAGCAAAAGGTAAGAGCTTCATAAAAAAAGATTGGATTTTGTGTTGGTGAAGACAGGGATTTTTTATTTTTATTTTTATTTTTATTTTTAAAAAAAAAGATGAGTTTTATGCACTATAATTGGACATAGTTTAAATGTTTACTAGTGTCAACTAAAGGTTCAGAATCATTCATATACCCAATCTCATCCCCAGAAAATGAGTTGCTATTCGCATTAGTATCAGTTTCTAAGTTCTAATTCTTTCTTTATGCTCCATTGCTATCAGTACTCTGTTCATGATTAGACTAAGGTCTAAGCTCATCAAATTTTGAATGGTTAAATTTCTTTTTAATTTTAACAGTAAAAATACTTTTAATGATTATATTTTGTCAAATATATTGATCTTAACTCCTTTATTACTAAAATATCACAAGTGAGTTGGAGTCTCACGTCGAAGAAATAATAAAAAATGAATTAAGGACTAATGGACACAAGATCTAATGACTTAAACTTTTAGGTCAAGTTGGGTTCCAAAACATGTGTCAGTGATTGCCTTGTATGTGCTCACGTGACGTGCGGGCTTCTCGATTCTTCCCCCAACAACTGGTATCAAAGTTACAAAAAATTGATCTCGGGTCAGTGAACTTCTTCAAAAAGACACAATGGTATTTCAGAAATTAATTAAATCTGGACAACCTCTTCAAAAGTTACGCGATGAATGTTTAATTCTCAATGCTCTTGATGGTTATGTTGAATTATCTATGGGTTTAACCGAGAATTGGTTCCGAAGGTGGTTAGTTGAGAATTGGTGCATGTCACGGTGATTTAATTTTTGATTAGAGTTAACTCTTGCTGGAAAGACCAAGAGTGTGTTCAAGTGAGTGAAATGCTGTTGATGTGGTGAACACTTGTAGGAGGGACATTGTTAGGATATTACAAATGAGTTCAAGTCCAGAACTCGTGAGAGTGAATGACTAATAAAATACATGAATGAACACAAGATCTAATGATTTAAGCTTGTGGGTCAAGTTTGATTTCAAACATGTATGTTAATGTCTTGTATATGTGCTCTTGATTCTCACAACAATTATGAATTATCTACTACTCCTTCCATCCTCCAAAAGATGACTAAAAGAACTTTTTTTTTTGTCTTCAGATGGATAAGCTAAGATACATAAAGTAAAGAGTAAATATGTCATTTAGTGGGATCCACTAGTATAAAAAAATTAAAAAGAATAATCCTTTATGTAATTTTATGGGGACACTAAGGATAAATTTAAAATTGTTTTTATTCTCCTTCACTCACTTTTTTTTTTAATTTATGTGAAAAATGTACTCTAATAATTCTTTTGAAAATCAAAAAACTATATAATATACTTGAATAATTACTAGTAAAAGTTAATTTATGGCAAGTATTTAATCACTTTAATTAATATCCAATATTATACCCTTTGCTTTGCTTGCTTCGATCTCTAGAAACTCCACTTGAAATCAGATTAGGACTTCATGACAATCAAAAGCATTAAGATTTGCTAGCTCCAATATTTGTTTGCTTCTCTAGATCAAGCATTTCTGTGCTCGAGCTCTTAAAGATGTTCAATTAATTCTCATTTGTTCAATTAAACGTTTTTAATTGAAAAAAGAGAGAGTAAAATATGTGTTTTATTTTTGTTCAGTGCATATTAAATTTATCTAGAATATGTTTTGATATATTTATGTTTAATATAAGTGTTATACAAAAGTAAAATATGTGCTACCTTAGTCTAAAAATAAAACTCATATATATTTTTCAATTAATTTTTTTTGAATATTAATGCGTACATTTAACACGGTTGTCTAATTATTAAAGCATAATGCTAAAGACACAAACTATTTTACAAACTGCTGATGTGGCATATTCCACCTCAACATATTGTGTGGGGCCGAAGAGTACATTGAAACAATTTGTTCATCAATATATTGAGGTGGAGTATGTCACATCAATAATTTGTAAAATATTTATAAAATAGTTTGTGTATGTAGTATTACTCATTATTAAAAATATCTTCCAATCACCAAACTCTAAATAAGAGAATAGTTGGTTGCATGAGTACGGAGTATTATTAGGGAACAATTACATATTATAGTACATTTTTAAAAGTAATTACAAAAATCATACATTCATAAAATAATTACAAAAATATTACACTTTTTCATATTTATTTACAATAATAGTGCAATTAGGATTCCTTAATTTAAGGGATTAGTATTAATGGGCTGATATGGCAAATCTGGTGGTTTTTTTTAAACGCGTAAAATCTTCTTCTTCCTTCTTTTTCTCCCAAATCCCATATCATTTGTTCTGGTATTTCTCTCTCTAAAATCTTCTTATTCTTCTTATTCTTCTTATTCTTCTTCTTCTTATCACCGCCCTTACTATTTCTCTCACTCCTCTTGAAGCCACTCGTCGTCAACGGACTGAATCTACTTCTTCAGACGATGGAACCGCCTCCTTTTGAAACCTACTATGCGACATGTACATGGTTGAAGTGATGTTGTCACACTATGAGTCTTTACTTCTCTGGCGACATTCGTTCGATACCAAATTGGCAGTTTAAACTTGAATATTGTCAAAGAGATGGCAGCACATCTGGGCAACTCTTCCCCATCTGAATTTGTACAAATATAATTTTGGGAGTTGCGCTAAATTTTCTCTATTTCGTACTTTGATTTTGTTGGATATTCATAACAATTTGTTATGATTTGTGAGTCTGTAATGTTTGTGAGTCTGTAATGTTTATTGGAGTTTATGTAAACTGGGTTGGATATACAGGTTGTTTCTGTTTTGGTTATCATTATTAAAACCTGTTCTAGTTACTTTCATATAACTATTTGGTTACTTCTTTATTATGTTTTGGTTACTGTTATCTTATGATTTGGTTACTATTATTGTGCCCTCGATGTGGGATTTTGGTTACTTTTATTTTTTATTCTGGTTAATATATAATTGTTTAGTATATATGAATTGCCTGAACTGAGTTTTATTACATGATATTTCTTTTTTGGTTACCATTAAAACTTGTTCTGGTTACTATCATATAATTATGTGGTTACTGTTTTATTATGTTACATTATGGTTACTGTTATTTAATGGTTTTTGACTACTATTATTGTACAATCAATGAGGTATTTTAGTTATTATTTATTATTTCTTTTAAGTTGTGTTTGCTACATTGTTTGAGATGTACAGTTAGTAACCAAATATGTATATAAAGGTAACCAACTATTATTTTTGATAGTAACCACAGAGTTACAAGCTTGTTTCAGGACATATATCAAATGTGAAGTGTACATGTCATAGTATAATTGGGTTGCCTAAACAAACAATATCGCCTTCATTACATGATGCTGGATACACAGGTTGTTTTATGTTTTGGTTACCATTAAAACATATTATGGTTACTGTTATGTAACTATTTGGTTACTTATTTATTATATTTGTTTTACTGTTATTTAATTATTTTTGACTACTATTATTGTACAATCAATGAGGTATTTTAGTTATTATTTATTGTATCTTTTAAGTTGTATTTGCTACATTGTTTGAGATGTACAGTTGGTAACCAAATATGTATATAAAGGTAACCAACTATTCTTTTGATAGTAACCAGAGAGTTACAATCTTGTTTCAGGACATATATCAATTGTGAAATGTACATGTAATAGTATAATTTGGTTTCCTAAACAAACAATATCACATTCATTACAAGATGCTGGATACACAGGTTGTTTTATGTTTTGATTACCATTAAAACATATTATGGTTACTGTTATGTAACTATTTGGTTACTTATTTATTATATTTGTTTTACTGTTATTTAATGGTTTTTGACTACTATTGTTGTACAATAAATGAGGTATTTTAGTTATTATTTATTGTATATTTTAAGTTGTGTTGTATACATTGTTTGAGATGTACAGTTGGTAACCAAATATGTATATAAAGGTAACCAACTATTGTTTTGATAGTAACCAGAGAGTTACAATCTTGTTTCAGGACATATATCAATTGTGAAATGTACATGTCATAGTATAATTGGGTTTCCTAAACAAACAATATCACATTCATTACAGGATGCTGGATACACAGGTTGTTTTATGTTTTGGTTACCATTAAAACATATTATGGTTACTGTTATGTAACTATTTGGTTACTTATTTATTATATTTGTTTTACTGTTATTTAATTGTGTTTGACTAGTATTATTGTACAATCAGTGAGGAATTTTAGTTATTATAAGGGTAACCATTTTAGTTTTTGTTAGTAACCAAATAATTAAAAACTTATATCAGAACAGTTATCAAGTGCTTAATGTACATGTGAGGGTTCCCATTTATCTAGCTGATGGATACTTTTAAATTACATAGTTATAAAAGTTATTTGAAAATGGTCTATGTCAGTTGGTAACTAAATATGAATATAGAGGCAATAATTTTATTTTAGATGGATAACCAAATTTACATAAAAATATTTCAGAACAGCTACCAATTGTTCAATGTATATGTTTACTTTATATTGATAACTCATGATGGAATCAAAAATTAAAATATTAATCAACATCAATTTTGGTTACTGTTCACCATCAAAAATGTTACCAACTATGTGGTTAATAGTTAATAGCAGTAAAAAATTATATATTCTTGTAAATAATTAAATTTGTTGTATTGGTTACTGTCAATAGCCATTGTCTAACAACTGAATAAACATTGTAAAGTAATCAAATCAATATTAGACAGTAAATGATGGAATTCGACCAAAAAACCCTGCAGTTCACCAGCGAAGCTAGTGACTTTTGATCGTTGACCCGTTTCCAATGAAATTAGGATCTGAAAACGCCAAAATCTGACACTCCAAACTTGACAGAAATTATCAAATTGTTACTGCAACCAAATAAACATTATACTGTAACCAATTAAATAGTATACAACAACCAATATATATAATCAGATTAGCAGTTGTATGAAGGTAACCAATGTATTCAATGAGTAACCACCAATATAAAAGAAACAATTATAAAACTGAATAACAGTATAGAGTAACCAAATAAACACCTTACAGTATCTAAATACATATTATACAGTAACCAAGATATATGTAATTAGTAGCCAAGATTATAAAAAATATTTTTACATTCATTTTACAACCAAAATAATCAGTAATGACTTTGTTACAAATTAAAGACTAACAGATGTATGAAGGTACCTACCAATGTAGTTAATCAGTAACCATATAATCACTATAAAACATAGTAATATAATGCAGTAACCATGATAATATTACACAGTAACCAAGTCAGTATTATATACTAACCAAATCCAAATTAGACAGTAACCAACATATATTTACTTAGTATACACAAGATAAATACATTCTGCATTGCATTTTTATAGTAAAAAATAACTAGTATAATTTGTTTGTTACCAACTAAAAGCAAATTTTTGTAAGAATGTAACCAATGTAGCTAACAAGTAACAATTAATATAAAAAATATAAGTAGAAGTGTACATTAATATGCTTCAGGAACCAATATTACAGTAACCAATTAATCATTACAGTAATTAAGTTTGCATTAGTCAGTAACCAAGTCAGCATTAGTTAGTAACCAAGTCAGCACTATAATTTTACAAAGTAACCAAGTCAGCATTAACAGTTGTATAAAGGTAACCAATATATATAATCAGATTAACAGTTGTGTAAAGGTAACTAATATAGTCAATAAGTAACCACCAATATAAAAGAAACAATTATAAACTACAAAAACATTATACAGTAACCAAATAAACACCTTACAATATCTAAATACATATTAGACAAGTAAACATTAATATAACCAATGTAGTTAACAAGTAACCATTAATATAAAAATATAAGTATAAGTATAATTAGATTAATGCAGTAACTAGTTCAGCATTAATGAGTATCCATTATATTTTTACATAGTATCCAAATCAGTATTATTCAGTAACCAAAATAATGTTAAACAGTAACCAACTCAGCATTAGTCAGTAAACATATACATATAATTGTTCATACATAGGTAACTATATGCATTTAATTGTTCAGTAACCATATATAACCATAGGAATTTGTAGTAACCATAGGTAAATATATACATATAATTTTTATACTGATACACCTCAATATTAGACAGTAACCAATACAATGTAGTCAATGAGTAACCTCAAATATATAATAATATATAAATCAGAATTAGTTAGTAACTAATATATCAAAGTCAACATTAGTCAGTAACTAATTCATCATTTTTCATTAACCAATTCAGTATTGTTCAGTAATATTATACAGTAACCATTATAATTTTAAACAGCATCCAGATCAGCAATATGCAGTAACCACAATAAAGTTACCCAGTAATCAAATCATCATGAATCAGTAACCAATATATTGTTACATAGTAACCTAGGAAGCATTAGACAGTAACTAGCTTATCATTAGATATTATAATGTTACAAAGTAACCAAAACATCAGTAGACAGTAACCAACATAGCTTCATACAGTAACCAAGACAACATTAGACAATATAATGTTACAAAGTAACCAAGACAGCATTAGACAGTAACCAACATATTGTCATACAGTAACCAAGATATCATTAGACAGTAACCAAGACAGCACTGAACAATATAATGTTATACAGTAACCAAAACAACAATAGACAGTAACCAACAGTTGCATAAGACAGTAACCAATGTTTTTGATGAGTAACCATTAATATAAAAATTCAGTAGAACTCGTTTGAAAATTATAAATTATTCAAATAAACAGTTAATGAAGAGTTTATATTTATTTAGTAACCATAATCTAAAACATATGAATGAATCAACCAAACGCTATAGGAATTTGTAGTAACCATTTTAATTGTGAAAAACTTAATAAAGGTAACCAATATACATATGAATACTGTAGTAACCATAGGTAACTATATGCATACGAACTTTAAACTCACATACCTCAGAGTTCAGATTTGTATCAAAGTTGCTGTGATATTGTTTTTGGTTACTGAACTTGAAGTTGATGCTGATTTTGTATTCTATTTCGTCTTCTTCGATCTTAGATGTTACCGAAATTGAACTTGAAGTTGCTGTGATCTTAGTTGTTGATGATGATTTTGTATGTCGCGATCTCAAAGGTGAGTCGAAAGGGAAACGTCGATAGAAGATTTGGATTTGTCCGATATCAATGTTGCATGTTGTGTTCAGTTGCTTGAATTTAGGAGCGGTTAGTGTTAGATAGGGCAGTCGGTAACCGACGTGTGCGTGATGTTAGCAATTTTATTATTGGGTTGTTTTATTTTTGTAATTATTTTGTGTATGTTTTATTTTTGTAATTACTTTCTAAATATTGTATATTAGTGTAAAGAACCCTATTATTAGGGCTGGAAACTTTTGGTAAAGCCCAAGTAGGGACTCTATTTAGGTGATTGGGCCTTCGGCATTTAATAGTCCGTTACGGGTTTAATTATACTAACCCAATTTGTTTGCGCCAGTTGATACTAACCTTATCTGTTGGGCCCCAGTTGATACTTGATAGTTGATAAGGCTTTTAGATTGATGATTCAGATTTCAGTGTTGAAGGGCTTACTATTTAGGGTCCTTTACATAAGTATACAACATATAGAAAGTAATTACAAGAAAAGTGCATCAACTAAATAATTACAAAAAGAATGTAATTATTACAAAAATAATACAATTTACATTAATAAGAAAACCTAAAATCAAGGACAAACTGCCATAATTAATAATTCAAATTCAAATATTTGGATCTAACAACAAAACTAAATTCAAATTCAAAATAATAATTCAAATTTAAATACTCAAATTCAAATCTTCATCTCCCTCACATACACTTTGAAATAATAGTCCGCCGCTACACCGCCGCTACACCTCACATACTCCACCGCTACACCGTCGCAAATCTCCGTTGTCCAAAACTAAGAAGAAGATTCGCCCTACAAAAAGTTTAAAAATAAATAAATGTAACTATTAATGTTCTGAAAAAAATTTTATAACTATTTTGTTACTCATAAATAATAAAATGGTTACCTTTGTATGAATGGTTGGCTACCAACTCCATCACATTCAAACGAAATTGGTAACTTAATAAAACTGAATTGGTAACCAAACTTTTATACCAAAGTAACCAAACTTTTATACCGAGATAACTAATTTATCTTCACACTTGTAGTATGAATTAGTTACCTTCGTTTGAAAGTTTGGCAACCAACTGCTTGAAGGTTTGGCTACCAACTGTATTACATGCAAAATAATTTGGAAACTGAATAAAATAAAATTGGTTACCTTGATATGAAGGTTTGGCTACCAACTGTATTACATGCAAACAGAATTGGTTACCAGCCCTCTCCTTCCCGCACGATTTACAGAGATCGCTTTATTCCCAGCCGATCTTCCTCCAATTTATCGAGTAGTCCGCCCACCCGGAATATTTATATAATAAATACGAAAGCCCTAATTTATATATAGAGAGAAAGTGTGGTGGCGGAAAGTCGCAATTGAGGGCGACGGATCACTGTGGAGAGATAAAGTATTTGAGTGGGAGATAGCTTATAGATAGATAGATAGGGTTTTGCTTTAAATTGGAAACACTGCAGACAAAGTTGGCAGATTCCGGGTGTATGACTAACTAATATATATATATATATATATATATATATTACGTTGAATTGAATGAAGAAGAAGGGGACTAACTACTGTTGTTATAGATGAGGAGAGAGAGAAAAAATCATGTGTATAACTAATTCATAAATTAAGGAATTTTAATTGAATACTAATTCCTTAAATTAAGGAATCCAAATTACACAAATATTGTAAATAAAGTGGGAAGTGTATTAGTTGTGTAAAAATTTTATGAATGGACTATTGTTGTAATTATTTTTAAAAATGTAATAGAATATGTAAATTACCCTACTATTTATGCATCATAGGCCCGACAACACAACTCAAAATTAAATGGGTCCATTTAGATTAACTATAATTTTTGGGTTAATTAATTATTTTCAACCCATATTAAAAAAAATAGACTTAAACCGGATATCAAAAAAACAAAAACAAAAACCGTGCATCTTTCTTTTCGTTAGTGTGACAACACATTGTTATCCAGAGTATTCATTCAATGTGTTGTTGTTTTCTGATTGGTCCATTTTCTATACATCTCTTCATTTATTTTCCTCTTCCTTTACATATACACCAATATTATTATAATAGAACAAAACATTTTTATGTATTGAAATGGTAATGGATTTAAAAATTAAACAATTTCAAATTGGCGTTTGGTTCATGGTTTTATAATTTTTATTTTGTCATATTCAAGTTTTAAGTTGAACCGTAACGGTTATGACCCCTATAAAAGTGTTCTGGTTTTGTCACTGTAGGTGAGTAGTGTTATTTTTAAAAATAATGCTAGAGACACAAATTATTCTATAAAAATTTTACAAACTGTTGATGTTGCATACTCTACCTTAGCATATTGTGTGAGTTCGAAGACTACATTGAAATAATTTGTTAATCAATATACTGAGATGAAGTATGCCACATTATCGGTTTGTAAAATAGTTTGTATGTGTAGTATTATCCTATTTTTAATTGCTTTGATTTTGCTAGTACTTTTCTGAATTTTTTGATATATTCTGTCTAATGAAAGTAATCGTAATGAAGATCCAATTCTGGTGTCGGCTTTATATTTTACAATCAGATTAGTTAAGTATACAAATTTTGGCAATTAGACATGATGATGTTAATTATGATTTTGTTGTTAATTAATGATGGTTCAACAGTTTGAATGCAAATTATTTGATGAATTTTAAGTTTTCCCACACATTATTATATAAAATAAAATGTAAATTAATTTCAAAATTTTAATTACATGCGGTATGATCGGGTTGAAAAGCAGTGTGGTTCCGTTCTGTCATCCGCTTCTGAGTTGAAGCCTGACAACTAAAAGAAATGATCGAGCTCTCCTTCTTGAATGGAGACTGGAATCAGGAGCCTGGTGGATCACCATTGATGCCATTTGATGACAGTGACATGCCAAGGAACAGTTCAGCTTCTAACTCACCTTTCAAATTGGTTTCTTTCTGGCTTATGAATGTAGATCGATCCAGTTTGACGATTTGAAAATGCAGTTAGTGTCAGTGGCATTATATATGCATATAGGGTTAACTAGAAGTATCCCGTTCTCAGACAGGCCATTTGAATGGGACCCAAAGTTTGACCTGAAACCCGGGAAGTATTTTCTTTGAAGGGATTTTTGTTGAATCAAAGAAGAATGGAGGCCAGGGACCGCTTTATGTGTATGTGTATGTGTATGTGTATGTTGGGTAATGCAATGTTGCCAAATTCAAGTCAACTTACAAATTATTGGGAATCTGTGAATGAATGTAGTTGTAGTATTATGTCCCAACATGATGATCAAATTGTGCTTGTTCTACACTATCCCAAGGCCTTAAGTTTGACGTCAAGAGGTATCAAGGGAGAATTAACAAGTTTAAATGAGAAACAGAGTTGTACATACTTTGATAAGGTTCCGGTTCTTATATCTTCTCAGTTGGGTCATCACTCAAAGTACCAAACTGGATCAGAAGCTAGCACTGCTGTCAAAAGCTTGCATGCCATTTCCTTGTGTAGACAACCTGGTGGCTGAAGAAGATGTGATGTTCGTGGCTTTCATAACTTCATTGATTCACAATAACGCAAACCATGAAGGAGGAGTGGATTGTTTGATCGATCGAGGTTAAAATAAAATAAAATTTAACCAAATAGAAGGATGGAACGAGGAAGATCCCTTCTATTTTAAGACAGTAACAGTACATAAATATTTACTTTAGTCATGTTTTGGTTTCACTCGTTAAGATTCTCCTGAAGAAAATGGTAATTACATTTTTATTTTCCACATATTATTGTAGTAGTAGTGTTTATATTAATTAATGAGAAAAAAGAGAATCAAATGAAAGATGAAACAGTTAAAATATGCGTTTGCCGGGAGTCGAACCCGGGTCTATTGCTTGGAAGGCAATTATCCTAACCGTTGGACTACAAACGCTTGTCCTGTAAGAAGCTACTGTGCTGCCTAGTGAGACTGTTGTTTTAAAAGAAAGAGATAGAAAAAGCGAAAAGAGTAGTGCTTGGCTGGGTTGAGGTTTGGGTTTGGCTAGGAATTGAAGGAATCCAAACTAAACTGGACTGGACTGGACTGGACTACCTTTCTCTTATGCAACTAAAGAAGCCAATTCCCATTGCAGACTAAAGAAAATAAACCCCTTCTTCCCAACTATATATATATTACTATTACATAACATTTAAATCCACAGCCCAGCCACTGCATTATTTCATCAGCTTTTGCTTCGACTCTGATTCACCTTAATTTCCGTTTCTCGGTTATATATATATATATATATATATATATATATATATATATATATATATATATATATATATATGTTGTAAAGAATAATTTTATGCTATGCTATCTCAGGTCATGTATAACTGTTGATACATAATAACCTATGCACTTCAAATTATTCACAAAATGTTATATGTAAATATATTATGATTATTCATGTATTGCTTTTCAATTGTAATTCTTACTTACAATCGAATGTTTTACCCATTTTGATTGATAATCAATACATGTATCCTCTTTTTTGTGTACACTTGATATTTAATTGTAGATTTTACTTCTTACTCTCTCCGTCCCAAATTATCTGCTGTTTTAGTAAAAAAAATTTATACCACAATATCTGCTTTTTTAAGATTTCAATGCATTTTTTCCATTTGTTTTCCAAATTTGCCCCTTTATCTTAATTGTTGATAATCATTACTCTCATTAATGCCTCTCCTCTTTTTTAAACATCCACATTCATGCCCCTCTCTCTCTCTTTAATTAATAATTGTCTCTCTTTATCTCTCTCTTCAATTAATGCGCTACTTTCTCTCTCTCTCTTCAATGTTTATTTCTCTCTCCAATTAATTAGCTGTTTTTTCTTTCTCTTCAATTAATAAAAAAGTCAGCACAAAGGGTATTTTAGTATTTTTATCATACATATTGGTATCTGTGTGAAACTCTAGAACAGCAGATAATTTGGGAAGGGAGGGAGTATTTTTTATTCTTTTTTTACTCTGTGTGCGTGTGAGTAGTATTAAATTATTAATCTAGTAAATAAGGTGAACAAAGTACGACTTCTCTCTGTAAGGCCCCAAGCCGGACGGCCAGCCTGTTATAAACCAACAAAACATGTCAAGCTTCGCTTCACTTACCCACAAATCAATACAAACACAATCACATCCGGTCCATCAGAATACTGTCTTTAGGCCACATGCCTCGCCCCATCGGCCTTCTCTGCCTTTCTAAAGCATGGACCTACGCACATCCTACCTCCACGTGGCTCCGTTTCATAATGTCTACGTAAAAGTCTCCTAAGAGTCTTTTTTTTATCCAATTATATATTAATATTTTAAATAATACTACCTTCGTTCCTAAAAGATTGTCGTTTAAAGTTTTTTCACATTGATTAACAAATTATCATTTACCAAGTAAAATTTGTTTGAAATTTCATCACAACCCCTTATGGGAAGTTAAAAACTATTAATACAAGAAAAATAATTTCTTGAGACAATAAGAGAAGGTAAACGACAAATTTTTTGAAACAAATTTTTTCTTCTAAGACGACAATCTTTTAAGAACGGAGGGAGTATAATTATAATTATTAAAAATTATGTTTAAACTATTAATAATCAAAAATTTATTATTTTTGAAAAACTTATATGAGTCGCATATCTTTTAACTTCTACAAGTTTACAAATTAATTAAAAAAATCAAAATAAAATTCAATTTATGAAATCAAAGGAGTATAATTGATAAACACGTATCATGTTTAAAAAATTCACCAACTCCTCATCCAGCTACTCTCATATATTAATACTAGTTTGCTTCATCTTTTTTTATAGGACTCGTGGCTTTGCACAATACGGAGAGGCCTGCAGGTGTGGGGTTAATTGTCCCACTAAAAAAATTATTTTATAATATATGAAAAATTTAAGTGTAATGAATAAATTAATTCTATTTAAATTTATAAATTTTTAATATACCGAATTAAATTAATTTTTTTATAATTTTTTCAATTTCATATTATTTTTACTCCTTGATGTATACATCTCTCTCTAATAATTTTAAAATAAATAATAATCTAATTTATATTATTTTTATAACATAAGAAATTAAAATTTTTATTAACAAATTTGTGATTAAAAAGGCGTATTAAAGGTATATATATATATATATATATAATGTTATTACTTGTTATATTAATAATATTATAACTAAATACATGTTTTACGTGTGCGATTGCTTCCCCCGAAACCTGTTAAATTATTTTAAACATCATAATATTTTGACCCCACTGAATATAAATCCGCTGATTTATTATATTTGATCTTTAATACTAATTAATCCGTGCATGTTTATATATTTAAAAGTAAAATAAAGATATGGTATAAAAAATAAATTCAAAAGTGTGGCTGATTGGTTTTCTATAAAAGAATGTTGCCTGTAATGCTCGGTTTCAAAAATAGTCTCATCTGTAAATTCATTCGCAACCTTATAAATATTAAAAATGTATTTTATTCATGTTTATTATTGAAATAATAAAATCATTAACTTAGTAATAATAAAATACATAAATTTATAATTAATGACAAATTTGAGGAAACCTCAAAACAATCGTCAATTAAAAGATAATTCTTTTTTTTGGGGGAAAAATTGACAAATACAATCCTTTTTCCAAACTTTCGACTATAAAAATAATTCCAAATTCATTTCAAAAAGCAAAAATCAGAATGGTCCAATTCCAAATTATATGCACAGTTTAAGTGGACGGGTGTGGTGTGAGTGTGACACTGACACTACGAGGTGGGGTCCGGAACCCAGTCGGAGTGGGATCCTCTGGAGGGATCATTCGACGACTGTCGTAATCTGTCATCCGTCTCAGTCCTATTCATATTCATATCCTCAATCATCCTTACAACCTCCTGCATTGCCGGCCGTTGATCGGGCACAATGGCAACGCAGGCCATTGCAATTTGCAGCAGCTGCACCAACTCCTCTTCAATGTTGTCGTACCTAATCAGCTCTGAATCGAAAACCTCCGCCGTCAATTCTTCACTGACCACCGACTGAATCCACCTCGGCAAATCTATCCCCTCATCGCCCAATGAGGCCTGATTAGGCGCTTTTCCGGTCAGTAATTCCAACAACAGAACTCCGAAACTGTATACGTCAGACTTGAAGGTGACTTTCCGGGTCTCGATCATCTCCGGCGCACGATAACCAGCGACGCGGTGGCTGGGAGAGCCTGACTCGTCGAAGAGTGAGTTTAGTCCGAAGTCGGATACGGCGGCGGCGTGGTTGTCATGGTGGCGGACGAGGATGTTGGACGATTTGATGTTGCCATGGACAACCCTTTCCGACACGTGTAGGTGAGCCAGACCTCTTGCAGCGCTCGTTGCTATTCTCATTCGGCTGTCCCAGTCTAGTGGCGGACGGCCTGATCCTCTGCTACCTACAACAAAAACCACCAGTATACTTGGAGATAGAAAATTTAATAATAAGAGTTGGTAGAGTGTAACACATGTCATTCAGTAATAATTTCTTTTATAAAAGGACAAGCTGAATATAGATAACCTTTGAGTCGGTAGTGTAAATTCACCAAAAAATTGTGGGGACATATTTGCAAGTGTAGCTTTACTGTCTCCTAAATGGATGGAGGGATTAATGTGAATAAGGAATTTTTAAAAAAAAAAAATAATAATATTAAATTGTTTACGGGAAGTTTCTTGGCTCTTGCTCTATCATCGTTGAAAAAGCAGGCTAAAGCGACAAGCATGCCATTAGGAAATCATGTTTGTTTGTTTAGATTTAAATATTATATTTGTTCTTAAAAGATTATCGTTTAAAATTTTTATATATAAATTAAATAATTATTTAATATTATTATTTAATAATTAAAATTTATTTAAAATTTCATTACTATCTTTTTATAGAAAATTAAAAACTATTAATACAAATGAAAGAATTTATTGGGACAAAGAGAGAAGGTATAGGTGATATAGGAAAGTAAATAATTTATTCTACAATAAAGTTATAAACGACAAATAAATTAAATAATTTTTTTTTATAAAACGACAATATTTTAGGAACGTATGGAGTATTAATTAATCGCACTAGTATTAAACTAACAATAAATAAGATAAAACTCATTTTTAATTTGGACAGAAAAACACAAGAACGGTTCACATTTATTATAATTGATTTGAGTGGGAAAACACAAAGACAATTCAGATTCATTCTAATTAATTTGGACAAAAAAAGGGTGGTAAGAGAAGAAAGAGGAGAGAAAATAAAAATAAGATTGTTAAAACAAAGAGAGAAGATTTTATTATGTTGTATTAATTTTTAATATAACAAATAGAAATAAGATTCAGGTTGGGTAAAGGAAGGAGTACTGTACACTTGCAAAATATGAAATATCATACTATATATAAAAATAGAATACACTTAATTTAATTTTTCTCTTCAAAATAAAAAAATTTCCCTCCAAAAAAAAATTGACACATTTTTCCCCCCAAAATATAATGTACTTTTACACGTTTAATAAAAAAAACTATTAATTTCTTTTATATCATTGTCCATTTAACAATAAAAATTATTTAATTTTAATTTCCTTGCATCACACAGGTTCAATAATTACTAGTACTTGCTATAAAATCATACCCAGACCCCTCACAATTATTACAAGGAAATGTCTTGGCGGACAGGTTTTATGGACAGGAATATTGGACCGATTGATTTTTTTTTATTTTTTTTGTGATTTTTAAAAAATATATAGTATTTATTTTAATTTAAATTTTTATAGAATACAGTGTTTTTAGGTATAATTTAAATACATATATAATACAGTGTTAAACAGTTAAAATTACACCTAAAAATACTGTATTCTGTAAAAATTTCAATTAAAATAAATACTATATATTTTTTAAAAATAAAAAAAAATCAACCGGTCAATATTCCGGTCCCGAAAACCTGTCCATGTAAAACTATTCTTATTACAAACGAGAATGTCAGAATAAAGACTCTTTAGTCTTTACAGTCTTACCTACCTGCCCACTCTTGCAGGCTACGGTTAAGTTGAAATAATTTTTCAACTAGTCTTGGGCGACCGGATTTTGAGAACCGGTCATGCAATCGATAATTTTTTTTAAGAATCTCAAATAATTAATATAATTTATTAAAATTAAAATTTTATAAAATTTAATAATTTAAATGTTATTTAGAAATATATAAAAATAATATTGTACAGTTTGCGCAACATTATTTTTTTTATATATCTAAAAAATACATAAATTACTAAATTTTATAAAAAATTCAATTTCAATAAATTATATTAACTGTTTGGGAGTTATAAAAAAAATTATATCAGTTCGTTAGACCGGTCGGTACCAGTGGACGCCGTAGAATAACTGATAATGAATCAAAAAAAATATATATTTTTAGCAAATTTGATTTTAATTTCACCATAACCGAATTCCTGTTGCACATGTGGGGTTACAAAAATTATTTTATGATACACCAAGAAAACCAGAACTCTCTAATTGGTTACCCTCTTTAATTTTAAGGGGAATGATATTGCTACTGTTTTTTTTTGGGAGTGATTAGCATGAAATTTATTTTTAATTAAGATGGTCAATTGATCAATAGAGTGCTGACACGCAGATAAACAGACGAGACTTATGTGTCTTAATATTTTATTGACCAATTAACTAACTTATCAACAAATAAACTTCATGTTAACGGGATCGTTTTTTCACAAACTTTTCCTTTAGCATTTTCCTATTTTCCTTCATACTTTAAAAGTAATAATACAATAATCTGACGAAACTGCAAAATTCAAGAATTTCCATGACCATAACAGCTAAGCTTCATTCTTGGAAAAAATTTATCCATAAACAAGTCCTCAATTATAGAATTGGGTAATATAACTAAACAAATCATGACTCATGCAATGAAGAAAGCCAAATTTATACATACCATGGAGAAGAGCAGATAAGCTACCAGCAGCCATGTAATCTGAAACAAGCAATTTCTCATCTTTTGAGAAGTAAAAAGCTCTCAGGGGCACCACATTATCATGATTTATTTTCCCCAAAGCCTGCATTTGCAATTCGAATTCTTTTTCAGTCAAAGCTACTTCTTTCAATCTCTTTACCACCACAGCCGTTCCCTCCTCCAGCACCGCCTTGTACGACGTCCCTACACTTCCTTTCCCTAAAACCTCCGCCGAAGCCCTCAACAAATCCTCCAAATCAAAATTATAAACCCCACCATTAACAAACACCAACTTATTTCTCCTTCCTCCCCCTCCTCCTCCTCTTTCCCCTGACACACCGGCAATATCATCTTTGGACGAAGAAGTTCCTGCCTCCGCCGCCACCGCCGCTGACCGCGTACCAACCGCCGGCTTTGGTTGCCTCGGAGGCTGATTCTCTTGCCTTCTTTTCATCAAACAGATGATTAAACATAGTAGAAGAAGTAAGAGAATTACGGCGCCACCGACTGCGATGGCTATAATGACTGCTTTGGATAATTTTTTGTGAGATGGGTTTTGTTTTGGTGGGGGAAAAGGTGATGGGGCGGGTGAAGGGAAGAACGGACACTGCTGCAATGGGCCGCCGCAGAGATTAATGTTTCCGGCGAATGCCGATAATGGGAATATGGTTAGTGATGTTGGGATTAAACCGCTGAGATGATTGTTGGACACATTGAAGTCCACTAAGCCTGGTGGATTTATGCTGGGGAGGAGACCAGAGAAATTGTTGTTTTCCATGAATAGTCTGGTTAAGCGGGTGAGATTATTGACGGATAATGGGATTTTTCCGGTGAAGTTGTTGGTGGAGATATCTAAACGAGTCAATCGAGTTAACTCGGGTAGACTCGGGGGAAACTGGCCGGAGAGTTGGTTGTTTTGTAGATAGAGACTGCGGAGGAATTTGAGGTTGGAGAAGTCGGCGGGGAGTTGGCCGGTGAGTCGGTTGGCGCGGAGGCTGAGGACTCGGAGCTGAGTTAGGTTTCCGAGTGTATTGGGTGGAATCGGGCCCACAAGACCAACGCCCGGGAGCCGGATAATGTACACGTAGGATTGATTCGGGTCGCATTCGACGCCGACCCAGTTGCAAGCTGAGTCTGACTGGTTCCATTGGAGGCGATTTGTGTGGGGGATTTGCGAGATGAAAGCAAGGAGCGCTTGCTTGTCCTGAGTCGGCTCCGAGTTGACACTCTGAATCTGTTGCAGCAGAAGCGAAGAAGTCAGGTACGATATTACATAAACAACAAATATACCCCGATCAGTTCCGGAGAACAGCACTCCCATTGATTTCTGTTTAATAATTGAAAGAATTAAGAGTTTTTTTTTTAATTTTTATTTGTGGGATTGGAATGGAAGTTGCTGGTGGACGGATCCAAAAGTAGTTTTCCGGCTAGAAGCCATTAGAGAGAATTGGTAGTGTTTGTTTAGGACATTTTTGTTTGGGATGAGGAGATAGAAAGTGAAGGGTGATTTGGTTTGGTTTGCAAGGAAGGAGAGAGCGTATATTATAAGCTTATGACGATGGCAAAAGAAAAGGAAAAAGAAGCTTTTTACTGAGAGAGAGAGTGCTGTCAGCCACGGTAGTGAAAACGTTTTAACTGTTATGTTTTAACCGAGAGTAAAATAGTACTACTATCTCGCAAATAGAGTAAACTAATCAGTCACTTTTGGTGTTTGATAAAATTTAATAAAAAATTTACTTTCTCAGCTCAAACTCATTATAAAAAGTGAAAAAGGGGTGTTATGTATGATCCAATTATAATTATTACGTACGTATACACATCAAATATATATAAATTAAAAATAATTTTATATTAATTTATTCTATTTTTATTACATAAATTTTTATATTAATTGCAATCCAATTTACTTGCATATTCATATATGTCATTTTTTCAATTTCTATCTCAAAATTGATGTAACAAATGAGTCCGCTTAGCTCAAATTGAGTTGGTGCTTTTATTTTTATGCAGATTTGGCAAATACATCCATGGAAAAACAATAACTATCTATCTAATAAAATACAAATAATTTTGAATTTTTCGCTCATTCAATAAATCATCTTAGCCGTCCAAAGTTTAAGATAAATTCCACCGTCCATAGATATATCTAATAAATCTATCTAATAAAATATAAATGATTTTGAATTTCTCGCTAACTCAATAAATCATCTTGGTCGTCCAAAGTTTGAGATAAATCACACCGTCATACATCTATCTAATAAAATATATCTCTCTATTTATCTAATAAAATACAAATAATTTTGAATTTATCATTCACTTAATAAATGATCTGAACCGTTTAAAATTTAAAATAAATCTTACTGTCTATTCAGTGCCGGAGACACGGGACCCAGCTAGTTATATCAATATTTTCTAAGTTTAAGTTTGTGATATTATATATGCAGAAATATTTGTTACCTTGATTAGATAATAATAAAGTTAATCATTACGGGATGTTGACACATTGCAATCAATTTGTATCGTAATAAAGTGATGTTTACTCACTCCATTACACCATTTTAATAATAATATAATAATAATAATGTGGAATTTAAAAAAAATGACAGTGTAGAATTGACTAATTAATTCATTAGCTAGCCAGATCTTCAAATTAAATATTATAGTAATAATCAAATTAATTCATTAGCTAGCCGGATCTTCAAAAATTTTTTAATGTAATAATTTAAATATTATAGTAATAATGATATATACAAATGTGACTGGATTCTTATTTGATTTGTGTTGCATTATAAATTATGTTTATTTTATTAAAAATGAGGTTTATAATGAAAATTCAAAGTCCATTACAAAAAGAATCCTAACAACAAAATCACAGTCAAATGGCTACAAAATCGTGCAATCATGTTGTTTTTGCCTTTTGTAAGGATCTTACGAGCTACGGAGGATGTAATTAAAATGACAAACTCTTTTTCTCTTTTCTTTTTTAAAATACTTAAAACATTAAGACTTTCCTATCTTCCTATTTTCAGGAATTAAATAAATTATATTTTCAAGAAATTATGAGGGAAGAAAAGTGCTATTAATTAAGTCCTTTTACACCGTATCTTTCAATTTAATTTGAAAATGAAAAAAAAAAATGGTGTCTTTGAGTTCTTTAATATAAGAGAAAAAGAAAAGAAAGTTAAGGAAAGTGGTGTTTTTGAATTTTAATTAGAGAATAAAATAAATTTTTTTTAGAAAAAGTGAAAAAATTTATTCTTAAATTTTTTTCTCTTTCCTTCTCTTCTTTAACTACTTTTTATTATTATTTTTTACGACTAAAATAATTCCACACAAGGTGTTAAGAGCGTAATAGAAATAGTAAGAACTTAGGGGCTATTTGTTTAGGACTGAATGACTGAATCGATCAGTCATTCAATATGTTTGTTTTGAAAAAAAAATCGTCTTAATGGCTGAATGGTCAGCCATTCAGACGATTTGGGCTGAATGGTTTAGTATTATATTTTTTGTTGAATGAGCTGAATGAAGACCTAATGAAGTTTTTTTTTAAATACAATATTAACTATTATATTAAGTAATATTAAATAAATTTATAATAATTTTAAATTTTTTAGAAGGGTAAAATAATAAAAATATGTTACTTAGATGTTTTAAATATTTTAATTATCAAATAATTTTTTTCATTCAGATTCATATTTACATTCATTCAATTTTTTTTAAACACCCTCTTAATTTCAATCAAGTGTTTAAAAACTTTAGGGTATGCATTTAAAAAAAATAAAAACCCAATTTAAATACGTACACTACTTGATCACTGTCAAGATTTGAGCCTAAAGTTGAGCTAAAGCTTTTGTAAGAACTCAATTTTTTTTAATAAAGATGATTTTTCAATAAATATTATTTTTGAATATTATGAAATGAATTTGATATAACGTTATAGTTGTGGGTAATATTTATAAATTTTGCTAAGTATGCAAGTTGTTATAAAATATTCAATTGGTCGGGAATATTCTTTTTGTCGAAAATATTCGTACAACGGTACAATCATTGGTGGACCCCACAATAGAATTATTGTCGATTTGAGAAAACGATAAAATATTTTATAAATAACGGCAGAGGTGTTATTGTTAAAACTGTTGAACTACCCGGTAGTAAAAGTACAGTAATACGCGTGGTTGCATAGTAACACACAGTATTGATTATTGATGCTTACGTGAGAAGTCACTCATTTATACTCAATTATTGCTACAGTAATTGCTGTATCATATCTCTCATATTATTGATTCGATTATTGTCACAGTATCATCTGCATTATATGTTATATTATTAAATCAATAATTGAGATGACAAAGTTATTCATATTATTAAATTGTAATATTTACAATGTCTAGAAGTTCTGTCAATGAGAGGTTTGGTCACCTAATTGTGCGCCAATAGAGAGAAATCCTTATTGGAAAGCCCCCTCTTTCCTGGGAACAACCTGGTTGCTAAATATTGTGAGTTATAATATTAATGATGAATAAGTTCGTGTTGATTAATGATGAATTTGATAGTTTCATTGTGTTGAGATTATTTGTGTTAGTAGAAATCGACATCTATTCCGATGATAATTGATGTCTGGAGGTTATATTGTTCAATTGGGTATTCGGAGAACTTTTCGTGTCGGAGTACTATTCACGAGTTACTATTCACCCTATTACTATTCACTCTAGTATTGTGCATTCGGGTATTTGGGTACAATATTATTCCATTAGGAGATGTGATAATTTTTCAGATCGTTGGTTGAAGTTATATTAGTGCATCAATATGGACCGCTGGTGGAAAGTTATAATAGTGAATCAATATGGATCGCTGGTTTAAAGTTTTAATAGTAAATCAGTATGGACCGTTGCTTTAAGTTTTAATAGTAAATCAATCTGAACCGTCTGTTTAAAAGTAAATCAATTTGGACCGTTCAGAAATTAGTTACTATTCAATCCATTCTTCTATAAATAGAAGCTCATTTCTTCATTATTTCTTATGAATTCACTGAAACTCTAGAGAGAGAAATTATAGAGAGAAAGAAGAAGAGTATTCTGCTATTTCACTACTTCGATATCAAGTGTCTTTTACGGTAAGGGGTGTTATTCTTTCTTATTCATGATGAGAACTTCTGTTATTCCATTCTTTATTATTCTGTTGGAATAACCTGTATACGCGGTATACCCTATACTTGGTGAATTCCTTATGTTATTCTATTCTTTATTATTCTGTTGGAATATCATGTCTGTGCGTTTTACGCCAGACCTTGTTCCGTCTGTATTATTCTGATGGAATAACCTGTATACGCGGATTCCCCTATACTTGGTGAAATCCTTATGTTATTTTATTCTTTATTATTCTGTTGGAATATTCTGTCTGTGCGTTTTACGCTAGACCTGGTTTCGTATTTATTATTCTGTCGGAATATCTGTTCTGTGCGTTTACGCTGGACCTGATTTCATATTTATTATTTTGTTGGAATAACCTGTTTGTGTTATCTATCACATGTCTGTTGATTTCTATTGTTATTCCATTCCTTATTATACTCAATTGGTTAAAATTTTGACTTCTATACTCCATGAAATTAGTGGAATATCATTGATATTTGCGCTTCATCCAGTATCTTTTCATGAAAATATTCTTTTGAGCATTCTTAAATTTTACTCTATAAAGAAGTATCATGTTGACAATTTGGACGTTATTAGTTCTTGGATAAACTAATTCTTGAACTTGTTTTATTGAATTCTTATATCATTGTCATCATTCTCATGTTTATATTTTTAAAGTCATCTGTGGCCTGTAGTGCATAGATGGACTTGGTATGATTATGACCAGGGATTATTTGGTATAATCATCACCGTAATGTTACAAATGATGTGGTAAAAGTCCTCATTGGCCCGTAGTGCATTGATGGACAGTTGTTGGCATGATTATGACTATTGATGAATACACGAATATCCTTGGGCCGTAGTGCATGGATAATTTGTGGTCGTGACCCTAATGAATATCCTTGGTCGTAGTGCAGGGATGATGTTGATTATTTATTAAGCTGAGTTTCAGCGATAAAAGTGATGAAAAACCTTTTAAATCATAAAAGATAGTAGATTTTATTCTCTAATTGACTCTTTTAATGGATTGCTTATTAAGCAGGGACTAGTCGGGGAACGGAGTGATGATCCAGATGATAGTATTAGTAGTCCTCACTATTCTGTTAAATAGTGTGACAATAAATGTAATAAGTGTGACGCCCCCAAAATTAGGTATACATCACCCATCTTGAGTCGTCAGATACATGGTACAGAATTCAAATACAACTTACTAATACCACTGTCGTGTATAATACGACAAAATACAACTGTGAGTTTGAATACAATAAATATCCACTAGAGATCATACAAACTCAAAAGGAGTCCTCAATACAATTATTGTCACACTATTTAACAGAATAGTGAGGACTACTAATACTATTCTCTGGTCCATCACTCCGTTCCCCGACTCGTCCCAGCTATATTCTCATTTCCTGAAGAGAACAGTGAAAGAAAGGGTGAGCTCAACTAGCCCAGTAAGAAATATTATGACTAAGATAATGCAGAATAAATTATCATTAGCCTTCAACAGTGTTAAACTGATAAAATACAATAAATATCAAGTTTAACTACAGTGGAACCAGCAATCCATTAAAAGAGTCAAGTAGAAAATAAAATCTACTATCTTTTATGTTTTAAAAGGTTTTTCATCATCGTTATAGCTGAGACTCAGCTTAATAAATATTCCACATCATCGAATCACCCCCGCACTACGGCCAAGGATATTCTTTAGTATCACGACCACAATTATTCATGCACTACGGCCAAGAATATTTGTGTATTCATTAATGGTCATGATCATGCCAACAACTGTCCATCAATGCACTACGGCCAATGAGGATATTTAATTTTTACATCATTTGTAATATTACGGTCATGATTACACCGAATAATCCCTGGTCATAATCATACCAAGTCCATCTATGCACTACAGGCCACAGATGACTTTCAACAAATTATAAACATGAGGATGATGACAATGATATAAAAATTCAATAAAACAAGTTCAAGAATTATTTTATCCAGAAATTATTAACGTCCAAATTTTCAACACGATACTGTTTTGTGGTGTAAAATTCAAGAATGATCAGAAGAATATTTTCATGGAAGGATACTGGATGAAGCGCAAATATCAAGGATATTCCACTAATTTCATGGAGTATAGAAGTCAAAGTTTTATCCAACTGAGTATAATAAAGAATGGAATAACAAAAGAAATCACCATGCATGCGATAGACCGCACAGACAGGTTATTCCAGCAGAATAATAATAACGGAACCAGGTCAGGTGAAATTCACACCGACAGGATGTTCCAACAGAATAATAAATAATGGAACCAGGTCCGGCGTAAAACGCACAGACAGGATATTCCAACAGAATAATAATAAAGACGGAACCAGATCCGGTGTAAAACACACAGATAGGATGTTCCAACAGAATAATAATAAAGATGGAACCAGGTCCGGCGTATAGCACAGACAGGATATTCCGACAGAAATATAAAGACAGAATAGGAAATGGATGTCACCAAGTATAGGGTATTCCGCGTATACCGGTTATTCCAACAGATTAATAATGAATGGAATAACATAAGGATTTCACCAAGTATAGGGTACACCGCGTATACAGGTCATGTATAGGGTATGCCACTTTTACAGGTTATTCCAACAGAATAACAAAGAATGAACATAAGTTCTCTTCAAGAAGAAAGAATAACACCCCTTACTTTATTTAGGAGACGGAATACTGCAGTAGTGTAGTAACCGAATACTCTTCTTCTTTCTCTCTTATTCTCTCTAAACTTTCTCTCTCTATAGCTTGAGCGAATTCGTGAAAAATAATGAAGCCCTAGGCCTCTATTTATAGAAGATTTATTACTATTTACGAAAGTATTTACTATTTACGAAGGTAATTACTATTGACGAAGGTAATTACTATTTACGAAGGTAATTACTATTTACGAAGGTAATTATTATTTACTAAGGTAATTATTTTTTTACTAAGGTAATTATTATTTACTAAGGTAATTACTATTTACGAAAAAGATTCTTGGATGATGACATATGGCCCCCCATAATTAAACTTACCACAAACGTCTAATAATAGACTCTTTATATACATCAAGGATTGAATAAAAATTATCAGAAATCATCAACACATATTTAATCTTTCAACAATTATTAATCATTTATAACTTGTCGTCTCAATTATTGTTTAAATAATATAGCATATTATACAGATGATACTGTGACAATAATTGAATCAATAATATAAGAGATATGATGCAGCAATTACTGTAGCAATAATTGAGTATAGCTGAGTGACTTCTCATGTAAGCATCAATAATTAATACCGTGTGCTACTATGCAACAACGCGTATTACTGTACTTTTACTACCGAGTAGTTCAACAGTTTTAACGGTAACACCTCCGCCGTTATTTTATAGAAAGATAATTTTGTCGTTTTCTAACTACGACAATACTTTCGTTGTGGGGTCCACCAATGATTGTGCCGTCGTACGAATATTCCCCGACAAAAAGAATATTCCCCGACCAAACGAATATTTTATAACAACTTGCGTACTTTGCAAAATTTATAAATATTACCCACAACTATATATATTTTATCAAATTTATTCCATAATATTCAAAAATAATAATTATAAAAATTCATCTTTATTTATAAAAACTGGGGTCTTACAATAAGGACTTATTCTGAGAGTGGATATTGTCTAGAAGACAATATTTATATTAAAACTCACAACTTTCTTGTTGTATATTAAATATTGTATTTGTATTCTGCACCATGTATCTGGCGACCCAAGATAGATGATGTATACCTATTTTAGGGGCGTCACAGCTTTGGTGTTCCCATGCCTTCTTTTCCTTTCCACCAACTCATCATCCCTTGATATTGATGGTAACAATAGGTTGCTAGGCCTAGGAACATATGAATATTTTTATACCATTATAATTAGGATCCAGTTATTATGAAATTAACTTAATGATAAATTGATTAATATAGTGTTGACACGTAAAGAGAGATCACTTCCTGAAATGCGTATTGATACTATATTAATTATTTAATCAAAGTTAACTTCATACTAATCACACACACCCCTATAATTATATTATACTATTGTGTTTGTTGAACCATAAACTGACCAAGGACTAATATGAAGTTCCAAATGTTTAATTGGAGTTTCCCTCTTTGTTCATCTGGGTATTTGGTTTTATATTCTTTAATTTATGTTATGTGTCGTGGTTTTAGCTTTGCTTATTTTCTTGTTTATCTTTTTCTACATAAAGATTACTACTATATATATATATAGGCTATAATTATGGGAAGGAACCAAAAATGAAAGAAATTTATGTAGAGGAGCTTTCCATAATGGGTAACAATTAGTACAACTTACAACTCGGAAAATATACTAACCAATAATCGTTATATATTGGAAGAAACGGATTAAGTTATCATGAAATTAAATTTATGATAAATTGATCAATTGAATAATACAGTGCTGATACGCAGAGAAAGATCATCTCTCAGTCTGCGTGTCGATATTAGATTAGTCAATTATTCAAAATTAACTTCATGTTAATCACTCCCGAAAAAATAATCTCATTATACTACTGTTATAAATTAGACGAGTCAATTTCAATTATTTTAAAATTTAAATTTGACATAAATTTATTTAGTTTATATCAATACAATTATGAATATTATAAATTATCAAAAAAGTAATACTAGTTAAAAAGTTTTATGTTTTCAAAACTTATTTAAAGTATGTCAATTTTAAATTTTAAAATATTAAACTTATAATTCAAAATGAATAGAGTATTAAAGATATATTTTTTAAAAAAATTATTATTATAATAAATTTGAGAACATTGTGTCAATGTGTCATAAACGTATCTCATCTCTATTTCTCTTCTTTTCAATTTGCCTCAGTCGTATATATTATTTGTAATAGTAACTATACAATGTTTTCAATAATAAGATTACAATAAAGTGATTAATTTTGTTAAACAATTTAGAATCATTAGAAACCTAATATTTACAAAAGTATAGGAGGAAGAAGCAAACACCTGAAATATACAATCTCAGTCTCAATTCCTTCTAATATATGCGTCTTTCTCTAATATTTATAAATTACATGATAATTTAGCTTAAATTATATAAAAAAATTATGAATTAATTTGTGATTTGAAAAAACTATTAGGAGTCTATATATAATGTAATTATTGATTATATTACTATTTCAATCAAATAAATACAGGTCCTACATATGCAACGTAAAAGTAATCCAAACCCGAACTTTTTTAATTATCTATTTTGTCGTAGAAATTAAGGAATAGTTTCTGTTTGACTATAATCAATTTCTCGTTCACTAATGGTCAGTTTCCAGATGTCTTAAGCTTCTCAATTCTCATTCTGCGTCATTGGCGAAAATTAATTTTATATACTTCAATATTATCTGTTGTCTTCAATTCAATTTCAGGGACCAAAAACTAGTATTGATTAATTTTGTAGATAAGTAGCTTTGTTCATTTAGATCATAACTCTCCCTTTGTCAACCTGACAACAACCGAGTGGATTTGGATCAAACGGGCCGGAAGAGTGGCGAAATGAGCCAAAAATGGTTGAGTTTTACTGTGCTAAAAATCTGCACTCCAAAGCTCGGCCCGTCCGCCATGAGTCGGGACTGCCCGCAGGCCAAGACCAATTCATGTTTAACGCACCTACTTTGAAAATATCATAATTTGTTCTTCCGATATCGAAATGAGCTTGTTCTTACGTCATTTTCTTCCTTGTAACATCCTCTGATGAAATAATTTTCGAGATTCTCTAACTTATTGGAAATTTGGCTCAAAAACCATTCGAGAGTCGGTTTTTACCGAATGACGTTTTCAACTTGAGAAGCTTCATTAATTGCTTATCCAAAATCGGACTAAAGAATAAAACTTGTAATTTGATAAAAAAATATCATTTACTGTATTGGGGGAGTATTGTCTTTACTAGAAAGATTTGGAAGCAAAAATCAAAAGATTTGGATCAAGTATTTCCTTTTGCCGTTTTAATCAACTCGGATGACTCAGACATTAGACGGACAAAACCAAAACTCGTCCTGATTAAACAGGACTAGAAATCGGTTTTCATGCTCTTAATATTTTACTACATATTGATACGAGTCGGCGTTATACTGGTATTTGATCAAATTGGTTGTTTGTTCCGAAAATTTTAAACATCACCTAAAAGAAAACTTTCTGTAATCATAACTGAAGAATCTTTCATACGGCGAAGATAGTAAAGAATCTTCCAGCCATGGAGCGCGAAAAAATGTAAGTATCTTTTAACTTATAATTTCGTCTTCTTTGTGAACGTTACTCATTCGCGCTTCCATTATATTTGTTTGATTTTTTGGTTATTTTGGCGTTAATCTTTTTTGTGATTAGATTTTGGTTCTAAGTTTGCGTTATACTTTTGGGTTTTTTCAGACGCGGTAATACCGAAAAAAGAAAAGTGGGTTTACACTAATTCATATAGGGTTTATGTTTTATGTATTTTTCGCATATGGGTAGTTTCTTGTTGTGGTTGATGGTATTCTTACATATTACTTGCATGTTACACATATATTGTATTTTTCGTTTCATGTAACACTAGGCTTTTTGGTGGATTTGTGTCCCAATTTTGGGTTCTTGGTCTCTGACATTGATGGGTTTTGCCAAGGTCTTTTTGGTTTAAGAAATATTTCAATCTATTGCATTATTCTTATTTCTTCGCTGGGTCTATTTCGGGGTTTGCTGTGAGTGATGCATTTTCCATGTTCAAGAATGTTTTTTCTTCTCCTTCTCTGCTTCTCTGGGTTCTTTTGTTATTGTGATTCAATTTTTGATTATTTTCTCTCTTGATTAGTGGGTGTGGGTTTTAGGTGTAACCCTTTGAGATTGTTTGTCCTACCATTTTCATTTGAATTATGTTATCATGAGGTTTAAGAGTATTTTATTCTTGTTTTGTTGAAAAATAGTATGGATGCTTATATACATGATTATCTTGTGAAGAGGAAATACAATGCTACTTCAAAAGACATTTCAAGCTGAAGCAGCAGTATCCACCAACATCAACGGTGAGATAGATTTTAAAATCCAGGCAAAACAGGGTTGAAGTGCTTTCTAGCTTTGCAATTGATGCTCCAGGTGGTTTTCTCTTTGAATGGTGGACAGTCTTTTGGGATGTATTTGTTGCTAGGATCAGGCCGCAAGTACCAGGTGTTGTACCTTATAATGAGGTGCGGTTATGGATGTATTTGCGAGTTTCTTTTCTTTTCTTTTCTTTTTGGGGGTGGGGGTGGGTGTGGGGGTGGGGGTGGGGGTGTTTAATTAAGTGTAATTAGTAGTTCCAATTGATGTCTTGCTTTATGTATGTGTTCATTTAAGCGCTTACAAGACATAAATCTATATCCTACTTGGGCATTTTTGATGTGGTATACTTTTCTGCCGCCTAGCTCTATGTAGTCTTCATAAACTATGCTGAATATCATATTATAATAACTTTTGGGACTTAATAGCAATAGATTTAATACGTATGCGTTCTTATTTTGTTATCAATTACTAAAAGAATGAGCACTATGATGTCCATTGCACTCATCAAAGGAAACCATCGAAATAAAGATGAAGTTGTTTGTATCACTTTAATAATTTGCGTAGCAAGTTCATAATCAATTTTAGTTGTTATACTTATTTTACCATGGGAAAGAGTGTTTTTCTTCTTTTTTTTAATATAAAAAAAATTAAAAAAAATAAGAAATCGAAGTTACTCTTTTATTGTATGATTGGTACCGTTTCATTTTTATTGGATCACAATGAGATTTCAGAAATTAATTTTTTGACTTTTCTCTGAAGCATGATAGAATTTTATTTTTATAATTTTTGTAGTTATACAGGAAATTTGAAGGTCACAACTATAAGGAAAAAAGCTAGTAAATTAATAAAATTGTGTAAATATGAAGGATATGTGGACCATGATTTACTTGGAATACTTCTTTTCATGATTTCATTGTTAGCGTAAAGTCATTTTAGATTTTAGCTTATGATTTTATGGTTCTGAGTGTGGCAGGCTCAAATTGTCCAAGAACAGGAGAAGCAACAACAATGGTACCAAAAATCCGTAATATGACCACTTACAAAGGGAAATTCAAAAGCAGCTGCAGCTGCTGCAGCAAAGAGAGGACACCCAACCTCAACATCGAACTGCCAGTGTCATTCGTGCAAGGCAACAACGGATTTCAGATTTTTCACCCACGAAGATGTATCAGGAAGTTTTAAGGCTTCCATTTCCAAATGATCCTTTAAATGATGCAAATATGATGGTATTCATTACATCAATGATATTCTAAGCAGTTGGCTTTTATTATTATTATTATATTTTTTTATCATGATTCTCTCTGTACTTGACATGCAATATAAATCTTTATAGCCAAGGTTTGGAGACAATATGAGTCACATTTTGGATTCAAATCATGCCATAACACTGGAATCACTCACAGTCCAGTCAAGGTGTCTCTTTATACTGATCCAGTTATTTTATTTTTTCTCTTTTCTGTTTTACTTCCTGAGCAAACAATAACTTTGGCCTGTCACTAATGTTTGATCATGTTGTACTTTATTTAACTGCCCCTGTGTTATTCGGACTCTTCACTTTGTCCTGAAGTACCCGTGTCCGACACCGTGTCCAAAAATTGGATACTTCACTTGGATACTTCACTTTAGTGTAAAAAATTGGCAAAATTGAGAAGTACCCGTGTCGGATACCGTATCCAACCGGACACTCCATCCGAGTCCGAGTAACATAGAACTGCCCTCCCCCCAGGTATGCACCATATGCTACATCTGGGGGCATTTCAGGTAGTCTTCATCCATCCAAAAATGAAGGGGTTTACCAATTTGCCTTTGAGGGGATGGCCATTAATGGTAAGTTTTACAATTTTAGTTATGGGTGTGCATTCTTATATACAAAATTCCATGACATACAACATTACATTGTGCATACTTTATCTAAAAATACCATTTTCTAGAAATTGTCTTGGATTTTTTTTTTTGCAAAAGTTTATGATTTCATTCCATCAGAGTGACATGCTATGAGTAGGGACTGTATAAATCCAATAGTAAGCTTCTATATAGAGTTTAATGATTTAGATCATGTCTTTTAATAGTGGTTAACTATTCAACGGTAATGCAAGTTGTTAAACATGATATATATGAAATGAATTGGATGATACATTAAAGGAAAAACCAACAGATGACCCATTCAACTTGGCACATTTTAAGGATTTGCCGACTGATATTTAATAAGATGCAATTGGGTCATTGAACTAGTTAACTTTATAATTGGAACATTTCGTTAAAAAGGTTGATTGGACGTCAAATTGGTTCATCTATTTTCATACTAACCAATTCGACGTCCGGTCAATCCTTTTAACAGAATGTTCCAATTATTAAATTTTATATAGTTCAATGATCCGCTTGCAATTTTTTAAAGATCAGTGAATGGGCCATTTGTGGGTTTTGCGGAACTTTTGCCAATATTTAATCAACTTGAGTTTTGTTGGAAATCCTCCATCTTGTGTATTAGGCCCCGCTGTACTGAAAACAATCAATAAATTCTTAGTTTTTGTGAACAATATTTCCTAGTTTTGCTTCCATACTTGGCTAGTTAAGGGACCTTTTAGTTGTGGGGTCCTAAAATGATAGATTCCACGGCACGCTTGCGTGAGGTGGTTGTCGCCTGGATCTTTTATAGCACAGTTGTTGGGTGAATTGCTTGCAACACCTTAACCACTCGCCTATATGTAGACGGTAATCTTGGTACAATTGCTCGTGTTTGGAAATATGCGTTGAATGGGCACCAACGACACCTTGACCCCTCGCTTATATTGAAGCGGTAATCTCGGTACAATCGACGATTTATGTGGTAGAAGACGCCACACACAACAATGAATTGTTGTATGATAAGTTAAATTGAATCTCAAAAAAGTTGTAAGACCCTAATTTTTTATAAATAAAATTGAATTTCTTCTAATTATTATTTTGAATAATAAGGTGTTAATTTTATATAATGCTTTGGTTATGGGTGAAATGTGCAAATTTTACACCGTCTTTTGAGTAAGAATTTCTACTTGAATAATGGTACAATAAGATGCAATGTTTTCAGAGCTTGCTGCCCATTAATATTGAAGAGATTCTTAAACTAGGGGTAACTAGTATGTACCCACTGGGGCTCCAGCCAGAGGGTTTCAGATGATAGGTCTGGGAATGCATGTCACTGTTTATACTCATGGTTTGTCTTGATCTGTTGGAGTACACCCCTGTGTTGATGTTGTGATTGTCATATGTTCTGATGAAATTTAGAATGACTAGTCCAAAAACTAACAATGAAAAAAAATTCCAGGTTAAAGGTAGTTTGTTTCGGCCTTCCGTGTAAGAATGCTTTGGGGTTGTTTTTCTTTCACAGGGTAAGACCAGCATCACCGGCAAAAGTGTCGAGGCCATCTGAACTGCAAAGTGACAGAGAACGACATTTTGAATGCCAAAATTCAGATTCCATGGACTCTTTGGCAGTGGAAACCAAAGATTACAAAAGAAACCTTAGCATATCTGTGTTCCTTTCAAAGCCAATTTTAGCTCTGCAGTTCAACTGTCTAAAGATGCAGGTTGAATCTCCAGTTGTAGTTTCTCAAAACTCACAGAACTCGTAGAAAAAATTGATTGTGTTCTTCCCCCCCACCCCATTTTGCTAACATATACTTTCTGCAAGCTGTTGGAATTGCTGCTATGTAATACCCTCCTTCCCAAAGGGAATGGATGTCACGCAGGAACTTAACAAATACAGTCCTGTATTAATTTCAAAATAGATTGAATGCTACCGTCATAAAAAATCTGATTTGACATTAGGGTTGAATACCATAATTTCCGAGTGATAAATTTTCCTTGCCGCGTTAGAAAATCGTGCAATTACCGCGTGACTAAGAGATTCGCATAAACCAAATAGGAACCAAATTCGTGGCTGTCAAGTATTTTACTAAATCCATGTAATCACATATATATGTTGATTTCCGTTAAGATCTGATGGCCCCACGTGACATATATATGTTGATTTCCCATATGAATGTTAATTATTCGAACTGGCACACATCTTTTTTTAATTTATGCTTCCCGTTCATGCTGCTGAATTGATTTGTCCTTGATTGTGAGATTGGACTTTAATTTTGGCTTGTATCAAATTGACTCATACTTGTGTCTCATGCTCTTTAGCCTTCTCTTTGGGTTTCCTTGCTTTAGCTTCAACTCAAACACTTTGGATCAATCCATTGAGATCTTGTTTGAACCTCTTAATTCTAGCTTTGCTTGACTCTTGTTTGAGTGTCCACGCATGCCATGTCCTCATCATAAAGTACGACCTGCATGCACGGAAACTTTACTTGTGCTTTTCCAATTATCAGGGTGAACATCGACCTAGACTTCTTCAGCTGCAACAGCCTCGGATGCAGTCCCCTCAAGCCTTACACCAATTTCAGTTACAGAGACGATATATGCTTCAAGCAGAGCAAAAATTACCATTGTCGTCTGTTAACAATTCGGAGAGTAAAAAAGTAGGGATGCTTATGATCAGATTGTGGGCAGTGGGAAGGATGGCATAATTTCTGCTTGTGATTCTGTTTCCAGTGGTCGATCTTTGGTGCAAGTTGGGCATCCTGTTTTGTCTTGTGGAGATATAGATATGCTTCTCAAGGTTCCATATTTTTTATAGTTACTACTGAATTTGTTTATAACTCTGTCTGCTGCTCAATTTTTTAGAAGTTTCAAGCTTCTTTTCCATGAGGAAGCCTTACTTTTGTTGTTGGGAATTTTTTGATGCAGCAGCAACAAATGCAGAGCAGTCATGAATATCAGCAACAATATCGACGGGGTGCACTTCTCAACAAACAATCACAAACTTCAAACTACCACATTCACAAGCAAGATAACATGGTTGGTGCTGGCAGCAGTGCGGCGGGAGGTAGCTTGTCAGTTGTCAAACACCACTAGAGGAAATGATCAGGTTTGCTAGTTGCCATTGTTATTACAGTCATTGGGGTTGCTGATGTCGAGCATAAGCTATTTAATCATTGATTCTAGAAAATTGCAAAATAACATGTGCCTTTTCATGATTGTGTTCTTTTCTTTTATGAAATCTGCTATACATTGCGAAAGTTTTCAGCCGAATATAATTGCGACGTATGTGCATACATGGGATAAGTAGGAATTAAGAAGGTTCCCATTTTAATTTATTATATCTTATCGCATACACTTTCACGTTAGTCGCAATCCAACCTCATCAAATATTTGTCGACATTTATATCATTTTTCTTCTTTCATACATTATCTACTGTATTCATGATGAAAGTTGATCACCAGAATCATTGTTTAAGAATATGAATTTATCCCAACTTCTTTCAATATATATATATATAATTTTCTAGACATCCAAATTCAAATTTATTAAATTCGATTTTGTTTGCTCATTTAAGGCTTCAAAAAATCGAACTGGGCAAAAGAGAAAGCGTCCGATATCATCTTCAGGTTCTGACAATAGTGTCAGAACGGGAAGTACAACTAAACCATCCCCAAGTTTAGCACCATCAATACCCTCATCACGCACAATAGGGGATGTGTTATCAACGCCTACTTTTCCACATAGCGAAGGATTTTCTCAGCCTTCATGTATGTTTGGTAATAATGGTGGTGGAACACTTGGTTCAGCAGCAAATCAATCGGTGAGAACTTCTTAACTACCAAAATTATCTTTCAATGGGAAGCAATTATTAAGAAGTTTGTTCTTATAAACACCATTGCATTATGCAGCTGTTTGTGAGAGAGAAGCCATTGCTAAGTTTCTTGTAAAGGAAAATGCTGACACAGATGTTCACATGTTTAATTAATAATTCACAAGTTTCCCAATTTTCTGTTCACACTAGTCAATGATTTCATTAATTTTTTAACAGCTTGGAATTGCACATGTTTAATTTTTTGTAGAAACTGACTACAAGATTATGGTACATTTGTTGTTTTGTCTATGTCTTCAACTCAAAGTCATTATTTTTCGTAATATTTAGTTTTGAATGTTTTCAGTGCTCAAAGTCAAATTGTCCTGATTAAATTGAAATGTCCTAGATATAAGGCTAGCACTTAGCATACTTTAAGGAAATATTTTCATCACCAAATGGATATATTGATTTGCAGGGTCAGATGGAGTGTTTTGTAAGTGATCAATCTTTAGATGACAATGTTGATACTTTTTTATCTAACGATGATGCATTTCGTGGGGTAGATACAAGTGAAGGTATGACTAATTCCATTTTCTTTCTGTTGGGTATATTGCACCTATTTTGAATTGAGGGCATTATGATTTATTGTTATATAATTAGGTTCAACGTTCTCGAAAGTTGGGAGCATCCATGCAAATCAAGTTGATTGTTGTCACCTGTCATCAGATGGAAAACTGCTTGTGACAGGTGGGAATGATAAAAAGGTGAGGGGGTGTATTATTGCACAGAAGAATAAATAACTCGGAGGAAAAGAATTTCTGGTTCTAATATAATTGTATTTCCTGATTTCCTTTAATTACATACTCCATCCGTTCCAAAATTAGAGCTGCATTTCTAAAATGTCGACATTTAAGGATAGTTTTATATTCTCAAATGTACCTCTGATATTAACTAAGAATTTTGTAGTGGCAGCCTGATCATGAATTCATGATAGAATTAATAGTAAAAAAATAATGGCAAATTAGGAGCAGTATGTCATTTTATTGTTGTCCTAAAATAGAAAATGTATCTTAAATTTTGGAACATACTAAAAAGGAAAATGTATCTTAATTTTAGAACCCTAAGAATTTTGTTTTTGAATGAATGATTCCTATCTAATTTTTTTTCAATAAAATCTAAATCTAGGTTCAGATTTCATTTGTATGTTTTTGGGGGCTTATTTTTGTGAGTCATGTGAGTAACATGGTAATAGGAATTATTTGATATTCCAAACAACTTTAATGGTGAATCCCCAAAACTTGGAATCCGGATACCTTCAAAGAAAACCCACTTACCCCAAAGCAATTATATTGACCTCTCCGTTTGGCAATTTGATGGTGCAGGCTTACTTATGGTGCACAGACTTGATGGAACAGAAGTGCATGTTTGAAGAACATTCTCATGCAATTACTGATGCTCGTTTCTCACCAACCATGCCATGGCTTGCTACATCTTCACTTGACAAAACTGTCAGGGTTTGGGATGTCAGAAATGTTTGTTAACGTGTTATCTCTTTTGCATGAGTCAAATTGATATTGCTAGTGGAAGTAATAATTTGTTTATACATGCTAACTGATCAAACATCTGCACTACATTTTTTTTAAAACAAAACTATCAGGGTTACGTTGTATATATTATACACATGTAGATGTGATGTTGAAATTTACTTGTGGTGACATGTTCATATTCATTAAGCATTAATTATAATCTAATACATTATCGATAACAATGCTTTGATTTATGGTAATTTGTCAATATTGTCGAGACGCTCTGATTTTATCAATGATATGCGACTTATATACTGTTTTTCTAGTTCACTGTCACGACTTCTATACTTTCATTTTTGTTACTTGAAACTGTTCTTTTAAGAAAAAAGTGTGCTCTCGTATAGGGTAATGGAAGCGTAACATGTAGGCAGTTCACCATAGTAATTATCAAATAAATGCTGGTGGATTGTTGTTGAAATTGTCCCTATATATTGAGTTGAGGGTGCTGTGTTGTTGATTTAAAAATATGACTTACAGGTGAATAATAAATGGTTGCTTATTATGGTGATATTCTTGCTGGGGCTGGGGCAAAGTGGTAATCACAATGTCTGGCAGTGCTTGCTGGGTGTGCTTTAATTCCTCATTCTAAATCTCATTGAACACTTTCTTAACTGGGTATGTGACTCATTTATGCAGCCGGGTTACTCGCTACGCACTTTAGTTGGACATTCTGGCTCTGTGATGTCGCTGGACTTTCATCCAAAAGGAGGAGATCTGATATGCTCTTCTGATGGCAAAAATGAGATTCGGTACTGGAACATCAATAAAGGTGGTTGTGCTAGAGTATTACAGGTACAAGCCGGAGACCGTTTATACATATATGGCCTTCAAATTTTTTTATGTCAAGACTGTTAATTTCAGAGTGTTTTCTGGGATTGAGTATATTCTGTTTCCCAATTGTTCAGGGTAGTTCAACCCAGGTGAGGTTCCAGCCTTGTTTTGGAAGGTATATTGCAGCTGTTGTAGGAAGTAGCATATCGATAGTGGATGTAGAGACTTCTCAAACTTGTGGAAATCCATTGAAGGTGGGGGGTCTGCACCATAATTTTCATTTAATACTAGTCTATATTTCTCGAGTATAATTACTATGGCGAGCATACCTTCTTCTTGTTTGAATAATTGAATGGTATGTTTATGAGCCAAAAGCTTGTATATTCTGCTTGTTGGCTGTGTTAGAGAGTATAAAAAAGATGATAATACGCCTGTTGAGTTAAGCTTGTGCAACTACTTGAGAACTTTTCAACACTCAACTCGCTGAGGCTAACACTCTGGAGGCCTGCCAGTATTACTTGATCAATTTGTTGGGGGTGCCTGATAGTTCTTGGGCTCAACTTTTCAGTCTTCACATTTGAACACCAATGTGGGGATTATGTCAACTCACATGTTTCCCTTTCCCTTACCAGGTTGTAAAACATAGGAAAGGAGTAGTGTGGGTGGGGGGGGGGTATATAATTTGGGAATCTCTCTTTATAATGCACAATTTATGAGGATCAACATTTGAATAAATCATAGCAGTATGCTGCCATACTGAAGCCTTTTGCATATCCTAGCACAACATTCTATTCCAATTAGTAGATGCAAATTACAAAACTTAGTTGGGACTGCAAATCAAATGTTTTGCAGCTTACTTTACACATTAATATTCCTAATTGGACACTTCTATTTTATGGCAAAACACGCGAAACATAAAAGTGTTGACTAACTTTGTGGATTTCTTTTTGATTTTACCTTGCGTGGTTATCATGTAGAGGCATGCACTAAACGTACAATCTGTTTGCTGGGATTTTTCTGGCGAGCTTCTGGCATCTCTGAGTGAAGACCTGGTTAGAGTTTGGAAAATTGGTTCTGGGGCACGACGTGATTGCATTCGTGAATTAAGCTTCTCGGCCAAAAAGTTCCGCTGTTGTGTTTTTCATCCTCATTACCCTTCTTTGTTGGTGATTGGCTGCTCTCAGGCAAGTCCATGACTGTTGCTTAACGATTCTATGCTGCTTAATTACTTTACTACATAACTAGAAACTTAAACTCGTGAACTAGGATTTTATTACTGCTATTATAGTTACTTACCAGATGCCTGAAACTTTATTGGAGCTTTTAAGTTTGAGTCCTTCTCTGGCGACCAGCCAGTGGCAACCGGCCAATTTTTTTTTGTATACATGTACAAAACAGCCCTGTTTTGTATATGTATCCAAATTACACCTAAATCACTGCATTCTGTAAAAATTCCGGTTGAAATAAATACTATACATTTTTTGGAAGGGCAATAGGAAAAAAAATAAAATTGGCCAGTCACTAGACTGGTCGCCACTGGCCGGTTAGCCTAGAATTATTGTTTTAAGTTTATTTCATTTGAGAATTCAGGTGCACTTTTGAATAAAAAACTAGTACTTGTATTTCCCTTATCCATGATGCTGATGCAGCTGTTGATTTGACTTGTGTGGGTTTCAGTCTCTGGAGCTTTGGAACATTGCCCAGAACAAAATGATGAGTCCAGTCAAAGAAGCAATTTGTGCTTTAGCTGTATCAGAGATGACTGGTTTGGTAGCTTCAGCTTCGGAGGACAATGATGTCAAGATGTGGAAGTGGACCTGATACACCTATTACGCTGGTGCTACAATTTGTCCATATACATCCATCCATCCAATACCTCCAGTTTAAGCTGCTTGTCTCTAACATATACATTGACCGACTCGGTAAATTTATATACATACAGTTGCAGTTTTCTTACACATGACAACATACATATTGAATCTTATTAAAAGGTTGCATACATCAAAGGTAAGTCGTACAGAAGTTTGTAGAGACTGAAATTAAAGAAGTTGTGTCAAATTTGTTATCTAGTTTCTATTCATATTTTGTTGGATATGAATTAAATGCCGTGTCTGATTTTCCTTTCCTGGGAGGTTCTTGATTTTAACCATTCTGGCTTTGGGCTTGGATTATTTTCTGACTTAACAGGTTAGGATGGGATAGGAGGCTCAACGAATCTCTTCTCCTTTGGTTAAATCTTTCATCAGAAAACAAATGGTTACATATCTTTATTAGTATTATTATTATTATTATTATTATTATTATTATTATTTCTAAAGCCTTATCAATGTATAATTAAGATGTTGTGCAATGTTTATGTGGTGAATAATTGACGAGAACTATCGAGATGTTGTATAGAAGATTTGGGAAATGGAGGGGGAGTTGATGGTTTGGAGGTTTTGCTTAGCCAGTGGGTGGAATAAGCATTGTGTTTGGTAATCAATTTGTTCTAGTAGAAGAGGATTTGGAATTTTATGCATGAGATTAATCAGTTGGCATAATACTGATCCAATCTCTCACAGGTTTCTTGAACTAGACCGACTCCCTTTCATATTTATTCAAGGATCAAAATTTTCATTGAAAACTATTGTTATAAAAGTTTCCACTATTTTTCTAGTCTTTTCTTGAACTACTATTTTTCTCTTGTAAAAAGCTCAAAAGTAAATTGATATTTTTACATAAAAATTGTTGTTGTTATAGATCATATAGCGACGAATTTTACCGTCGCTATGCATCTATAACGATATTTTTTATGTAAAAATATTAAAAAGTTATGTGAAAATATCAATTTTTAGCTCAAAAATTCTTGTGGAAAATATATTACTTGGATAATATATAAGTATTGTGCAAAAGGGCATCATAGTTAAACTTTATCTAAATTTACTTTAGTAATAATAATAGAATAAGTTTAGACAGACCGGTTTATTAGACTGGAAAATTGGTCATTTTCAATTTTTTTTTTGCTTGTGACTCAAAAAATGTATAATATTTATTTCAACAGAAATTTTTATAAAATATAATTTTTTAGGTGTAATTTGGATACATATATAAAAAAAGAGTTATACAGTCTGTATAATTCTGTTTTTGTATATGTATTCAAATTATACCTAAAATATTATATTTTGTAAAAATTCCTGTTGAAATAAATACTATACATTTTTTGATAGTCACAAGCAAAAAAAAAATTAAAAAAAAATAAAAATGTCCATGTAGAAGGACTCATAATAATAACATGTAATTAAGTAATCAGAACTAGGTTTGTGTTTTGAAAGTCTAAATATATATGTATGTATAATTATTAACCTTAAAATTGTGAAATTAAATATAAACACAAATGATGGAGGATATTCATCTCATCTATCGAGAGGAAGTAGTATTATTGCAGTACTTGTTGCCGGACCGGACCGGACCGGACCGGACCACATTTTATTGTTGCTTGGTTGACACATCTCTTTTAATACTTTTTATTTTATTTTTCCAATTCAAATATACGTTATCTCTGACCCTAAACCTAAATTAATTTTAAAAAAGTAAATTTCAACACTATACTTTAAAAGAGAAAATAATATATTATACAATAAATTAGGAAAAGAAAAGAAAAGAAGGTAGTAGGAGCAGGAGGAAACTTGATTTTATATGAAAACTAATTTTATGTTAAATATAAATTGAAATATTACTCATTTTGTATTAAAATATATCCGTATTAATATAAATTTATTATTTATTTATAATAATTTAAATAAAGAGAGGAGAAGGTGAGAAAGAGAGTGGGGTCCAACAGGGGAAAAAGAGAACACTGAACAATAATAGTAAGGTAGAGTCTCCATCAGTCCTCGCCGTATTCCCGGACTACCTTTCATCTCGTCGGTCCCACCCGATTAACGTAAAAATACATCCTTCGTTTTTAAATAAATTATTATGATATTTTTATAATTTATAATCTTTTTAATTGGATGATTAGTTGAATATATAGATAAAAAAACATTATTATATATTTTATGAATATTTAATTATCTCTTTTTCTAATTTTTCTTCCTTCACACCCACTAGTTGATGTAGTATTTAATATTTATAACTTTTTAAATATCCAAACTCTCCGCTTTCCATAAATTCCTTGTCACATAAATAGTAATTGGTTTTTCCACTTTTTCATTGAAAAAACCCATATTTCATAGTCACCTCCACACTTTTATTGAAATTATTCGGGTCAAAAATTTGTGATCAAAACAAATTTAAGATCAAATTTTGAATCTTAAATCTGAATCCGAATCGAATTTAATTAAATTCATCTAAACAAGACTTTAGACTATTAAGGTGCTGTTTGTTTATATCTGATTGCCTCTTAATGGACTGCCTCTTATTTGCTAAGAGGCATGATGTTGTTTGTTTTATTTTTTGTTACCTCTGAATGCCTCTTAATCGGTAAGACAGAAAATGAAATCTTAATAATTAAGAGGTATCTCTTAATGAATTTTTTTATATAAATATATTAAACAATATTATGCACTCAATTTTATTAAATTGAATATTTAAAATTATTAAATAAAATTTTATCCTTTAAAATGATAAAATAGTGTCATTAAAAGACAACTTACTTTTTAGTTATCAAACAATTTTTTAGATTCAGACCTCATAACCATTCAGATGATCTAATTTATTAAGACATCTTAAATATTCAGATCTTAATTTCCAAATTTATCAAACACAACCTAAGTCAATAGTATCATCTTAGAAGATCTTAACCCGCACTCATCTCAAAGATCATGTGACAAAATTAGGAGGTCCAAGAAAGTCATATGACCTCCACCCTATTATATGCTTTCTTTTCTTCTTTTTTTATGTATTTTATTCTCTTTTACCTTTCTCTTATTTTTGTTTTATCATCAAAATGAGACAAAAAATATGATAACAATTCTCTCTGTAAACTAATTAAAAATAAAAAGCTAAATAAAAAAAATAATTTTTTTTGGATCTCATTTAGTGACCAAAAGTTCACTATAGTTCTATCCTATCAAGATTATTAAATCTCTCTTTTATTTTTTTTGTTGCTGAAATCCCTTCTTTCAAGTTATAATTAAACCATAATATTATAATATAAGGTTTTGAATATATAATATTATAATTTATAATTTATCTATAAAAGTAATTAATCAGTTGACTAAAAATTTCAAAGTCATTAAACTCACAACTTAAAAATTGACAAGAATTAGAATAGAATGTTGTGAAATAATGTAATTGGGCAAAATAAATTTGAAAGAAGCACTAAAAATTTTAAAGTCTGATTAATAGTCTAATAGTTCGAGAAATATATATATATATATATATATATATATATATATATATATATTTAAAAGTTGACAAGAGTTAGAATAAGATGTTGTGAAATACTATAATTGGATAAATTAAATTTGAAAAAAGCACTCTAAATATCAATAAATAATTTTTTTTATTGATATATTTTGACATTTCTAAAAATATTTTGGTCCCGTCATTATATATATTAATAATTTTTTTTATATTTTTTGACGTGGGATTGAAATGTTACTTCCATACTTTAGTTTGGTCAATTATTTTAAGTTTTTTTCAGCTCATGTATTTATAATTATATATGTAAATGGATGCGGGAGTATCTAGATCTATCTGCTTCCAAATGGTGGTGTAGATTCCCCACCCCACCCCACCCCACCCCACCCCAAAAAACAACATTCCCTACTACGTGTAGAGAAAGAGTGTAGAGAAAGAGGGGGAGGTAGGGGACTAGCTAGGAGAGCAACTACTCTATCGGGTTAATATGAAGTTTATTTTTAAATAAGTTGATCAATTGGTTAATAAAATACTGACACATATAGAGTCTCGTTTGCGTGTCAGCATTCTATTGATCAATTTATCAATTTAAAAATAAACTTCATGCTAATCAATTTCCTTTGTTTTACACGTTTCTCTTGTGTTTTTTATTTAAAGTTTTGACATTTGACTTTTTATTTAATTTTAAATTTAATTGATATTAAAAATTTAAATAAACGACACAAAATGACATATAAATTGAGAACAGATTATCTACTATCGGGGCTTTTGTGATGTGAGAGTAAGTTTAGTCATTGAACTTTTCTTCTCGACAGATGTTTGTGAGAAAAGTGGTTAACATAAAATTAATTTTAATTAATTGATTAATATAATATCGATACACATGCGAAAAATAATTTTTTTATGCATGTTAATATTGTATTAGTCAATTAATCAATTTATTATAAAATTAATTTCATAAACGTCGAATCTTTTTAAAATATTACTATATCATACGAGAATAGTGAACTTGATAAAAAATTCGTTTCATGCTAACCGAATCAATATCATACCATGCCAATACTACTTTAATTGATGGAGTTATTTTTAGTCGGTGGTTATAACCAACACAATAGTAAATCATCCATTAATTACATTATTTTTCAAGATTCTTTTGTTACTATTTTAATAATAATTTTATTATCAAGTCATTTTAATCGATTCATAGTCGATGGTCCAAATTTGATGATTTAGTCATTCAAAAGTTTGTTTGTTTTTATTTTCATACATTCTTAATCATAAAATTTAGTATGTCCTCGACTCAACATCTCAAAAATGAAGTTTTATTTTTTAAAAAATTTAACACACATTTACTATCAAATATACAATACATTGATTGTCACCAAGAATTGAGTAAAAATAAAAAAAACTTTTGAATTATTGAGTCATGAGACTGCTAAGTTGACTTAAAATTAACTAGAATATCGTTCAAATATATCACATTTAAAATTTACCTAATAAGTTAACTATAAACTTATTTACAGAACAAGAGTTATTAAGCTTATTAATTCATTAATATCAACATGAAATATTGAAATTCGATTATGGAATTAACTTTATGATAAATTCACTTTATATCAAATATAATACTGACACATAAATGAGAGAAATCTAATACTCCCTCCGTCCCAGGATAAAAGTCCTGGTGGATTTTTCACGTATATTAAGAAGAGGAATAAAATGACAAAATTATCCATAATAATGTCATTAAATATGGAGAGAGAATTAGAATAAGAAAAGTATGAGATATTTAATGCTACGGGTATAATAGGAAAAAATGTGTAAAAGTTTGGTTATTAAAAGAAAGTGGACATTTAATATGGGACAATCCAAAATAGTAATAAAGACTTTAATCCTGAGACGGAGGGAGTAATAATATTCTATTTTATCACTTTTCATTTAATTTTATTTTTATCCGTCTGGTTTCTCTTTACCTTTGGACAAAGTCCAGTCAATTCCAGCCTCGTTTCTTTTATTATTTTCTTCCTCCTCCTCATCCATTTTTTTCTTTCTGTTTCATTACTCTATTTATCTAGTCAGGTATCAGATTCTCTCTCTAGGCTGTTTGAGTCTGCATTATACTAATAAGAAATCAAACGGTTAATGGGTCGAAGATGATGAAGCATCCCGGTTTACCACAACACAACTGTGAGTCTTTTTCTTCTTTTCACCCACCAATTTTCTAAAATATCTTTTCACTTCCGATTTTGTGCTTTATGTACTTGTACACTTAAACTGGGATCTTCTCTATAGTCTAACTGCTGTTGAAATTCAGAGGTATGTCTGTGAGTAAAGAGTGTTTCTTTTCTGATCACTAACTTGTTGTAAACTGATAATTTCAATTGCACTTCAATAATGGCGCTTGTACAAGGAGATTTTAACTGAGCTAACCCCATTTGCTTTTTGGTAAGTTTAATTTGATTTCTTCTGTTATACACTACTCCATGATTTACTACTTGCATGCTTAAACTTAAGTTATTTATGTTTATCATCTTAGTTGTGCATCTTTTAATGTTTACGGGGTGGGTTATTAATTAATTGATCACGTGTTATTACCTGTTAGACATTTATGAAATGACATATGGGTCACTGAATTTTGGGTTATTCAATTAGGAGTATGATTTGAACTGCCATATGTTCGTTTCCTCTCTTCCCGAAAGAAGGCCCTGGAATCTTTAAGAATCTAGTGCTAAAGATTTTGTCTGTGTCCATTTATTAATTATTTACTATTTTTCCTCTAATTTTGTCTGGAATCTTTAAAAGAAGCATGCTAGTGGTCTCTAAATCAACCTTGTATATTTTGACATAGATGTTTTACTGTTTTTAGTAAGGTTAGCTCTACGTGTTTTGTGCTCCTTCTCTCTGAAAAAAGATAGTACCAATTTCAATGGAAATTGCAAAGATAGTACGACTCTTTCCAAGAAGAGGAAGAGTACAATAATGATTTTGGAATATGTAAGGATCTGAGAATCGAATTCGAACTCAACCTGAGCTAATTACTACAGAATTTATAGATAGAAGAAGAAGATTCAGATGGAGGAGTGGGGGAAGATGTAGACAGAGTTAGAAATTGAGAGGGAAATAAAGTTCACTTTATTTCCACAATTACAATACACATGAAATTTTCCTAAGGACCCAATAAGCATGTTGGATCACTTCCTTACCTAAAAGGTTAACGTATTAGGTTGATGTTCCACCATACTTATTAACCCATCTATACTCTTGAATTTATCCAATGTGGGATTCATGAGAAATATCCCAACACATTGAACCAAAACTTCAACAACTGCAACATTTTTCTTCTTAACCTGCTTTGTATCCAATATAGCTAGGGGTTCTACCAAGAATTAACCCTGAGCATCCAAATAAGGAAGATCTACAGAACTGAAACAGTTGGAGCCAATTTTCTTCTTGAGGAGGGACACATGGAAAACAGGATGAACTCTAACATGTAAGGGTAATTGGAGTCGCTAAGCAACAATCCCAATTTTTTCTAGTATAAGAAAGGGACCAAAATATTTTGGGGTTAATTTACCAAGAGCATTGTGGGATAGTGTAGACTACTCGTAGGGCTTAATTTTCAGATATACCAGGTCACCAACTACAAATGATCTTTCACTTCTTGCTTTATTTGCATAATGCTTCATCTTGGATTGAGCAATTACTAAGTTGTGTTTAAGAAGACGAAGGGTTTGAGTTCTATCTTTACAAAAGGCCCTAGTCGTAGAATCATAAATTTAACCAAATTGATTAAAGTTGAGATGTGGAGGTTTATAGCAATACAAGGCCTCAAAAGGAATGGTTTTTAGCCCACTGTGGTAATGAGTGTTGTACCATCACTCTACCAATGGAAGCCAAGTAAGCCAATGTTTAGGCCTTAGAGAACATGCACCTCAAATAACATTCCAAAACTTGATTGAGCCTTTCAATCTGTCCATCAGATTGTGGGTGGTATGCAGAACTTAAATGGAGTTTGGTACCAACCAACTTGAAAAGTGACTACCAAAACAAGCTAACAAAGATTTTATCTCTATCAGAGACAACAGTAGAGGGAAACCTATCAGAGTCAATGGTAGAGGGAAACCCATGAAGCTTGTAGATGTTATTGATGAATACTTAGGCTAGCTCTTGAGCAGTGAAAGGATGATGAAGAGGTATAAAATGGCCATACTTAGCAAGCCTATCTACCACCGCCCATACAATTGCATAGCCTTTAGATTGTGGTAATCCTTCAATGAAGTTCATGGATATATCAATCCACGATCTTCTGGTATAGGCAAGGGCTGTGGCAACCTTGGTAAAGCCTTAGTTTCACGTTTCTGTTTTTGACAAGTATCACACTCCTGGACAAATCTGGTAACATCAGCCTTCATAGTGGTCCAAAAGAAATAATTGCTAAGCCTCTCATAAGTCCCTTTTATTCTAGAATGACCCCCCATAAGAGAATCATGAAATTCAGTCAACAAATTGGTTCTGAAAGGAAGATCTGGCCCAATCACTAACCTATCTTGGAATCTAAGTTTGTTATGCTGGAAAGTATAACCAGGCAATGATTTTAGATCTACCTGCAGCTGAATAATCATGTCCTTTAATCCATATCTAATTCCCAAGTCTGAGCTATTTCTGTGATCCAGTGGGGAATAACTGTAGAAATGACAGCACAATTGTAATCCTTTTCCAAATTGTCAGCCTGTCAATCTGCAACCACATTCTCTATTCCCTTTTTATACACTATCTCATAGTCTAATCCCATTAATTTAGTAATCCACTTTTGTTGGTTAGTAGTAGTTACTCTTTGATCCAAAATGGTACTTTAAGCTATGGTGATCAGTTTTAACGAGTACCTTGTTGCCAAGCAAGTAGTGCCTCCATTTAATAGTATCATAGATTATTGCCATCAACTCTTTTTCATAAGTGGACCATCCCAAATGTTTTGTAGCTATAGCCTTACAGAGGTAGGCTATTGGTTTGCCTTGCTGCATCAATATGGCTCCTATACTAGTATGAGAAGCATCAATCTCTAAAACAAATGACATTTTAAAATCAGGCATGGCTAACACAGGAGCCTTAACCATAACTTCTTTAAGTGCCAAGAAAGCTTGGGTAGCCCCTTCATGTCTCTGAAATTTGTCGTTCCTCATCAATTCAGTCAGTGGTTTGCTAATCAAGCCATAATTCTGAATAAATTTTCTGTAGTATCATGTCAAGTCCAAAAAACCTCTCAAACTTTTAATGTTGGTAAGTAGGGGCTACTTGGTCATACAATTGATCTTGTCAGAGACCATGGGTTGATTAGTGACATGTCCCAAATATTGAATTTTCTCAATTCCAAATTCACTCTTACTCATGGCAAAAAGTGAATTATCCTTAAAAAGTTGCAAGGTTAACTTCAAATGTTCAAGTGTTCTTCATAGGTTCTGCTGTAGATCAAGATGTCAACAAAGAAAACTAGAATGAACTTTCTAAGATATGGCTTGAATACTTGATTCATCATTGATTGAAAGGTAGCTGGTGCATTGGTGAGTCCAAATGACATCACCAAAAATTCAAAATATCTTGTAGGTGTTCTGAATGCAGTTTTAGGAATGTCTGGAGTATGAACTTTAATTTGGTGGTAACCAAATATAAGGTCTAGTTTAGAATACCACCTGGATCCAGATCCATATAGATCATCTAACAATTCATCAATGGATGGAATTGGAAATCTGTCCTTGACTGTCATTTCATTTAAGGATCTATAAGCCACACATCCTTCAAGAGCCATCATGTTTCTTTACCAATAGTACTGGAAAAGCATATGTTGTTACTTGGCTGTATCACCCCAGAGGCCAGCATCTCACTGACAATCTTTTCAATTTCTTCCTTTTGCACATATGGATGCTTGTAGGGTCTCAAATTGATAGGTTGGCTGCCTTCCTTCAAGTTAATGTGGTGATCATGAAATCTGTTAGGAGGTAGAACTTTTGGTTATTGGAAGACTGTTGAATATGACTGTAATACTTCCTCCAGCTGCCAGTAGGACTGGTTCTTCTCCTTACTGACCCCAATCACATGATCTGATTCCCTAACGTCAGTTCTTTGATTCTTTGTGAAGAATCCTGAACCATGCCAAAAAGATATCCAAAATAGCCATGAGTTGTAGTATTCAAGGTTTGTTTGAACTCTCCATAAGACATGAGCTGTATAGTAGGGGTTATCATATCGTATTGTCCTTGTAAAACCACTGCCTTATCTTTTTTGTTAAAGGAAATCTACAGTTGATCAAAATCAAATGTTGCTGGATTGTAGTTTCTCAAGCATTGTACACCTAATACTGCATCAATTCCCCCTAATGGCAGGATTCTAAAATCAGTAGTAAAGGACTCCCCCTGCACTGACCATATGAATGACATACACTCCAAGAAACTAGTGACTTTAAAACCATCATCTACAGAAACTGATACAGGTTTTGTATCCTTGCAACACAGCCTTAACTGTCCTAGCTGCTTGGGGGTCCAAAAACTTGTTAGTACATTAAGATTCTTAACACTTTCCCATTAGCCATTCCCATAATCCTTATAGTATTATTGACATTATGCCTAGACAAGGCATGAAGTGTGATATGGGCTTCCTGTTGCTCAACAGCCCTTCCATCATCTTCTAACTCATCATCCTCACAACACTCCTCATTGTCACACTCCTTGTTATCTTCATTGGATGGTATTATCATGAAAAGCTATGGTTTTCGGCATTAGTGTCACACCGTATAAGGCTCATCACAGGAGAAACATAGTTTCTTCCTCTTATTTTCAGCAATCTGCTCCCTGGTTAAACCCCTAATAGGTAGTGATCTTCCCACCTCCATGCTTGGAAAACCAGCAGACTATATGAAAGCAAAACCTCCTTCAATAGTTTTAGTGTTGGACATATGACTGGCCTTTTGATAACCCCCATTGGTGATTTGATTCCCAATCTACTCCTCTTTAACCAAGCCTCCAACTTAGCTTTCCCCACTCTGGCTAGCCTGATCAAGTCCTTTAGAGTAATGATTTTGGACTCTTGAATACCTAATCTGATTTCCTCCTTTAGGCCTCCCATAAAACAGTCCATAAAAAATGACTCATTCAGCACAGGGTTCCTTGACAATGACCAGCTCTTTAACTCTTCGAATTTCTTCCTATATTCATCTACAAATCCCATTTTCTGCAGATTTTTTAGTTGTTTGAGGTTCAGGGCTGAATCTAGCAATAATTTATTCAATAAATCCCTCCCAAGTTAATTCAGCTCCTTCATGTATAAATCCAGAATACATTTCTTCAGCCTCACCTTCTAAATTCATAGTAGCTAATATTTTCTTTTGATTTTCAGCAACCACATGATGAGAAAACAACTTATTACATTTTCGAATCTAGGATCTAGGATTAATTCCATCGAACTTAGGGAATTCAAACTTGATGGTTTTGAATATATTATTGTTAGACTTCCCATTAGTGGAATCAATGTCAAATGATCCCGAAACAGAAGTACCTGGTGTGACCTGTGACTGAGGTAATCTAACAGAGAGGAGAGCTTTGAATCCTTTCATCAATTGCTGCATCTTCTGCTCAATTTTATCCTCAAAGTCCTGCTTGAGGCTGGCAACTGATTCCTGCAATTGAGTCCTGAACTGTTGAAATGAATTTGTATGCTCAGTAACTTGACCTTCCAGATTGCTGAGTCGCTAGTTGTTGGTTGCGATGAGTGGATCGAGTGAGCTTTGATACCAAATTGTAAGGATCTGAGAATCGAAGTCCTTACTGAACTCAACCTTAGCTAATTACAACAGAATTTATAGATCGAAGAAGAAGATTCAGAAGGAGGAAGCAATTTGGGGGAAGATGTAGACAGAGTTAGAAATTGAGAGAGAAATAAAGTTCACTTTATCATTCATGCCTTCCACAGTTACAATCTGGTACTATATATTTGCTTAGATCATGCCTAACTCAGCAGCAAAATACACATGAACTGCTTAACAGAAATGACTATAGTAGCCTTACTAATACAAGAGGAAAGACAATATTAACCCTGATATAACTAACTAATTATAACAGCATATCAGCAGCAATCACTTGTTTAATTCTATCATGGAAGCATCCTTACAACTAATTGGTGATTGGCACGAAAGAAGCATGCATTTTTCTTTCGCTAACTGTACCCTAATTTCAAGGTTTGTACAAAAAGTTGAAACTATTATGCCTAAATCTCCTAATATAAAGGCACAAACATTTTGCATGTTTCTTGCTATAATCTCAGTTGTATCTAGTTCCAACTGATACTAGGATGGAGATTGTGTTTCCTTTGTAAAATAGAGAATAATTAATTTTCAAAGTTAGCTAATATATAAGGTAAACATTCCTTTGATATCCTATATGGAAAATTTAACCATAATTCTTAATTAGTTGTTCATTCTTATATCTATAATTAAATTATCTGATATCTGATAGTAGAAAGGGAAAATCAATCACTTGGTATAAATGATCTAACTGTGAAGTCTCTGTCTATTTTAATCAACTTGGAAAAATTATCCTTAACTGAAATCCACAAAAAATGTTGAATATCGTAGCGCACAATGGTAATTAAGATGATAATTTAGTAATGATATGGCACATGATTCTGTTGCTTATTTCTTTTTCTGAATTCATTCTTTATCGGAAGTTTTTTTTTTCTGTTTTATGATGCAATATTGATTATTTATGATCTTAAATCAACAATGGTTTTTAGTATGTGGTTGTCCATATTTGTGCCATTTTCTAGGCAAAATAATAATTAATATTTTAATTTTTCAATATATAAGAAGGCATTGCATATTTAGCTTCTGAGTTAATTTATTCTTACCCAGTTGTTGAATGTAGAGTGATATTTTGATCTCTATTGTGTTTTCGCCAGATACATTATGACAAGTTTTGGGCAATGGGAGGTGATTTTCTCAACAGGAAATGAAGGAGAGGCAGCGGTGGCGTGCTGAAGAGGATACTCTGTTACGTGCATATGTGAAACAATATGGCCCAAGAGAGTGGCACCTTGTGTCGCAGCGCATGAACATACCTCTCAGTAGAGATGCTAAATCCTGCTTGGAAAGGTGGAAGAACTACCTCAAACCTGGCATAAAAAAGGGATCCCTCAGTGAAGCCGAGCAATGCCTTGTCATCCGTCTTCAGGCCAAACACGGGAATAAATGGAAAAAAATTGCTGCTGAAGTCCCTGGCCGAACTGCCAAGAGATTGGGTAAATGGTGGGAAGTGTTTAAAGAGAAACAGCAGAGAGAACAAAAGGAGAATAACAAGATTATAGAACCTATAGAGGACAGCAAATACGACCAAATCTTAGAGACATTTGCTGAGAAGCTAGTGAAAGAGCGTCCTTCCCAAGTATTCATGGGTACTTCTAATGGGGGATTTCTTCACTCTGACCCACCTGCTCCTCCCCCGCCAACTATGCTTCCTGCATGGCTTTCTAATACAGGTGCCCCTTCTAATATAAGACCAACCTCCCCTTCAGTAACACTTAGTCTCTCTCCCTCAACTGCGCCGCTCCCATCTTCAGTGGCATGGCTACAGCCCGAGAGGGTACCTGACAATACCCCTCTTAACTTGGGCAGTTTACCATCTCACGCAGCACCTGCACGCAGAGAGAATATGCTTTTTTCCGATCTGGTTGAATGTTGCAAGGAATTGGAAGAAGGGCATCATGCTTGGGCAGCACTGAGGAAGGAAGCAGCTTGGAGGTTGAAAAGGGTGGAGCTGCAACTGGAGTCAGAGAAGATGTGCCGAAGGAAGGAGAAAATGGAGGAGATTGAAGCAAAGGTGAAAGCTCTTAGAGAAGAGCAGAAGGTTACCCTGGAGAGGATTGAAGCTGAATACAGGGAACAGTTGGGTGGATTGAGAAGGGATGCCGAAGCCAAGGAGCAGAAGTTTGCTGAGCAGTGGACTGCAAAGCACTTACGTCTTGCTAAGTTTCTTGAGCAGATGGGAAGTCATCGGCCTTGATGAGCCTAACGGATGGTAATTAAGCTCTTGTCGTCTAAGAGTCCAGTTTAGTCCTTGGCAGGTCTGGCCTCTTAACTTTGGCTCCTTCTCTGCTTTACCTTTATTCTCATTCTAGATCTCTTTGCTTAACCATTTGTCTGTTCTCTAGGGATAATTTATAATAGATGCTTAATGAGTATCTTTCTTGGTAGAAAACAACAATTATCTAACTGAGTAATTTTTTATTGTTTTATTTCAGGAAATATCATATATGTATGTATGTATGTATGTATGTACATGTATTTGTGGTTGTTCTGGCTTTGTAAACAACGTAATACTCAAATTGTCCTAATTACTCCAAGGTCATTTATTGACAATGCTGCTGGCTGACCTGACCATGCATGTCAATTTAGGAAGAACCTATAAGCCTCATTACATCAATGACTAAATCTAAATTTTATGCTTCTTAGTTCTTCTGCTTGCTTTAAACCATTTTATACGTACAATTTTATGTAGTTTAATTTGATTTCATCATCAGTCTTAAATAATTATTAGTTAAGAAACTCAGGTGCCTCCTTGAACCACTCCAAAAAACGTGTGTGTGGACGGCAGAACTCACCGGTGTTTAATAAGATTAAAAGGAACTGACCGAACTGATCAAAAGTTATAAATTAATCTTAAGCTAACCTAGTCGTTATTACTTTGATTTGATCAAGCTCAACAACTTCCTTACGCCACCAAAAGAATGAATACATACCACTTTAATTAATTTGTCATATATATTTCCTAGGGGAATTAAGTAGGTTTATATACTCTCTCCAAAAATTTAGAAACCCTGTTTAGTTTATATATCACTTAACTTGCTTATTAATTAAAGATGAAGTTCTAATAATACTATTTGATTATTTAAGATTTTTTCATTACTAGCTAAACGAGGCTTTCCTCCCAATAAAATAATAAAAAAAAAACCGGATTTCAAGCATATATATAGAATCTGATTAAATTTAAGCTAGAATATATAAGTAAAACTTGGTGAGATTAAATTTATTATACTAGCTAGTAATTTGGAATCCTATATATAAACTTGCAGCTACAAGTTGTAGCGGCTGGATCAAAAGGGATTGCTCTCAACAACCGGTTGCTGTGGATACCCATATATATATATATATATACTTGATCGATCGACCCAGTATAATTATTTTTGCTAACATTAGAAACTGGCATTTCAAAAACTCAAATGGCTCAACTATCATACGATATTATGTTCATTTTAGTGACAAAGTTTTCACTTTCTTTTTTTTTAACCTGTTCCAATCATGTCAAATAAAAAAAATAAAGACAATTAAGTTCACAGTTTCTTTTTCTTTTCTTACAGAAATGCGCAACTCAAACAATTTTTCCTTAGCAACCCACAACATATATATATATATATATATAGTTCGGATCAGGTCCGGACTCCCGGATTTTAACAAAATCCGGACTTTTTTTTTTTTTTTTTTTGCTTTTTTTTTTGAAACAACTAAAAAAAAATAATTTATGGAACTGAAATTTTTCCATAATACAGTGTTTTGGGCGTGATTTGGATGCCTATACCAAAACATTTCTGTACAGTCTGGGCAGACTGTACATACATTGGTTGGTATAGGTATTAAAAACATACCCAAAACACTGTATTATGGAAAAATTTCAGTTCCATAATTTTTTTTTTTTTTTAGTTGTTTCAAAAAAAAAAGCAAAAAAAAGAAAAAAAAAATTTATTTTTGGTGTGATTTCAATTCTAACTAACCATCCTATTTATAGGAAAGTAGAAAGGATACTATGAAATAATATATATATATATATATATATATATATATTTATATATTTTATTTAAAATCTAATAAAACAATTAACTTTATAAAAGTATTCTTTTTTATATAAAAAGATTTTACTATGCAAATACTATGCATAATAAAATATAATATATTCTAATTATTGTCTAATAAAACAAATAACTTTATAAAAGTATTCTATTTTATATAAAAAAAATTTACTATGCAAAATACTATGCAAGCACTATGCAAATACTATGCATAATAAAATATAACATATTCTAATTATTGTCTAATAAAATAAATAACTTTATAAAAGTATTTTGTTTTATACAAAAATATTTTACTATACAAAATACTATGCATAATAGAATATAATATTTTCTATTTATAGTCTAATAAAATAAATAACTTTATAAAAGTATTCTGTTTTATATAAAAAGCTTAAAAGTATTCTGTTTTATATAAAAAGCTTTTCTATTTTATTACATTAATAATACTAATAAAACAATATATATATATATATATATATATATAAACTTCTGTGACTTCATAAAAAGACACCTCAATATATTTAACAACATTTATCATCATTATTATAATTCACAATATTAATCGACCAGGTCGTTCCCAGGAAAGAGGGGGCTTTCCAATAAGGATTTCTCCCTATTGGCGTGTAATTAGGTGACCAAACCTCTCATTGGCAGAACTTCTAGATATCGTTAATATTGCAAATAATAATATTAATAACTTTGTTATCTCAATTATTGATTTAATAATATATAAAATATCGACAATAATTATATCAAATAACGTGAGATAATATGCAACAATTATTGTAGCCATAATTGAACAAAACTGAGTGACTTTTTACGTAAGCATCAATAATCAATACTGTGTGCAACTATGCAACCACGCGTATTACTGTACTTTTAACACCGGGTGTTTCAACAGTTAATGGTAAAAACTTCCGCCGTTATTTGCCTAAAAATATTTTTATCGTTTTCTCAATCCGATAATAATTCCGTTGTGGGGTCCACCATAGATTGTGCCGTCGTACGAATATTTCCTGTTAAAATGAATATTCCCCGACCAACTGAATATTATATAACAGCTTGCATACTTTGTAAAATTTATAAATATTACCCACAATTATAACATTATAACAAATCCACATCATAATAATAAAAAAATATTTCGAGAATATTTAAATCTTTATTCATAAAATTTGGGGTCTTACAATTGTCATCATCCTCATGCTTATATTGTGATGAAAGTTATCTTTGGCCCGTAGTGCATAGATGGATTGTTGATTGGTATGATTATGACTATGTATTGGTATAATCATGACCTGTAATATTACAAATGATGTGATAAAAGTTCCCATTGACCCGTAGTGCATTGATGGACAGTTGTTGGCATGATCATGATCACTAGTGATAATAACGAATATCCTTGGCCCGTAGTGCATGGATGATTCATGGATGTGATACTAATAAATATCATTGGCCCGTAGTGCATGAATAATTCAGTGATGTGGATTATTTATTGAGCAGTGTTACAACGATAAAATATTGATGATGAACTTTTAAATCATAGAAGATAGTAGATATCATGCTCTACTTGACTCTTCTAATGGATTGCTTGTTCCGCTGCAGTTAAACTTGTTGTTTATTGTATTCTATCAGTTTAACACTGTTGAAGGCTAATGATAATTTATTCTGCATTGTCTTAGTTATAATATTTTTTTACTGGGCTAGCTGAGCTCATCATTTGCTTTCATTATTCTTTTTAGGAAATGAGAACATAGTCGGGACTAGTCGGGGAATGGAGTGATAGTTTGAGATGGTGGCTGTAGTAGTCCTCATTATTTTATAAAATAGTGTGATAATAATTGTAATGAGGACTCCATTTGAGTTTGGATATTGTCTAGGAGATAATATTCGTGTTAAAACTCTAGCTACGTTTTTATCGTATTGTATAAATGAAGTTTGTATTTAAATTCTATACCATGTATTTGGCGACTCAAAATGGGTTCTGTATACCTATTTTGGGGGCGTCACATTCATCAATCAGAAAATAAAGCTTCCTAATTTGACGTTCTTCTCTACCTCTTCTTTTCTTAACTTGATATCGATATTTCAACTTGTCAAGTCTATAATATGCTTCTTCTAATTCCTCCGAAAAAAATCATATTTAGACAACAAGGACTAGTTTTACCTAGTCCCCACGATGAATGAACAGTTGCTTTTAATCCTCAGCTAAGTAGCTTCGATCGACATCATTCTCCTTTACACTGACATTGGAGTGGGTTGTCTCTTAAAATACATCAAATATTTAAATTGCCCATAAATACCAAAACATAAATTATATCGAATCTTGACAGATAACTCTTCTCGTGTCATATATAAATATATATATATATATATGGGCAATGATCCATAACATATATTTGTTATGGATCAAAAATGAGCAAATAACATCTTAATTGTCCGTTTTAATTATCAACGATATGGATTAAAAAAATGAACTCGTTGTCTGCTAGAATTACTAGCTAGCGGACTAGATTTTGGACCATAATACCCATATCCGCTAGAATTACTAGCCGACTTAAAGCAAACACCTGTGAAGCATTCATATTACTTATGAGCAGAAATACTTGTAGCTTCAATACTTATGAAGCAACACCACATGGGGCAATACTTGAAGCAACAATACATATGAACACCAGCAATCAAGAAGAAGGGAGTAGTATCAAAACAAGAAAGAAGGAAAGAAAGAAAATATTTAGAGAGAAGTAGATCTGAGTGTAGTAGCTAGCAATAGACCTGACCAAATATTGTTATGAGTTGGTTTTAGTTTATAAAATATGGTTATGGGTTGGTTTTAATTTACAAACTATATTATCTATGTTTTTTAATATAGGTTGTGTGGGTTGAAACCAAATAGTTATGTGTTCAATCTAGTCAATAGAAAAAGGCTATGAACACTCGTAGAAGTGTTTGAAAAAGTATCTGACCGAGTGCTAGGGTTCCGAAAAGGACTAAATTATATCCTTAACATGCACAATTTTTTTCCTTAATATGCACATTTTTTTTCCAAAAACAAACAATATTTAAGAAGATATTAGTGTTGTAAGCAAGTTTTATCTTAAAAGAAGTTAAATATGCACAAATTAATGTTTTTACCTTCTTCTTAATTATATATAGGTATATAAATTATATATGTTGATGGTCATTAATTAATTGTTTTAACTCTTAAGGGAATTGTGGATCCCGAGGAGTGATGGATTTCATGAATGAGAGCAAGTTGATGGATCTTCTCAACTGTTTTGATTATGTTTCAACTTATGAAGACAAGGATAGAGAGCGATTAGATATGCTCGTGTGCTCATAAGTATTGCTGCTCATAAGTATTGATGCTTCACATGTGTTTGTTTCAAGTCATCTGCTAGTAGTTCTAGCGGATTAGCGGATGTGGGTATTATGATTCAAAATCCAATCCGTTAGTAATTGTAGCGGACAACGAGTTTATTTTTTTAATTCATGCCGTTAATAATTATAACGGACGATTAAGATGCTATTTTCTCATTTTTGATCCATAACAAATACATATTATGAATTATTGTTATATATATATATATATATATATATATATATATATATATATATATATATATATATATAAGCATAACACAACCAGATTGGTCCTCCTAAGGCAACGAGTCCATTTCTTGATGTATTATGGTTTTCTTATTTTTATGAATTTTTTAATTTATTTTACTTTTGACGACCATTGACTATAAATCAATTGATAATATTGTTTTTAGGCAGCCTAAGTTCATATATAAGTTGTAATAAATATAGTTTGATCGAGGAGCAATGATTCTGACAAAAACATGGATATATTATATATATGCAAAAGGTTAATTAATTTAATATGACGTGTTTAGTTACAAATATTGGCTCCACAGTAATGAGAATCAGATTTTGGGGAATTTGTCATAATAATTTTTTTTTGCTAAAAAAATATTATTTATATTATATTTGTTATTTCCATAACAGTTTTATCACAACGTAAATATTTTGAAATTTGAATATGTTTTGAGGGCGGGAATAAAATTATATTTTCACATATATATTTGATATTTTTAAATGATTCTCTTACATAAAAATAGGACTCCCTCTAATGAGAGAGATGGTCGTATGAAAATATAAAGTATTGATATTGATGTGGAAATATTACTCTCCGATTCTAAATTTTTAAGTTATAAATTCCCTAGCTATATATATATATATATAGATGAATAAATAATTTCTACAAATGACCCGTTAAAGCATAAAAACACGGTAATCTCATTGTGATAATTTTCCCGAATTAGAAAAGCTATAACACCACAATAATTATATACAAAAACAACTTAATTTCGCCCACGTTTTCATTCCCCACATTTGGTATCCCCTCATCAGCAAACCTAATTGTATATGCTCTCTATCTATATATTATACTCACCAGCCAATACTTTGTCTAATTAGTTCTTCTCTCTTTCTCTCTCTCTCTCTATATATATACACACTCACAAACACACTAATGGTCTTCTTCTTCAATTTTGATGCTGATGGGGGCGATCTCGCCCTAGTCCCGTATCAGCAGGTTAAAAATTGTAGTTTGAAGATGTTGGATATATAATTTTTTTATTAATTAATTATTTATGAAAATTCACACACCAATAGATCTCTTACATTTTGTCTTACAATTTATTTACGTTCTTACCTGCAGCAGAATCAATTAACAGTACCGGATACGGAGAATGTTCTTGCTCCGCTACCCATATCCATCATAGTTCCAAGTGACAAGCAGGTGAAATTAACAATTTTCATGGCCCTTTTTTTATTTATTTTAATTTTTTCATATCTAAAAAAACTCATAAGCTCTACTCAACTAATATATATATATATATATATATATATATAGAGAGAGAGAGAGAGAGAGAGTTATACGCTAAATTAGGTTTTCCTAATGAATTGAAGTTGCAGAATCCATCGATGGCATCAACAATGAGGGTTCGAACCAGAACACCCCGATCCTCATTGGTATCTTTTTCACACCCATTCAACTTCACACTGCCAGAAACATGTGTTCAGTTCCTGTTAACAATGGAGCCGGTAATTTAATAAATTTATTTATTCATTCATAAGACCTATATATCGTATACACACACACACACACACACACACATATATATATATATATATATATATATATATATATATAGGTCTTTCTTCTAGTTTTCTTTTCTTTATCTCTCGTACTTGTAATTAATTATTACTTCCCCTCACATAAAAATAGTCTCATTGTCATTTTGTATTCCACAATTAAAAAAAATCATCTTTAAATTGACAATACTATATTTAAAAGATAATTGATATTTTTACATGTTCTCTCACATGAATAATTATTGAGTTATACATTTATAAGAAAGACTTGTGTGAAACTATCATTTTTCTGTGTGGATAAAATATTTTAATTTTTTTTTTATCATAATTTCATTATTCTTCAGAACTGATGGAGTGTATAAATTTTAAAGCTAGCTATCTAGCTAATTAATCTAGTGTTTGTCTCACTGAGTAATATATATATATATATATATATATATATATATATATATATATATATATATATATATATATATATATATACATCAAACAGAAAGTGAAGCTCCAGTTTGAAGCTATTAGGCATCTTAAGCAGAGCTGTTGGTTGTCCTTGCCTGAACGGTTGACGGGGTGGCAAGTTGAAAAACGCCAGCGTCACAACGGAATCATTGATAAAGTAAATGGGGTCATCAATCAGCTAGATATTTTAATTTACATGCATGTTATATGAATCTCCTCAGCTCGTGTGTGTGTGTATATATATATATTCTTATTGTTCCTTAGAAATGTTATATAATTAGGTATTGATCTATGAGTTAAGGTTAAAGAAAATCGAAATTTTGTCGTGCAGTTTTATTACCATCCCACAATAAAATTACGATCTGAGGCCCAGGTCAAGTTTTATATCAAGTACGGTTTTGTGCCGAATAGAAAACCAGCTAGGGGGAAAAGATCAAGGGAAGAAGTCTCGTCGGTGAGTTCCTTTTTTTTTTTTTTTTTCCATCATGCTAGTATTGCTCCTGTTAAGTGTTTACATCGTTTTACAAAAGCAGTCAATTCATTGACAAAATTTACAAACTTTTACAATGTTTGTTTCAAAATTATTCAATGTTTAGTATAATAATATACGATAGGCTTAAATATAATTTATTATCCTAAACTATAGGCCATATTTTACTTCGGTGATCCACCTTTCAATTTTGTCAATTAGATAATTGAACTATTGATTTTTTCCAATTGCAACAAATTGAGTGTGCCACGTCAGAAATCGCCGACGTGATTATTTCGGTGGGCCATTAATCAGTTGAGTTGTAACAAAAAATAGTATTTTATTTTTTCTTAACACATTTAAAGGGCAAATTCGTCAAATCACTTTATATTAGACATTAATACTAATCAAAAACAACAGATTGAATCTCACAGCTCTCGGAAAATCTAAACTTAGACAGATTTGTCTCCTTCATCACTAACCCAACCATTGCTACAAAATTCAAAAAATTTCAGGTATAAACCCTAGGCAACATAAACAAACACAGAAATCCTTTCCTCATCATCTTCACCGCCATTTTTTCCCCTTTCCTTGAAGAGATAGAAAGCAGAGTGTGTATTTTCTTTAGAGAGAGGAAACAGAAAAGAGCATAAAAGATTTACATAAGTTAGGTTTGGGGTTTTATTTGGATCTTTGAAATCTTCATAAAACAAATTAAACAGTTGGAGAAAGAGAGATTCGAGTCAAAGTGTTTGTTTTGAGAATTTGGGTCCAAGAAAAGATCGATATCTTCAGAGTGAAATGGATTGGGATTTCGGGAGAGCGAATATGCCGTTATTTCTGCGTTTCTTCTATTCAAAAAACAAACTAAAGATTGAGGTCATCAATTTGAGATGTCAAAAATGTCTTTGTTTTGATTTTCTTCTTTCTTGAATTTGGGTATGCAAAGAGGCAAGTTTTGGTTGAGATCTACCAGATCTGAGAAGTCAGTGAACATGTGAAGTGAAGATGCATCAGCGGTTGGACTGGGGATCTCGAGGGCTAAATGGGTATTAGGGTTTAGGGAATTGTCGGAGAAGAGGCCATTATTGTCTCTCTGTTTATTCCACCACTCTTGAAATTCATAGTTAGGAGCGCGAGACATAAATATATGTATATATGTAAAATGAACTGTATGTATAGGTGAGTATGTTCTGAGATCTCTTTCTCTGTGTCAGTGAACCATTACAGTGAGAGATATTGAGGGGTTTTAGGTAAAAGTAGATTCGTTCACCAGATGAAGCGGAAGGGTGTCTGTAATGAAGTGAAGATGCATCTGTGGGTTGATTTGGTTATGCAGAGAGGCAAGGTTTGGTTGAGATCGATTGTGATGGTTTAATGCTTTTGATTGTTGTGTGGCAATTTTACCCTTGAATATATTAAAAATATTTAATAACAAAATAAAAATTTATTTTTTTATACACATCAGTTGATTAATGACCCACTCAGATAGTCACGTTAGCAATTTCTGACGTGACATGCTAAATTTGTTGAAATTAAAAAAAAATCAATAGTTCAATCATGTAATTTACAAAATTGAAAGGTAGATCACCGAGGTGAAATATGACCTATAGTTTAGGGTAGTAAATTATATTTATGCCTATATGATAGTATGCTAATAAAAATTATGATAATAATAAATTTGAGAATACTATGTTTCATTAGAATACAATAAAAAATTTTAAAATGAAATAATATTTTTTAATTAAAAAATGTTATGAAACGTAATAGAAGGAAGGCCTGAAGGGGTATATCTATAGCTAGATATATATGCCTAAAGATATGCTTTTTTTAAGACTAATCTTATGGCATTGCAGAAGGAGCCAACAACTACAGATATTGTGGGCACATTGCTGTCTCACACGGAAAAGACCCTCCTTCAAAACTGTAACAACACGGCCAACATTCATGCTGTGGATAGAATAATAGCGGGGCAGCTACACTGGACTAAGGCTGCGGCATCCCCACCTCCAGCTGGTAATATATATACTATATTTTCTTGATTAGGTCCAAAATGTAGAATTAATTTGATTTTTTAAAATTAATTTGAGATATTTTTAAATTAAAAAAAATTATTTATAGACTAGTATTAAATGATTTTTTGACAACATGATCGATTTATTTGTTCAGTTCTAAAATTAAATGAATCACATCAATTATGAATTTAAAAATATCTCAAAATAAATCTTATATTTTTTTTTACTTCAACTCGTATTTTTTTAATAATTAAATCTCAATTTCAATTAGTTCAAGAGGTTATGATTGTTAATTAGTAGTAAATAAGATACCTTTTAACTAATTATATATATATATATATATGTGTGTGTGTGTGTGTGTGCAGGCATAACTGAACCAGTTGAAGTCGTTGAAAATTTTGGCGCTAGTAATTCTTCATCAATGCAAAATGAAGAAGAAGAACAACAACAACAAATTGATGCTGCCCTTCAAGATCAACTTTTTCTTCTTGAAGAACGGGCCTATAACCAAATAGAGTCTGACTATGCAATCATGGAACCTATTGTAGGTGGATTTCAAACTTTTTTCCTTAACAGCGCCGGGGATATTACTGAAGAGGCACCACCAGCTGGTATACTTCAACTCAAGTTAATTCGATTAATTAATAAGTTTAATAATTCAATTAAGAACCTTTTAATTAATTAGTAATTAAATTGTGTAGGATATGGGGATCAGCCTAGAGCAAATGCTGAAGTACTAGAAAATGTAGGTGCTCCTTCAATAAACCAAAACCAAGAAGCTGCACAAATTCCGGCGCTGCAAGATGATCAGCTTCTTGATCTTCAACTGGCTGACGAAGATGGATTTGATGATTTATTCAGGGATGACCCTATTATGTTTGGCTTTGGCCCTTTGTTGTTGCCCTTTTGAATTACAAATTATAAATGCACAATGAATTAATATAATAATTCTTTTTATATAGTGAAATTATAAGTGTTTCGTGTTTAACTTATTATTATAATTTTAATTTTTTTTAACGGTCTCGCATACTTTTGTTTAGCGTTTTTTTGGAACCGATCATCACAAAAATATTCTAAAGATATATAAATTTCTGATTAATGAGAAAGAAAACAAAGATATTTTTTAACAAACATTGTTGTCATGTGTGTTGAATGTCAAAATGTATTACTGTCATTAGAAAATGAGTCTTATTTGACTATTTGTTGAATTTTACATGAAATTAACTATTCTCGACAGAAGTTTACATGCATATTTTCTATTACTTTCATTAGAAAATGAGTCTTATTTGACTATTTGTTGAATTTTACTTGCTTCCTTCGCCATTAAATTCTTAGAAATTAACTATTTTTGATAAAAGTTTCGTCAAAATTATATCTCAATTCGTCGAATTTATGCTTGTCACGAGCAGGAAAGTTTGGCGTCAAGGATTGTTCCTATTTCCGACAGAATTCCGTCAAGATAATTCTATTTACTTGGGAATTTTATTCGACAGAATATTCCGTCTCCGAAATAATTCCGTGGATCTTAAGGTTTTCTTGTAGTGTTTGTTATGACAAAAAATAATCAAAGAATTGTGTTTGAATATGTATAAGACAAACCTTGCTTAATATGATCAACAACAAGGGAATTGATATTTCCACAAGTAAAATTTGATAGTTTGACAATATGTCTCTCTCACATGATTATGTAACCCATCTATTATACATGTAAGATCAACCTTATAAAATTATCATTTTTACTTGTAAAAATATCAATTCTCTATCAATAAAAGAGCAGTTCTGGGTTGCCTGGAATTTCTACAATGCAAGCTAACAACCTATATTTAATTAATTAAGAAGTGCCAAGTCTAATTAACGTATCTATGACAAGTTTTCTAATTGGTATATTCTACATATATAAGTAGATCATGTCAGACAGAGATTTTATCATCTGCGTGCTAGCTCGATCTTGTCAGTTTTAATTTTGATTAATTATGGAAGATTAATTCAAAATGTTATAGTTATGAACACTTATATATAAAGGTGACCAATTGATTTATGAATTGATAAACACGTACGTACAATTACATCACTTTAGCATGCATGTAATTAAAGAGTTCAAACTTCAATATCAGTATATCAACTTGTAGTCAGACACACAAGTTGATATTAAGCGCCTGACTACAAAGCTCAAAAGTTGGAGTATTCATTTACAAATAAAGTAGTACAACAAAGCATTTGCGACACTTTTGAAATGTCGCAAATAAATAGTACGTGCTGCTACCGGTGGATATTTAGAAAGCAACCCTAGCTACCTTAATGGTCGTCTATCCGACTAGTATTAGTATCATTTTTATATGTCGTTTTAAGAAAAAAATTAATGGCTTACTTTCCCATAGTAATTTCTAAGCATTAAATAATATTATTTTTTAAAAAAAATAAATTGTAAAAGAATAATATTAAAAATTTATATTTGATATAATCAATTAGATAGAGCATTAATTACATTTTTTTTATGGATATGCGAGTTTTCTCCCTAAACGTTAAAAAGTAACGGAAGGAATATTATATTTGGGGAGGTGATATATCCAACCACGTAAAAATGTTAACGGTCCAATATCGGATTGTATTTAACATTGTACATTTGGGTTGAAATTTTCATTCTCTTATAATTAAGTTTATTTTCGATATTAGTGGACCCCATATAATTTTAACATAATTACGGATAGAATTTGAACTCCAGACTATGAATTGAAGAGCTTATATTTGTTGTTTAATAACAATGCCAATATCTCATGAACAACTTTCTTTTCATTTCATTGCACCAGCCAAATATGCATCTAATTCAGTTGTGGAAATATAACACGCTGCACTCTTCTGGAATATTCACATTTTGAACAGTGTTAACTCAAAATTAGTCCACCTGTTATAATTGGAAGGAAATAATTTGAGGCATAAATAATCCTTCCGTTACACAAAAAAGAGTCTAATTTTCACTTTTTAAAATTAGTTTGTGAGTATTAGTTTTTATTTGATTTTTTTAATAAATATTATCATAGTAATTAATTATAAATTATTCAAAAAAGTATTACGCATTAATTACACTATTTGATATTTTTTTTAAAATAAATGAATCGCATTAATTTTAAAATTTAAAGTTTTACAAATTGATTTTAAAATATTAAAATAAGACTCATTTAATTTGTGGCTACATTAATTATCGTTATCATCATACTTTTTTTTAATGTTTAGTGGTTAACGTGAGTGAAAATTTTAAAATTTCAATTTTATATATATATATATATAGATCGATTTGATGCATGGATAATATATTGCTAAAGACACCCAAAACATAATCTGTACGTATTTTTCTTATGAGAATATATTTGTGTGGTCAATTAATAAAATTAAATATTCTTGAATCCCTTGCAATTAAACGCACTATATAATCCAGGTGATGCATTTTCCACCCACAAATTAAACGTAGTTAATTACAAGAACATTAATTTTGATACCTACAAAGGTTTGTCCTTTTCCCGCTCTATCGTCTTAGATCTCTATCTATTTAATTCTCTAATTTGTTGCCTCTATAAAAACGTACCCCCATCAGTCCACCTAAATGTATATGCACACACTGCTCAACTACATCATTTCTCTCTTGGTTATTATTCATCAATAATCAAGTATTCCATCCATCTCATCCCTTTTTCTTTTTCTTTTTTAAAATTTCGTAACCTAATATTTCTCACCCTAAATCGATTTAATTTAATATCTTTGTTTCTAGATCTATCTATCCGAAAGAAAGAAAGAAAAAATGTCTGCTAATTTCTCAAGTTCTTCCAGTGAGGACGACTCCCCAATGTTCACTAAGAAGCCCTATAAGGGCAAGGGGGTACTGTTCGTGGAAGTGCCCATCTTCTATGAATTCGAGTTTGACTGTGACATTGACTCGCCAAATCAGGTGAAATAAACAAAATTTTATTAGATCTACCAATTTATTTTACAAATTTTGGGAAAACAATTCATAAGTACCCTACAGTACATGTATATATGAGATCTATCTAAATTTTCTGTTTATTAAAGTTTATATAGAGAATCATGACTTAAATTAATTACTACACATGATTGCAGCAGCAGCAGCAGACAGCAGGGGCATTATCGTCAGAGTCAATACCAACGGCAAGGCGCAGAACATTAACATCCACAAAAAGACTGGGAACTTCAGAGGCATTTGACTTCACTCTCCCTGATGGTTCTAGTCCCTTGAATGATGAGGTATTAATTATTCATCCAATCCAGTTTCTGTACTAATTGACCTATATATGTTTTACCTTAATTCAGATCTAGAGGAGTGAGAAGCCAAAAAAATAAATAACCCATGGATGATGATATGCTTTGTATATACATTTTTTCCATATATATCTAGGGAGTTTAGAGAGAAACTGATGAAACTAGGTCAAAATAATTGATCTGCTAAGTTTTCAGACTTGTTATATATAGAGCTTAGGAATTCATATAAAAGCACTTTAGCGCATTAAATAGTTAAGTATATTTTTTGTTTGGAGTCGACACTTAAAATAATAAGAGTTATACATATATTAGGTTAAATTAATGTTTTTAATTTCGTATGAAAAATATATTTAAGTTATTATTTTTGGGTGCAGAAGTGGTCATTTTAATGCATGATATATACTTACAAATTAATTTATAGCATTGCAACAATTGATGTACAGATCACAAGAAACCTGTCGCGAAGTATTCCGTCTTTGTGTAAAACAAAAAATTGGCTTCCTTTGGAGCAAAGGCTCAAGGGATGGAAATATGAAATTCGTCAACGCGTTAGCGGGCGATGTGATAAGGTAATTAATCTCAGCATATATATATATATATATATAGGAATTGATTCATAGTAAATATAATTAAGAAATGAGAGTTTTAACTTTAACTTTAAAATTATTTTGTAAATGGGTTGAGCGAAGTTGTTGCTTGTTGTTTACTTTCGTTTGAACACCTTCTCCGTCCCCTAATGATCAAAAAGGGATCCACCCGAAGCTCTTCAAAAGAGAGTTAGAAGGGAACTCACGAAGGATGAAAGAAGAATATAATAAGAGAGACAGTTAGGTAGCCGATAGTAGTAGAAGCTCTAAGACCGCTACATATTCCTGACGAGTGTCATTTTTGGGCCATTTGATCTACTACGTACGTACGAATGAATGGCTGAATCTACAATGGAAGCCAAGCAGATGACATTATTGTGACTGTTATACACTAATGTTAGACTTGACTTCCTCTTTCATTTTGTTTATATAATTTTTTGACTATAAAGATGACATCCTGCAAATTAATTATCTTCTGTACTATGCAGTTCTATCAGCATGAGAGATCTGAAATGCAGCAGTTTCGATCTTTCATAGATGTAAAACGTTACATTTATTTAGGGTTTCTTCCGGCAACAACGTTGGCGTTGATCGAAAACGGGGAGAATTTTTTGGTGAGTTCATGTTATAACTATATATATATATATATATATATATATATATATATATATATATATATATATATATATATTGATTCTCATCACTTTGTCTTGCTATTTTGCAGGATCTTCGCCTATATATTTCAAAACAACCGGATCCGACGATGAGCCTGGAAAGTGAGTAGTTACATATAAAATGCATGAGATGGTGATCACTTGGCCAAAAAAACTAATTAACAGTCAAATAAGAACCTTGATTTAACAGCTTAATGTATGTGATTAAGTATAAACGATTGAGGAGTAGATTAATTTTACAAAAAATAAGTAAGGAATGGTGTTTTCAATTGTGCTTGCATACCGTAGTACTTTTCCTTTGTTAATGTTGGTTAAAGACTTATTCGTTGAATATATATATATATATATATATATATATATATATATATATATATATATATATATATATATATATAAAGGATCAAGTGCATACCCCTTATCTTACTTACCCGTGCTTACCCCCTTTAGGCGACGGTTTCGGTCATACAACCGTCGTCTATACTTTTAGCGACGCTATATGTTTGTCCGTCGCTAAAAGTATAGACGACGGTTGTATGACCGAAACCGTCGCCTAAAGGGGGGTAAGCACGGGTGAGTAAGATAAGGGATATGCACTTGATCCGGACCGTATATATATATATATATATATATATATATATATATATATATATATATATATATATGAAACTGATCCAGTCCGGGAGTCCGGACTGGATCAAAATCCGGTCCAAATTTTTTTTTTTTTTTTTTGCTTTTTTTTTTTGAAACAACTAAAAAAAAAAAAAAAAAATTTATGGAACTGAAATTTTTCAATAATACAGTGTTTTGGGTGTGTTTTTAATACCTACCCCAACCAATGTATGTACAGTCTGCCCAGACTGTACAGACATGTTTCGTTATAGGCATCCAAATCACACCCAAAACACTGTATAATGTAAAAATTTCAATTCCATAAAATTTTTTTTTTTTTTTTAGTTGTTTCAAAAAAAAAAAAAGCAAAAAAAAAAAAAAAAAAAAAAAGTCCGGATTTTAACAAAATCCGGGAGTCCGGACTGGATCCGGACTCTATATATATATATATATATATATATATATATATATATATATATATATATATATATATATATATATATATATATATAGCAAGGATCAAGAGCATTCTCTTTAAAAAGCATTCCTCCTTAAATAGCATTCTTACATTAAAACTACATCATTTTGGAGAATGCGCGGTGGCATTTTTTTAAATAAAAGAAAATTTATTTACAAAAATGTCACCGCGCATTCTCCAAAACGACGTAGTTTTAATGCAAGAATGTTATTCAAGGAGGAATGTTTTTTAAGGAGAATGCTCTTAATCCGAACCGTATATATATATATATATATATAGGTCCACACAATTCATTTGGAGTCGTCAAATACATGATACAAAAAATAACTACAACTTCATTATTACAATTATTGTGCAAAATACGACAACATATATACTATGAGTTTAAATACAAATATCCACACTCAAATAAAGTCCTCGTTACAATTATTGATACACTATTTTATAAAATAGTGAGGACTGCTAAAACAACTATCTTGAAATATCACTTTATACCCCGACTAGTTTCCGCTATATTCTTAGCTCATGAGAAGAAAAATAAAACAAAAAGAAAAAGGGTGAGCTCAACTAGCCCAGTAAAGAATATTATGACTAAGATAATGTAGAACAAATTATCGTTAGCCTTCAATAAATCAGATATAATATAATGGACAATAAGTTTTAAATCAATATTCGCAGCGGAAATAACAATTCATTAGAAGAGTTAAGTAGAGAATGAAATCTACTATCTTCTATGATTTAAAAGTCCATCATCAATATTTTATCCCTGTAACAACAATCAATATACATCTTGAACCAAATATTCATCTTTGCTTTACGGGCCAAAGATATTCATTTGTATCACCAGTTGGTCATGTTCATCTCAACACATGTCCATCTTTGCATCACGGGCCAAAAATATTCATCAGGTAATTATTTATCTTTGCACTACAGGACAAAGATATTCAGTTATATCATCATTTAGGACTGAGGATGATGAAAAATATTTTAAAGAAACGAATCCAGTGAGATAAAAGTACAAAGATTAGGGATTCGTACTTTAGATAATCCAAGTTTAAAAATACTCCATAGTAAACCATAATGGAGTAAAATTCAAGAGTGAAGATCAAAATATGGATACAATCAAAGATAGTAACCATAATAGACATGTTAGACAAAGAAGAGAAAATTTTATTTTTCTGTGAATAGTGCCGTATACATGAATAGTAACTCCGACACTAAAAGGTAAAAATTTCACAATAAAATTTATATCAATATTTTGGTATAATGATATTGAAAGAAATAACATCATTTACGAAGAAAATAACATCCCTTACCTAAAAAAAAATAGTATTTCTGGCTTAAATATCGGATATACCGCTGAAGGAAACTTGCACTGAATAACAACACTCAAAGTATCTAAATACTCACAAAAATATGCTCGATATTATAGAGAGAAAATTTATGATTCTGGTGTGATTTTCAATTCTAACCTAAGCACCATATTTATAAGAAAATGCTATAACGCCAAAGCAGACTAACCTACTATCAGTGGCTTAACCTGCTGTATTCACGCACACCTCCATTGAACTTTATTAATTTTTTTCCACCAAAAATAAAAGTGGGGCCCACCCATATTTTTAATAAAATTATTTATTTTCAAAAATTTTAATAATTTATAATAAATAATCCCTTTATCAAAAAAATACGAATTTTATGTTCATTCCATATAAAATTTTATTCTCTACAATTTTGTCGAAGAAAGTTTTTCCAAATTCCAAACAGAAAATGACCGAAATTCACATACGGATGATTTTTAATACCTCCATTCTGACAAAATACTAATAAAACACCTCAACATTAATTCTTTTATTTATATCCACATAAAATAAATATTTCTTTATCATATAAATCAATAATTAATTATTCACAAATAATATTACAGAATCACAATAATATTAAAGAAAAATCCACCCCGTACTATTTCAAAATAATTAATCGAGAAAATTCAATTTTATTTATAAAAAGTTGGGGTCTTACATATATGGGCAATGATTCATAACATATATTTGTCATGGATAAAAAAATAGCAGATAACATCTCTACCTTCCAATACATTTATCAACGGCTGTGATTAAAAAAATAACCCAACATCCGCTAGACATACTAGCGAACTGCATAATAATATTTTTTGGACTACAATAACCCCATAACACCAAGTCAGCAGTTAAAAAAAACACCTCGTTCACATTCTCATAGCTCCTCTTCAATAGGTGACACCCATTTACCATTGACCCATTTACGCCCCAATTACATTTGTTCTCTCGTTGATCTAAAGAACCCAGAGAACTTATTATCCTCCAAATGCACTTCAGTGATCACTCCCTCCCACCACCTATCATTGTGGTACGCATCCACCTCTTCGCTGAACTTAAAACTTCAGCACCGTTCTCGAGGCGTTGACGGCTTCGTTTGGGCCTCGTCGGCTATCAGGGTCTTGTACCGGACAAATATCTTGCGCATGGGTTTTGATTTTGACTTTAAGGGGAGAATTACGATACCGGCGTACCAAGCGTCACAGAAGCCTTCGTCATTGCTACTAATATCTACCTCTGCACCAGTTTTGAAGTAAGAGTTCAAGTCCGCCATTGATAAAGTTTAAGAGAAATTGGAGAATTGGGTATAGATATAGTATGATAATGTATTTGTATATGGACTGATGGAGTCAAATTTTGTGTTGCCCACGTGTTGTTTCATAGTGTTGCTTCCCACGTGTTGCTTCATATATAGTTGCTTCAGCAGCCATCCGCTAGAATTCTAGCGGACCTTTAAAAAAACTGCCAGACCTTCGCTCAGTTGGTGTTATAGGGCTTATTATCGTCTAAAAAATATTATAATGCAGTCCGCTAATATGTCTAGCGGATGTTGGGTAGTTTTTTTTAATTCCAGTCGTTGATAAATGTATTGAAAGATAGAGATGCTATTTGTCATTTTTTATCCATAGAAAATATATGTTATGGATCATTGCCCTATATATATATATATATATATATATATATGGTTAATAAAGCTACATAGCTGTGCAGACGACTTTCAAATAAACACAGTCTACGATTGTAAAATAATCACTCTACTATCCGAGGATTCACTGTAAAACTCCAACTTTTATGAATAAAGATTTAATTTTCTCTAAATATTATTTTGAATAATAAGGTATTGATTTGATATAAAGCTATAGTTATGGGTGATATGTACAAATTTTGCAAAGTAAGCAAGTTGTCATAAAATATTCGTTTGGTCGGAGAATATTATTTTTGTCAAGGAATATTCGTACCACGGCGCAATCATTAGTGGATTCCACAATGGAATAACTATTGAATATAGAAAGCGACAAAAATAATATTTTCATAAAATAACGACAAAACTTACCATTAAACTGTTGAAATACCCGGTGATAAAAGTATAATAATACGCGTTGTTGCACAGTAACACACGATATTACACAGTATCTCTAATTATTAATGCTAACGTAAGAAGTCACCCAGTTTAATTCATTCAATAATTGTCATAGTAGTTGCTGCATATTATCTCATAATATTGATTCAATTATTGTCACAGTATCATCTGCACAATATTTTATATTATTAAATCAATAATTGAGGCGACACACTTATTCATATTATTATTTGCATTATTGACAATGTCTAGAAAGTTCTATCATGGAAAGGGGTTAAGTTATTTAATTGCACGCCAATAAGGAGAAGTCTTTATTGAAAAGCCCCATCTTTCTTGGGAATGATCTGGTTGTTAATATTGTGAGTTATAATATTAATGATAAATAATTGTCGAAAGATTAAAAATGTGCTTATTAAAGATAAGTAATTTGTGGTAAATATTTATTCAATTTTTGATATAAATAGAGGGTTTTTCATGAAGTATTTGTTGTATGTTTGGCTTATTACATGGATCCCCACTTACTCATTTTTCAAAATCGCCGGTAGAAAGTTATCTCAATTTTGTTTTATTATTATTATAATAGTAATAAAACAGAAAACTTTTTATATAAAACAGAATACTTTTTATATTATATATAAAGTTATTCATTTTATTAGATTATAAATAGAATATATTATATTTTATATAAAATTTTTGTTTTATTAGAATATTTTATTGCATAGTGCTTCATAGTGAAATCAAATTTTTTTCGCCGAATTCTGTACCCTTGAAGTTGTTACTGTGCATCCATGATTATTTCTTAAATAGTGCACTGCCATTTTCCTATAAATAGGATGCTTAGTTAAGAAATAAAAATCACACCAGAATCAGAGAATTTTTCTTCAATAATATTGTGTGTATTTCTTTTTAGTATATGAATACTTTGAGTGTAGAAAATAGTGTAAGTTTTCTTCAAGAATATCTCCACCATACCAGTCAGATTTACTCTCCTTTTAAGGTAAGAGATATTATTTTTATTCAATATTCGTAAGAAATATTATTTTCTTCCATACTCTATAGTATGTAAAAATTATTATTTTGTTTCATATTCCTAAATCTACACTCATTTTGATAAGTATTGCTTCTATACTTCCTGAAATTAGTAGAATATCATTGAATTTTACGTTTCATCTAGTATCGTTTTACTAAAATATTTTTCTTAACAGTCTTATAAAATTTCAATCTTTTCATGTCGGGTACTATTCACTAGGAACTATTCACTCGGGTACTATTCACGATAAAATTGGTTTTTTTTCTGTCCAAATTATTTTTAATACATGAATATCATTCTTCAATTTTATTCCACAATTAATTATCATGTTGACAATTTTGACAATCTTAAACTCTGGATAAATCGAATTATAAATATTTAATATTTATCCTTGATCTCACTTGATCGAATTCTTATATCATTGTCATCATCCTCATGATTATATTGTGGTAAAAGTCATCTTTGGCCTGTAGTACATATATGGACTATTAATTGGTATGATTAATTATGACCAAAAATTGTATATTGGTATAATCATGACCTGTAATGTTATAAACAAATGATGTGGTGAAAGTCCTCTTTGACCTGTAGTGCATGGATAATTCGATGATGTGGATTATTTATTGAGTTCTGTTGCAGAGATAAAATATTGATGATGAACTTTTAAATCATAGAAGATAGTAGGCATCATGCTCTACTTGACTCTTCTAATGGATTGCTTATTCCACTGCAGTTATTGATCTAAACTTGTTGTCTATTGTACTCTATCAGTTTTTACATTGTTGAGGACTAAGGATAATTTATTCTATATTATCTTAGTCATAATATTCTTTATTGGGCTAGTTGAGCTCACCCTTTTCTTTCATTTTTCTCTTCAGGAAATGAGAATATAGTTGGGAAAATGGAGTGATGGTCCAAGATGGTGGTTATAGTAGTCCTCACTATTCTATAAAATAGTACGATAATAATTGTAATAAGGACTTATTTTGAGTTTGAATATTATCTACGAGATAATATTTGTATTAAAACTCACAGTTTATGGTTTGTCGTATTTTGCACAACAATTAATAATTATATAATTGAAGTTTGTATTTAAATTTTGTACTATGTATTTGGCGACTCAGAATGTGTTGTATGGACCTATTTTGGGGGCATCATAGTACATATATATTTAGTGATGTGTTATATATTTTAGCAAGAGAAATGATTAATTAAATTAATCATACAAGAATATTAGATCACATTAATTATTTATCCATGATACTTTGTGACTTATGAAGAATATGTATGTGATTTAATAGATACACATATTATAAAGATGTGTATATATTTATTTATTATATAAAGTGTGACGCCTCCAAAATAGGTATATATCACCCATCTTGAGTCGCCAAATACATGGTACTAAATTTAAATACAACTTGATTATACAACAGTCGTGTAAAATACGACAAAATACATGTTGTGAGTTTTAATACAAATATTGTCATCTAGACAATATCCGCACTCAATTTAGTCCTCATTACATTTATTATCACACTATTTAACAGAATAGTGAGGACTACTAAGACACCATCTCAGACCATCAATCCGTTCCTCGACTAGTCCCGGCTACGTTCTCATTTCCTGAATAAAATAGTTAAAGAAAGGGTGAGCTCAACTAGCCCAGTAAGAAATATTATGACTAAGATAATGCAGAATAAATTATTATTAGTCCTCAACAGTGTTAAACTGATAAAATACAATAGACATCAAGTTTAACTGCAGCGGAATATGCAATCTATTAAAAGTGTTAAGTAGAGAATAAAATCTACTATCTTTTATGATTTAAAAAGGTTTTTCATCACTTTTATCGCTGAGACTCAGCTTAATAAATAATCCACATCATCCCTGCACTACGGCCAATGATATTCATTAGGGTCACGACCACAAATTATCCATGCACTACGGACTAAGGATATTTGTGTATTCATCAATAGTCATGATCATGCCAATAACTGTCCATCAATGCACTTCGGACCAATGATGACTTTTACCACATCATTTGTAACATTATGGTCATGATTACACCGAATAATCCCTGGTCATAATCATACCAAGTCCATCTATGCATTACAGGACACAGATGACTTTCAAAAATAGTATAAACATGAGGATGGTGACAATGATATAAAAATTCAATAAAACAAGTTCAAGAATTAATTTATTCAGGAACTAATAACGTCCAAATTGTCAACATGATACTTCTTTGTAAAGTAAAATTCAAGAATGCTCAGAAGAATATTTCCATGAAGAGATACTGGATGAAGCACAAATATCAAGAATATTCCACTAATTTTATGGAGTGTATAAGTTAAAACTTTAATCAACTGAGTATAATTACGAATGGAATAACAAAAGAAATCACCTTGCATGCGATACTTCGCATAGACAGGTTATTCCATCAGAATAATAAATAACGGAACCAGGTCAGGCGTAATACGCACCGACAGGATATTACAACAGAATAATAAAGAATGGAATACAACAAAAATCACCATGCATGCGGTACTTCGTATAGACAGGTTATTCCAACAGAATACTAAATGACGAAACCAGGTCAGGTGAAATTCACACCAACATGATGTTCCAACAGAATAATAAAGACGAAACCAGGTCCGGCGTAAAGCACAGACATGATATTCCAACAGAATAATAAAGACGGAACCAGGTCCAGCGTAAAGTACAGACATGATATTCCAACAGAATAATAAAGAATGAAATACATAAGAATTTCAGCAGGTATAGGGTAGCCCGTGTATACAGGTTATTCCAACAGAATAATAAAGATGGAATAATAGAAGTTCTCTTCATGAATACTAAAGAAATAATACCCCTTATCATAAAAAAACTTGATATCGGAGTAGTGAAGTAGCAGAATACTTTTCTTCTTTCTCTCTATAGTTTCTCTCTCTAGAGTTTCAGTGAATTCGTAAGAAATAATGAAGGAATGAGCTTCTATTTATAGAAGAATGGAATGAATTGTAACCAATCCATGAACGGTCCAGATTGATTTACTTTAATCGGACAGTTCATATCTAAAGCAAAATCTTTTAAATAAAATATAATATATTCTATTTATAATCTAATAAAACGAATAACTTTTAAAAAGATTTTACTATAAAAACACTATGCAAGCACTATACAAACACTATGCATAATAAAATATAATATATTCTAATTATTGTCTAATAAAACAGATAACTTTATAAAAGTATTCTGTTTTATATAAAAAGATTTTACTATTAGCCTAATAAAACGAATAACTTTATAAAAGTATTCTGTTTTATATAAAAAGTTTTTCTGTTTTATTACGTTAATAATACGAATAAAACAAAACGTCATCATCATTATTATTATTCACACTATTAATCGACCAGGTCATTCCCAGAAAAGAGTGGGCTTTCCAATAAGAATTTTTTCCTATTGACGCGCAATTAGGTGACCAAACCTCTCATTGGCAGAACTTCTAGACATCGTTAATAATACAAATAATAATATTAACAACTTCGTCATCTCAATTATTGATTTAATAACATATAAAATATCGACAATAATTGAATCAAACTGAGTGACTTCTCACATAAACATTAATAATCAATACTGTGTGCTACTATGCAACCACGCGTATTACTGTACTTTTACTACTGAGTAGTTTAACAGTATTAACGGTAAAACTTTCGTCGTTATTTTCACAAAAATATTTTTATCGTTTTCTCAATCTGAAAATAATTCTGTTGTAGGGTCCCCAATGATTGTGTCATCGTACGAATATTCCCTGACCAATCGAATATTATATAACAACTTGCGTACTTTGCAAAATTTATAAATATTACCCACAACTATAACATTATATCAAATTTATTCTATAATATTCAAAAATGATATTTATAGAAAATTTATTTTTATTCATAAAAGTTGGGGTCTTACATAAAGAGAAATAATAAGAAATCGGGTTACTGACATAGTTCGGGAATTAAACCATAATCAATTGTACGAAATGGCAAAATAGACATTTTGTTAACTTAATAAAATATGGAAGTGAATTATGAAAATTAAGGGAGAATTGTGCGAGTTAGGAAAATCTTAGGGCTGAAAACCTAAGATTTGAAACTTAAGAAAATATCTTAAGGAATATGCTAAGGAATAAAAAATATTCCGATAATATGTTAAGAATATGCCTTAAATGATAATTTAATAGAACCCAAAAATATTAAATTGGGAGAAGTCAAGGATGGTGTGTCCCACTAGAGTTTGATAATTGGTGATGATGGTTATGAAATTTCTTAGAAGTGGGGAAATGACTTTATTGCCCAAAATAAAATTTTTAATGACTTTTGTGCCCTAGGAAAGAAATTGCTAGGAAGTTTTCTAGTAATTGAGAAGTGACTATTTTGCCCTAAGAGAAATTTGGTAATGACCATACCATTCTTGTAGGAAATTTTCTAATTATAGTTAGATGACAATTTTGTCCTTAAAGAAAATTGATTATGACTAATATATATGTCCTATTGGAAATTTCTAGAAAATTCCCTTGAGATGACTTAAAGACCATTTTGTCGTTAGTCTTGAATTCCTATAAATACCCTTCCTTACATTTCAATTAAAAAGTTTATTTCATTTTCTTTATTTCTTCTAAAAAGAGAGAGAAAGAAAAAAAATAAAGGAGAGAAGAGAGAAAGTGGGCAACCCTTTAAGGAAGAGAGGAATGGATTTTGAAGCTCATGCACCCTAAGTTCCTTTCCTATTTTGGAATATCAAGAAAAGTAGCTCATATATAAAACAAGGTGTATAAACACTAAATCTAAGCTTTGTTTAATTGTTCTGTTGGTTTTATAGAATATAAGACATATTGTGACGTCCCCAAAACAGGTATACATCACTCATCTTGAGTCGCCAGATATCATACTATAAAAATCAAATACAAACTTCATTTATACAACTATTGAACTGTCGTGCAGAATACGACCACAGTTAAACTGTGAGTTTTAATACAAATATATGTAACTCTCATGGTGTCTCGACCACAACCTTACAAAGGTACTTTACATAAAAGTACAGATGATACTGTGATAATAATTGAATCAAAAATATGAGAGATATGATGCAGCAATTACTGTAGCAATAATTGAGTATAACTGAGTGACTTTTTACGTAAGCATCAATAATCAATACCGTGTGCTACTATGCAACCACACGTATTACTATACTTTTATCACCGATTATTTTATGACAACTTGCTTACTTTGAAATTTTTTTCACATATCACCATTAACTTTAACCTTTTATAAATTTAACCATTTACTAAATAGAATAATTATAAGAAAATTGAATACTTTCATTTCATAAAATTCAGGGTCTCACACTTATGTTCTTGAAGTCTAAAACCCTTGATCCACATGTTTTCTAGTGTCTCATGTATGGATCTTACATATTTGAGTGTTTAAAAGTTCATCAAAAGGAAAGAAAAGAAATTATGTTCAAAAGTTTGAGAAAACCCTAAATTTTATCCACTTTGATCATCTACCATTTGAGATCTACACACCCTTTTTGTGATCCGTCAAGGAGGGGTGCTAGATGTGTAAGTTAACTAGCAAACCCAAGTGGTAGCACTAAAAAATGATAATTTTTCAAGCATTGGGACTTGTTTATGTCAAAATTGTCCAGCAAAAATAAAAAGAGCTTGAAAAGGGCAGTTTCTGGCCTATTTTTACAGGGGTATTTTCATTAATTTTTTGGGCTTTAAAACTTCTAAAAAATTTTGGTATGATAGTATGATGAGTTAACTGCATCCTGTCCAAATATGACAATTTTTGGATGTGTAAGATGGAAGTTATGGATATTACGAGAAATGACTACTTAAAAAGTAAAAGGGAATAACTCTTAGTGTGTAACTCCAAAAAATGTGAAATTTGTACAGGAAGTACATATAAATAATTAACCAGAACATCCCCTGAAAGTTTCGAAGTTTTTGGACAAAAACTCGGTTTATAAAAATTATTGCAAAATCCAACTGTTTTGGCCATTTTAAGCATAATAAACGAAACTAAAAAATTCCAGAAAAATTATATGTTCATCATGATATAATGTACTGATATTTCCCAGAAAAGAAAAATGTTTGAAACTTTTTTGGTATTTTTCAAGTAAATAGTTGAGTTACGGATAAATGTGTATAATAAGTAACTTAGTGTTAAAAGGGTAAAAACATAATTTTTCTGACCAAATACCCTTGATATGAAGAAATCAGATTTTTAGAGGGTAGTTTGGTTATATTTGATGAAATGTTATATTTATGACATTTTAGGTTTGTTAAATAAATGTTATAGTAAAGGACAAACAATTAATTAAATTGTTTATAAGTATAAAAGATTATTAAAAGATTAATAATATTATATTAAAATATTATTAAGTAATTAATAATATTTAGATTAAAATATTATTAAATGATTAATAATATTAGATTAAAGTTAAAATAAAATATTATTAAATGATTAATAATATTAGATTAAAATTAAATTAAAATATTATTAAGTGATTAATAATATTAGATAATAATTAAAATATTATTAAATAATTAATAATATTTGTAAATGATTAAGATTATTATTAAAGGGTTAATAATAATTACAAGTGAATAAAATATTATTAAATGATTAATAATATTAATAGGTGATTAAAATATTATTAAAAGATTAATAATATTTAAAAATGATTAAGATGTGGATAAGTGATTAAAATATTATTAAAAGGTTAATAATGTTTGTAAACGATTAAGATATTATGAAGTGATTATTCAGAAGTGAATGAAATATTATTAAGTGATTAATAATATTAGACAGAAGTTTTAAGATGATGATTGAGTGATAGTAATGATAATGAGAAAATGAATTATTGACTATGTGTGGCTAAATATTAGCTAAATTATTAATGAAGTAATAGTATATATTACGAGGCATGATATGTTATACTAATTGAAAGATCAATCTTATAAATGATAGGTCTTTCATAAGAGATTCAATTAGACTGCTTAGCGGTAATCGACAGTCAAGGCAAGTTCTCCTAACTCAAACTCGAGTTATTATATATGTTTCAAGCATGCTAGTGAATTAATTATTGACAATTATTTAACATCTATGATTATTGATTCGCCTTTAGTTCATTTTGCATATGTTCACATCAGGTATGAAAGGCTGATCAACTTGATTACCATAAGGTTCAGTTAAATTATTTATGTTCATTATTGACCACTCGTCATTATTGATTCATTTATTCAATTATGGAAATTTGATTCATGTTCTTTCACAATTATTATACATTGTTGAAAACTTGAAAGCTTATTCCTTTTCAATCATGATATATCCTTTTTGTACTTACACTTGCTGAGCAAAGTAGTTGCTCACTCTTGCTATATCATGATAATATTTTGAGTTAAGACGAATGTTCGAAGAAAGACAGAAGCAGAGACAAGTACAAGAGTAGATTATTGTGCACCTTTAACTATTAAGTTATCTGATATAAATTATTTTTGTAAACCTTTTGAAGAATTTAATTAAAGATACGTATGTAAGTTAAGGTTGTAGACTTTGAGAAATGTTATAGAAATTATTGTATAAACAAAATATGTTTATAATTCCGCATTAGTTTATAGAATATATATGTATTAAGATGATGTATCGTGACGCACCAGGTCCGATGTTCAAGAGATCCGAATTTGGGGGCGCTACATTAAATATTTAAATTGTCCATAAATATCAAAACATAAATTATAACAAATCTTGACAGATAACTCTAGATCTCCCGTGTCATTCTCCTTTTCTTGGAGAAAATTCGACCTCAATATTTTAAAATGAAGTAGTATCAAGCACCAACAGTTAGACATTCACCATCTTATTTGTACCATGTATTCACGATTTTGTTTCTCAAATTTTTTTTTTTGTAAATAATTAAGAAATACTCAAAGCCATCATATTAACCTGCACTTGCAATAAATGATTAAAAACGATGAAATCAAAAAATTTTAAGTTGTTGAATATAGGATTTTGAACAATCTCGTGATTAATATCAATTTTTACGATATCATATTTTTATGTCGTGATAACTCCAAATTATAATCCTCCTCAACTACTAAGCTTGGTTTGTCTTTAACTATAACCGCTTCTTCAACCACCTCATTTGTGTCTTCCACGCCTTCTACTAAAAGTGACACATGTATAAGAAATAGGATTGATGACACTAGAACTTTCTTGAAAATTTTCCGTGCAGGCTATTAAATTCTTGTAACACCTCCTAACTTCATTAATCATAAAAGAAATCTGTATTTGATGCTCTTCTCGAACTCTTCTTTTCTCAACTTCATACTTATATTTATATTTCAACTTGTCAAGCCTATAATGTGCTTCTTCTAATTCCTCCAAAAAATTATTTTATTTGGACAACAAGTGTTTACGATAACGTACATAAATTTCATATTCCAACAAATCACATCTATCTTTAAGGTAGCAAATTTTATATTTGATATGTGAAATTTTTATTTTTGTAGTTGAGGATATTTTTTTTCCCCACCAAGATATTGAAATGATTAAACTTGTTATACAAAACTTCAACATATGTTTTGTAGTTAAATTAATTTGCAGTAGCTAAATATCAAAGTTATCCACTTCAAGTCAGAATTCCAATAGCCACATATAAACCCTTATATGCAATTTGCAATACTACCAGGTATGTGAGGCAGATCCAAAACAATAAGCAACAAAATAGTAATTTGCAATTTATGTTATCACATTGTGAATTGCAGCAAACTTTTCTTGATTGTCTCATAGGAAAAAGATGAAACGATGGCGGTGGCAATAATCCGCGAAAAACAAATTTATTTTTTTTCTTCTTAGAGTAGATGTTGGGACGTTGTAATATGGAAATAACTTTTTTTTAAATAGAAAATTAAAAATAAAATTCAACTAATTTTATTTAATCTCACGATGAATTAACAGTTATTTGCAATCTCCGACTAAGTAGTTTCGATCGACATCATTTCTCATTCACACTAACATCGGAGTGGTTTGTCTCTAATTTATTAAGTAGAATCGTCCTTGTCGTGGGCTAACTCTCAGGCTCTAATGCCAACTGACATAGTGAAAGACCGAATAGAGAATAGAAACAATCACATGAATTGAATCAATCTATGTAACTTTGCAATCACCGGAGTTTACAAAGTTTAATAAATTGATCAAGCAACTACAATGTTTATAAATTCAGAATAATAAGAGTTTTTTCATAATAATAATCCTAAAAGACTATTTATACTACCTAACCCCTAAAAATAAATAAAATCCAAAAAATTTAAAAAAATAAGCCCAAAACATAAATGAGTCCAAATAATTAAGCGTATCTGACTACTAATTAATAAATAGAATACATCAAATATTTAAATTGTCCATAAATATCAAAACATAAATTATAATGAATTTTGACGGATAACTTTTCCGTGTCAATAATTCATGCAATGAAAAAAGTCCCACGAACAAAAAAATCTCCCAAATGGAGAAAGCAAAATCTCACGAGATTATAATGAAATCTCCTCACAAAAGAGGGAAAAAATCAGTTATCTCATGGAGAAAACAAGTTCAACAAAAGAAAAAAAAAACTCCAGAAAAAGGAAGAATAATTTATTAGATCAAAATAAGAGAGATCTATGGGGATGATCTCCGGAGATCATCCCTCCCCCGGATCTATGATCGATGAAGGCTGACTAAAAAGAAAAGAGAGAAAATGAAAAAAAAAAGAGGTCAAGTTATTGATTCTTGATATTGTAATGATGTTTCTAAGTTACTAACTTAATTATCTAAAAAATTAAGTTATTTGAAAAAGGTACTTACAATGTGTAATACTCCTTTTGAAATGTAAAGAAGGGACAAATTAAAGTGTATTTGTACTATTAAATTAATTATAAAGTACTGGTCGAGAAGATTTGAATCCAAGACCTTGCGCATTCATAACTCTGATATCATGTTAAGTTACCCATCTAAAAATTTTTAGGTTACTTAACATGTTATCAGAGCGGACTATTCTTAAACCTAATTAAACACTTTTTTATAACTTTTATTCTTATCCACTTGTAGTTCATTTTTAACTTGTCAAAATTATTCATTTATTAACCAGTAATCACTTCTCAATTGGGCCAAAAAAGTACATAGTCATTGTTACTAGGTCTAACTGAGCGTGAATTAAGTAGAATATTAAATTCTTGAATTTTGACATAGAAATTTATTTAAAAGCTTGCATAGGCACTTAATTGGGGATTGTTAAATATCAGGTTTTAGTGACAATTTTCTTGGTAGTGTTCTAGCTAGCTATCAAGCTCTGTCCATAAGATGTTAAAAGGGAGTTTTTTTTTTTTTTTTATCAACTAGACAACTAGTTTGATTATGAAATGTCAAATTGAGTCAAAAGGATGTGTCACGAACACCTAATTAAAACCACATTTCGTTTTTTTTTCTTTTTCTTTTTCTTTTTTTGAAAAATAAAACACAAAGTTATACGTTATACCGTTCTAGTATTGAGATGGAGTGCTAGCTAGTAATTTGTTGATACATCAAATAGTGTAATATTCATTTGTCTAAAAGATGGGGTTAATTAGAAATACCAATTCTTGCAACATAACCTTTATCTAAGAAAAACAACTTAATATTTCGAAAAACATATTGGTCCTCCAGCCTGTAAAAGAAATTGTTTATCATTATCATTATATCATAATTAATGTTTTCATAAGGAGGGGCTAATTATATTAGCACATGTGTAATTAATTTTTTAATTTTAAGATTTATGATGACAAATTCATTGTAAAGGCGCCATAATTATAATGCTGTAAAAGTTAATACACTATATAATTATATATTGTAGTAGTATATGATTTACAAAAGACATGACGGAATGTTTTAGGTAAAACAATTAATAATGAGAATATATTTGTGATTAAATTAATTTTGATTCCTTGAAGAAACATAATGCACGTGATGCAAATCTTACAAACGCGTATCTCTAACCCAATATAATTAATAAGTAATTTTAGCGTTAGAAAGCACACTAATTTTCATAGCCAAAAAGGTAATTGGGTTTAATTAATATTTCCCTCTCACCCGTCCATATATTGTAGAATTCGTGTCTTTATATATAACCTAACCCCTTTTCGGCAAACCTAGTATATATATATATATATATATATGCACCCACCCAAACCCAGTTGTTATATCTCGTGGAATTACTTCCTCCCCTCCCCTCCCCTCCCCTCCCCTCCCCTCCCCTCCCCTCTCTCTCCTTTTAATTAGAATTAGAATTACTATACATATACATATACATATATATATATATATATGTGTGTGTGTGTATAATGGCCTCATTGTTCAATTTCGAAAATTTGTATAAAGATAGGAAACTTGCACCTTATGGTCCAGGAAGAGTCCGGGGCTGTCCTGCCCCCTCTTCCATTATGTGCTGTGTCATTTTCTGCACCCTATCAAAAAATGCCACTTATTAACCAGGTGAATTTATTAGTTTATGTGGTACAACCAACCCCTCCCCCTCTCCCTGATCTCCCTCTCCCTCTATAATAATATAGGTATAGATGTATGGATGCAAATTTCATATATACATATATTTATATAAGTTTAATTTTCCCCTTTTTTTACAAAGCATTCTAACTTCAACGAGCCCCCCGCCCTCCAACCCCAACCCCAACCCCAACCCCAACCCCAACCCCCACCTCCACCTCCACCTCCACCTCCACCTCCACCTCCACAAAAAAAAAAGGTTTCCTGGGTGCATGCAGACTGCAGTGGAATCAACGGTGTCACCACATATGGATGTGCTTGCACCCGTTCCTATATCTTTTCATTTACCGGCCAGATCATGATCAGGTGAAAATTTAATTAATTAAAAACTTGATAGATTGACTATTTTCTTAGTTGATTATATATATTAGACAAATTAGTTTTCTGTTTTGTATGTTATAAACTTAACATACGTACACTAGTGTAATGAAACGTAAAATTAAATGGTTTATTTTTATCTATTTAATTTGTTTCATTTCTTCGGATGTTGTTATATGAATTAAGCAGCCGAAGCAGCAATCAGAATCGTTGGAATTACCTAAACAAAAGAGAAGAAAATTACTCGTGAAATCAAAGACGGTGAATATGTCAGACACATATGAGCTCATACTCCCTAACTATTACATTCCAATATTGACCGATGAGGTAATACCAAATTCATTCCTCCATCTAGCTATAGCTAGATCAATTTCTCTAGCTATCAACGATTTACATATGTATGACTTATATATTAATTCTATGAGCACTATCTATGCATGCATGCATACAGTACTAACCAAAGAAATGAGTTTGCAAGTTTAATTTTGGTTATTTATTTTTGTAACTCCTAATTTAATTGGTATTTATTTATGTAACCCCCGAGTGAATTCCCTAGCCGTTTTCTGTAACCCCCGTTGCAACATTCGTTTAATGTAAACAGTAACGTTCTAATAATCGTCCTTATAATACAACTATTATTCTTTTTAGCAGAACACATATCATTATTGTGTCTTCTCCTTCTTACAAAAATCGCTATACAGTCTATTGTTCTGTTCTTCCTTACACAAATATACACTCTGTTAATTGGACAATTCACATAGACAAGTTCAAAGCCTCCTTCTGTGAGTACACACGATCGGAGACTTCGCCGTTGAATCCTGAAGAGTGATCGCCGGAATCCCATTTGTACTGTGATTATTATCAGTGGGGGCGAAATCACTTTTTAGGACAGTAGCTATGTTACGCCTCGGTTTTCCAGCTAAGTTGTTCCAATTTACTATATTATTCGTCTTGTTAATTGCTATATTTTCCAACAATCTAAAAAGTAATTTTAATCTATTAACAAGAATACATGTTGTTTTAGTTAGAAACTATGAATTTGGAATGTTAGGATGTTCTGCTAATGTTGTTTCTTATATGTATTAAATCATTCACTGGGGTTACACTATGTGTCTATTGATCATATATATGATATATATATATATAAATTTGTTACACAATATGTCATAATTGTATGTTTAAAAGCTTGAAAAAAAAATATTAGTAAGTAAAATTGTTGCACCAGATAGATGACATTAGTTTTATACCATAACACACAAAGAACGCGTAAAATCAGAGATGACACGCTCCAAAGATGTACTGATAAAATGATCTGAATGTTACGTGTGATGAGAGTACACGCAGCCTTCTGAGATTCAATTGCGTCCACTGTCCTGTTTCTCATCTCTTTAACGTTTTTGGGTGACTAATTTACATCTAACGAGGAAACAGAAAAAACACAAAGAGGCATTTTCTTTGAAGAATTAATGCCTCTTGCAGTGAGTAGACATTTCCCCATAAATCTCTATAGCGCCCTTCAAAGATAATAAATTTCTGTACAACTTATCAAATTTTTTCTGAAACCTATGCACCATCAGAAATTTATATTTTCTCTGCCCATTATTAGAGTCCTCATCATTGAGTAAAATTTGTCTCCAACATAAACAATGGCCAGATTAAAACTTGTATAACCAATTGACCATCATGAGATTTGGTATCTTGATTTTCAAAGTGAGTCTTATTATGAGGTGTCTAAAAAAGGAAGTCTGAGTCTTTGGTTATGGAAACAAGGAGGGTATGAAAATAAACTTAGATGGTTCAGGCGTCAGTGATAGCAGCACTGGAATTCCATTTCTTAACCACATGTTGGATGGTAGTATTTTCTTCTCAATTCAGTTGCACTCCATTGGTCTGTGCATAAATTGTATGTTTGATAAAATATTTTACTTACTGTTAGGTGAAAAATATCTTTAAGGCATAATATATGAAAAGACTACTAATTTACAGTTCATATAGGGTGGTACTTTGTCCGTCTCAAAATAATAGTTCTGGTTAGTAAGTCCAACTTTTCAATAAGCATTTGATTACAAGGGAATTAAGTTGATTAAATATCAGGATAAAAGTTGCTTAAAGACCATTTATTTGACTATGTGGATGTAAGTATTATTTTGTGAGTTAGTCTTTGCTTATGTTTGTTTTGGTAAAAAATATTTTCTTTTAGTATATATCTAGCTAACTAATTTGACAGATATGTGGTACGTCATCAGTAAATTAAAATTGATTGATCCGTGATCAAGATTACTGCTTACTTGAATATCATTTGGTTTGAGACCTTAATTATTAAATTGGCTTTTTTGAGTCGGGAAATGTTATTGTATGTGGAAATTGTGGAAGAATTGGTGATCTATTAATTTGGGATTATAACATTTAAGATAATCTGAAAGTTTTTTTTGTTTTGCTTCCAAAATGCTGCTGGTTTAAGGAGAACTACAATATCTTGGTATTTGAAAAAGAAAATATTTAAGAGAGCCTAGTAAAAGGAGTACTTTCTTCAAGCTGTACATTTAATTAATCTCTAATTTAATTATGCAACAGTTAATTAATTATGATAATCTGCATGATTTTCAGAAAAATTCCAGAAAATTACAGTAACCTTTGGTAATGATAAGATACTGTTGTAAATTTTATGGAAGTATTTTAATGTGTTTATAGCATACTTAGAATATTAATTGAGTAATATTGTCTGTCATTTAATTCCTTTGTTAATATTTTTGAAATATTAATTGTTGGTGCTTGGAATTAAATTACCATATTGTAATAACACATGTACCCTTGTTCCTAATGAGGTGATTTAGGTTTTAGTAATTAATTGAATTATTACCTAAATTCACTTCTTATGAGCTGAAAGATTAATGGTAAATAATTGAGCATTTATATGAATTGTGTTTCCTAAGCATGACGAAGTCTTTCTTCTGTTTTTATGTTCTATTATTTTATGTTAATTTGGTTCATGAGGCAAAGATGGTGAACAATGATGATAATTCTAGATATACTCAAATCTATCTCAGTGCCTTTAAAAGATGAAGCGGAAGAAATGTTTATTAAATAAAACTGAGGTTGAAAATAAGTTAGAAAGAAAAAATAGAACACTTAAAGATATGATGAATGTCATGTTAATTAGCTTTAACTTACCTTCTAATATGTGGGGAGAAGCTTGTTTTTCTAAATAATCAATTTTTAATAGAGTTCCACATAAAAGGACTCTTTACCATGTCAATTATGGAAGGAACATGCACCTAATTTGGGGTACCTTAAAATGTGGGGGTGTCTAGCCAAAGTAGCTATACCAGAATTTAAAAAGGAAGTTAAAAGCTAACTTGTCGATTGATAATTTTAAAGCAAGTTTTCCAGTACTTGTTGTTATGTGCTAATATTCAGCATTATGTGAAATTTTTGTGAACTATATAATTTGAGAAATGCGAAGTATATATAAGCATTATGGAGCATGTATAAATGTACAATATGATAAAGATGAAGCATGTATAAAATGTGATATTATACATAAGATGTGAAACATGAGAAATGTGATATATGCATGAGGTACAAAGCATAAAAATTGTGATGTGATTATATGTGGATAATTTGCTGATATTTGGTACTGATGAAATAGTTGTGAAAACTATTAAAATATTTTTTTATTTTCTAAATTTGACATGAAAAACGAACTTGATTCTTGACATGAGAATTAATAAAAATGCACATGGTTTATTTTTATTATGTGAAATTCTTAAGAAATTTAATTTCTTTAATAAAGAGCCATTAGGAACACCTTGTGATTCTAGTGTGTGCATTTAAAGAAAAATAAAGGGGATTGGTATTGCACAAATTGAAGATGCCAGAATCATTGATAGTGTAATGTACTTAATGAATTGTACTTTGTGAGACCCCGAATTTTATGAAATAAAAGTATTCAATTTTTTTTATTTTGGTGAATAGTTAAATTGATAAAAATTTAAAGTTAAGGGTGACATTTAAAAAATTTTCAAAGTAAGTGATGATGAAGTTTTGTTTTATTAGTATTATTAATGTAATAAAACAGAAATATTTTTTATATAAAACAGAATACTTTTATAAAGTTATTCAGTTTATTAGGCTAATAGTAAAATCTTTTTATATAAAACAGAATACTTTTATAAAGTTATCTGTTTTAATAGACAATAATTAGAATATATTATATTTTATTATGCATAGTATTTGCATAGTGCTTGCATAGTAAAATCTTTTTATATAAAACAGAATACTTTTATAAAGTTATTCGTTTGGGAACAAGCAATTAGTTATATACTTTTGTTTGGGAACAAGCAATTAGTTATATATACGGTTCCTTTCTCTAGCAAACTGTTTAGCAACGATTTTTTCGTCGCTATAATATACAAAGTCGAAGTCGAAGTCGAAGACATAGTTATGGCGACGGTTCAAACTGTCGTTATAGTCGATTCACTTTTGATTTGCTGTTTAAGATTTCCTGAAGAAAGAGACCGTATATATATATATATATATATATATATATATATATATATATATTGTGTATTAAATTTATTTCTTAATTAAATAATTAATCTATATATCTACACGTCAATTACTTTATCTCTCAGCAAATTGTTTTTCTCCTTATGAGTCTTGACTTCCTGAAAATCCTCTGGCTCCCCCTTCTCAGCAACTAAAAGATATTCAAATGAAGGATATGTGACTGATGGCACACGTTCTCTAGTGGATCTTCTTAGCTGAGGTTCTTCAATATAAGGTTGCTCCCCCTGATCAACATTATTTGCATCTGACTCATCACCATTGTGCAAATTTGTATCAGTCATATCTTCATTCTGACCTCCTTCTCCAACTGTGGCATGCTGTATTGGAGAAAGAACTCTACTGAGATCTGGAACTCTATTATCTCTGGATTATATGTAGCATTATCAAAATGCTCATAATTATGGTGTTCATGAAACACCACATCTCTGCTCCCGAATAATTTTTTCTGCACTGGATCCCATAACCGGTATCCAAACTCTGTATCTCCATAGCCAACAAATACACATAGAGTAGACTTGTCATCAAGTTTCGATCTTTGTTCTTTGGGGATATGTGCAAAGGCCTTGCACCCAAATACCCTCAAATAATGATAAGACAAATCCTTACCACTCCAAATCTTTTTCTATAATTTAAAAATCTAACGGTGCTGATGGAGATCTATTAATCAGGTAACAAGCAGTACGAACAGCTTCACCCCAGAATGACTTAGGCAGTTTAGACATTCTCAACATGCATCGCACTCTCTCAATAATAGTGCGGTTCATTCTCTTAGCCGCACCATTATGCTGTGGGGTACCATGAACTATCTGTTCATGTCGAATGTCATGCTTACTTCAATATTCAGTAAACTCCTTAGAAGTGTATTCCCCTCCGTTGTCACTACAAATACACTTCAACGATTTTTCAGTCTCCCTTTCAACCATAGCATGAAAACTCTAAAAATGTTGGAATACTTGGTCTTTTGTTCTCAACAAAAATACTCACACCTTCCGCGAAACATGGTAACAAAATACCTATTTCCACCCAAATACTCAATCTCAATGGGTCCACACATACATTAGAATATACTCTCTCTAGTAGCTCTGATTTTATTTTAGCTGAACTACTAAAAGAAACTCTATGTTGTTTCCCAAACAAACAATAATCACAAGTGCTTAAAACAGTACCTTTGGCAAAAGGAATGAGTGACCTTTTTGCTAATAACTGCAACCATTTCTCACTCATGTGGTCAAGCCTCTTATGCCATAAGTTTGGCAAAGAGTCATCCTCAACTGCAACACACCTTCACATGAGTCTTGTACAACGAACAACAAGCAACACCTCTTGCAATCACCATAGAGCCCTTGGTAAACTTCCACTTTCCACTGCCAAAGTGATTCTCATAGCCTTCTCTGTCCAAGGCCATGTCAGAAATCAAGTTGAGACGTAAAACAGGAACGTGTCTAACATCCCTCAAGGTAACAACGCAACCAACACCTGTTTAAATGCAAACATCACCAATTCCAATAATCTTGGACTGATCAGTATTTCACATTCTCACATACCCAAAGTCTCCAGCTTTGTAATCAAAAAAATAAAATAAAATAAAGGAAGGGGGTTAAAGAAGAGAATTGACAGTCCATGCCATATGCCACCTTTATCTCTTTATCCCTGCTTTTCATTAGATTGAAGGGAACCCCAGTCTGCTTCTCCTTCCCCCAAAAGTTTTTCCTAAAGCTGATCCCTAAGCTCAAACTTCCTTGTATACACCTCTGAATTAGTGCCTTCCCACAAGGTCATTATGTGGAAACCTCATCTTTTTACTATCTATATCGCTCTTGCTTCTTTTTCTCATACCTCTGATACAAATAGTTAATTTACATTTAAGATTGAGTTGGTAGGTACATTAGGGAGCTTAATTTACCCTCTGCATTTGGACAGATTGTTTTTTGTTGTGTGCCTTGACTTGTTGTTTGGGATCTGACATTTTACTTGACCCAAATTATTTTGTGCAGCAACTGAAAGGAAATGAAGGATGAGATTTAGTGGTGGTAGCATAGGACTGAGATTGATATAAACCTGTTTTTTCTTTCTAAGTTTTAGCCTCTTTAGAGAGATATTCACAAGTTGTAATTCTTCATGATTTGATATAGTTAATATCTTTTCTCCCTCAACTGTGGTCTTTCTCATTTTGGATATGTAAATTAAGGTCTAATTGTTTATTAAGTAGTTTGGAAGAGTATTATTAGGAAAATTCTTCTGCATATATTTTTCATCTAATGGTTTAGTCCTACTACTTAAAGAGAGAAAATGTTACCAAGCAATTGCCGGTGACCACCTCCAGTACAGGTGCCGGCACCGCTGTACCACGACCTCACCTTCTTGATTCTTCAAATTATAGAATTCAATCAAAATTTCAATGATATCATTCAAGAGAACGCATAAATCACAATGAAACATCTCAAGGACAGTTTACGACACAACTGCAAATCATCCTAGTGGATGGTCTGAAAAACAGCAGAACTATGCACGACCTTGACCCTCTTTCTGCAATTGACCAGTTCTTGAGTAAGCAAATCATCACCCCTCAAACATGAAAAAGTTTCAACAAAAAAAAGGCTTTATTATCTTCCTCTCGTCTGGTATGACAATAAAGTAACTTTAAATATTGGATCTTATTGGTAAAAATCAACCATATGCAAAATCTATTAAGCCCCTTTCTCTGGGGGTTAATATGTACAAAACCATTACAACCCGAAATATGTATTGAAACTAGTAGATTACAATTAACATAAAAGAACAACGGTGATACTAATTTTGATAAAAGTTTTGCCATGTTCAGGAAAAGGTCTGCTGCAGCATTCACCTTGTGGCAATGGTGTAAATAAATGTATGAGATGTATGAGCAAAAATCAACGACTCCAGGCGTTCAAAGTGGCAGATCTTGAGCATCTGATTTGATTACCATGACACTGCCCCTTTCCAAAACTTATAGCTGGCTCCAAAGAAAATTTCGTACTCAGAAGTGCAATTCCAGCTTTCATTCCTAATTCAACAAATATAGCAGTCAAATTAGAAACGAATGAAATTATCCATGTCTCCACTCTCCACACTCTTACTAGCTTCCTTGTAAAAGAAATAGCAGAGCTGCAATTATAAGAATAATAATAACAATAACGGAAATATTTATAATGTCTGCTCATAGATTATTAGCAAAAACTCCCTCAGTTCCAATTTTGAGAAATAATAAATCTCAACTTTGTAAAGTCATTTTGAGACACGTTTGAATTCAAAACTAATGGGATTCGTTAAGTTTTGGAAATAATAAACCTTGCAACTAATAGTAACTTTTACATAGTTTATGGTATTCATAATTGTATTAATTAAAATTAAATCAATTCATGTCAACTTTGAATAAATGTTCCAAATTTACTTCCAAGTCAAAATTGATTCTTATATTATGGAATGAAGGGAGTGATATTCATGGGAAAAGAAACCACTCACACCATAGTACCATCTAAAAATTCCAATCATGTATCATAAACTTTATGTCCCAATGGCTACCAAGATAGTTAACAGTTCAGTAAGTTACAGCTATTGGATCAATGTACTAGAAATATATATATAGCGACACAAACAGTTTTCCGAGCTAGTTAGAAAGAAATATATAGCGACACAAGTTGGAAAATTATTTAGAGCCCATCCTCAAACATTTTTCCTGCTTTCTTTCCATTTTGGAACAAAGTTTACCTTAAAAGGTACAAAATAAATAAGTAAATAAATAGAAGTACTTAATTATTATTTTTTTTTCTAGGAACCTACCTTAGTAGGAGAAGAAAATATTATGCTCTACAGGTTGCCGTGATATTCTAAAGCAGGCTCTATGAATTAAAGAAATCTGCATTTAGCCTTTAAGGGGAAGAGAGCCAAGGTCCAAAAACCTACAAAGATATATTTGCTACTAAATTTGTCAAACCTCTGAGAAACAAACCACCTAGATGCATATCCTACTCATAACTTCAAGTCTTCATCCTATAAACAAAAAAGCAATATGTTATGTATCTTAGTTTTTTATACTTTTCAGTAGAAGTGAAACTCGAGAAACTGAGAAAGGGATAGTTATCGCATATGATAGTAGTTTGAACATAAATGCAGTGTTCTAAAACAAGGTCTAGGAACCACTTAGACGCTAGGCATTGCCCAACCTTGTCAAGTAGGTGCTAGGCGCCCGCCTAGCCTCCGAGGGGCTAGCTAATGTCATCGTTGTCACCATCGACGCAACCGGTTTCCCACACTTCCCTAAATAATGTGTTGTTGCGATTTGGTTTCTTCTAGCATATGAGATGGGATAACATTAGATAATATCCTTTTAATTTGTTAAAATTAGTATTGTCCCAAATTTCTAGCACAATTCAAACTTGGCCCCCTAATTTAACAATGTTTTAAATCAATCCCTAAACTTCCACTTTTATAAATACAACATTAATGTTATTATAAATACAAACGAATACACCTAGCTTTTTACAAATATAAAAAGTAATAATAAAACTACACTGCCTCCCTCGCCTAGGCCCCGCCTAGGAAAATGCCTAGGTCCCTTTGCCTAGGAAAATGCCTAGGCCCCACCTACAAAGCTCGAAGCCCCCTTTGCCGCCTAGGTCTGTTTAACACTCTTTAAAACATTGCATAAACATATTGGTAGAAAGGTTGCAACTCAAAGAGGCACTTACAGATTAACTTCTAGGTCACACCAATGTTGGGTGCATGAGAACAATCTTCATTATCTATGCTACAAAGCCAGAGGAAAGTTTGTGCAAACAAAAAAGTGAAACTTTTTACTTTCCCCTTTTTACCCATAAAAATTGAAAAAATAAAACATAAAATCCTTTTACTCACATTTTCTTCACTTTGACTAATAGTAGTTACTTTTTTAAATTCAAAAACTTCCCTTTTCTGTCGCCCCCCTTTTCTGTCTCCCCCCCTCCTTTATTATCCCTATTATCTCTCCAATATTTTCCCTTTCATTCTCCACACATGTGGTATGTGCCAGGATACTAGAAAACAATAAAAGGTTTAAGCACATTGTCAGAAAGGTTGCAACTCAAAGAGGCACTTACAGATTAACTTCTAGGTCACGCCAATGTTGGATGCATGAGAACAATCTTCACTGACAGGAGGGTTTTCTTTCAATATCAATTCCAGAGTTTTAGCACTATTGTCACGCTGCTCCTTGTCGAATGTGAACTCAAGCTGCTTTTCCACGGACTTGAAAATAGAAGTTCGTTTGGATCTTAATCGATATGGCGGAGATGCATTGAAGGCCTTACCATTGCATAGCGCACTGAAACCATTACCAACCCAAGCAGGACTTGCACACAAGTTCCTGTCACGTGACCCAGGATTTTCCAAACGGCTACTTTGCCCCGGTTTATCATAAGCATGAGATCTGTCCTTGACTGCTTCGCCATCTGCCTTCCTATTTTTATTTGAAAGTAGAGATGTTAGAGCTTCAGCCTTTCTTTTTCGTAAGATGGAAGGTGTATTTGGAAAGCTCCTAGCAGCCATTTTCAGAATGGATTCTGGAGTCTGCCCATACAAACTGCTGCTCTTCACAGGAGGTGGAGTGTAGAAATTTATAGGTGGTACTATAGGACTAGAGGCAGCTTCAAGCACTTCAAGCTGCATCCTGGTAATATTTAAAAGATCTGAATCGGGTGGGAGATAATGTTCTAACAGGGGTGGCTGATAGTACAAGGAACCATAAGTTGGACTTCCATATTGAGATGATGTTGCAATTGCTTTGTCTTCACTATTGGTTGCTACATGGTTATCTAAATTTGACAATTGTGGCTTGCAAATGGCAACTTCAGAATCAGCAGGCTCATAAGGGAGGACAGCTGATGAAGCACCCATATCATGGGATGGGGTTGAGGACTCTAACTGGTCCTTCCCATCTTCTTCAGTTTTGCATACTTCTGTAGTTCCTGATGAAGTTTGGACAGTTGATTCTGACCCTCTATTAGAACAAACAACCAGTTTCGCAGTTGAAGATGGTTTGTTCAAGTCTTTTGCACTAGTTTGAAGACCATTTTTTGCAACCGGCGGAAGGCTTCCAGTAGCTAAATAAAACTCTAACTTCTTCTTCAAAGAACTATTCCAATGATTCTTAATAGCATTATCAGTCCTGCAATTAATAATTCTGCAATGATCAAGAATAAACACAACATATATATATATATATATATATATATATTTATATATATATGGGATACACATTAATCTAGTCAATACTGCAGCACAAACAAATCCAGTGTGCTCATGATCCTAATTGATACAAAGATGCAAATAAAACTAATTATTATGATAAGGTTTTGCTAGCAAGCTAAAGCTGAGAAAATAATCAAAACATAGAAACAACCTACAACCTCTATCCTATCCAAACAATACTAAACTAAAACCTTTGATCTGATATGCAATAAAACATAAGCTTGGGAGGCACACATTTCAGATTCACTATAAACTTCTTTTAAGATTTAGTAAGAAGGTAATTGATAATCTTAAGATTCTTGTGGTCCTCATCTCGTCTACGACTTAAATTGATTGTCATGACCTGCATCCGATAAGTTTTCGTCTCTTCTAATATTACTGAAATTTAATGAAAGAATAATCACATAAGATATTGAATTGTCTTCATAATAACCAAATATATTGAAAATGAAACATGAGATCGAATAGAGGCACATGATCTAGAATGTTGTCTTTCTATTTCACTGTAACATCCAAGCTACCCACATATCAGTCAGTAGATTGATAATACATTACTCTAAATATTATGCTAGAATCCAGATTAGATGTAGTTATGTGACACCAAAACCGATTGTAACAATTGCAAGATCCAATAGAAATATCATGTTCTGCTCTAGAAAACGCATTCTACATGGATGGTCTTATAACAACCGAGACAATCGCTTAACAGTATTGAAGTACCAGGTCATAGAAATACATGATGCAATCCATTTGAAACTTACATAAAAAAGTAGACTTGAAGAAGATGAAAGTTTTAGGATTTGATTCTATCTCACAGCAGGACCCACTTGAGTCGGTAGGAGCCCCTTAGAAAAGCAACTCAAAAATAATAGGAATTTAAGAATTTCTTTCTCAAAGCAGGACCACTTCAGACCTCAAATCATCAACCTATAAGCTATGTTACAAGGACTCTTCTAAATGGTGAAGTGCCCGTGTCGAACACCAGACGACTTTTTAGTTGTACACAAGCAAAGTATGGAAAATCATACTTGCTCTTTATATTTCTACCCATCCCGGAGATTTATATATGGCATTTATGCAAATGTTTACCAAGTTCCTACATTCTTAAGGTTAATGAGAATTATTTTTCAAAAAGGGGTATGCTTGGGTATAATAAATTGTATATGGAGATAGGTGAATGATCAACAAAAAATCTACCACTTCTAGCAAAAGGAGAAAATGTCCTATGTGATTCGGTAAATGACAACTCAATAGTTCTTGGCCAAGGCAGAATGAAATTAGAAAGAAGTTTCTAATTTGCATTATTTAGAGTTGTGCATTTGAGAATCGAAATGCATATAATCAAATAAAATAAGACTTGACAGAAATTTCATTGTATAGTAGAATGATTGAATTGTACGGTAACTATTCTCTGAAAGGATATTTTATGATTAAATGAATAAGATTACAATATATATGCTACATCGTGTCAAATATGATTGGCTTGTGTGCATATCACTTTCAATATAGCCTATAAGTTGAAGAATACAATAAATCTACATAAAAAAGTATCAGAACTGTGAGAGTTTTTGAAGCATGTCTAGAGATTTATGTGAAGTAACACAAAACCCTAGGTATGATGATTAGAGTTTTATCTTCTTCTTATCTTCTTTCTTCACTACTTTGCTATTTATACAGCAACTATAAAGTAATAGTTTGCATAAGCTCAATCTTTCATTCTTCTAATAAAAAAAGCAACTCCCTAAAGGCGCATCTATGTTCTACTTACTATATGGTCCCAAAAAATCCAACAGAAAAATCCCCAAAGAACCCCTTTCTTGATACACATTCTAGTTTGCAATTATGCCACCTATCCTACAAAATTAAAAAAATTGCAATTAAACCAGCAATAGAATTGTTTCCGCAATGTTTGTCCTACTACATTAAAAACAAGTTCACTCGAAGAGAAGGGATAGTATGCAAAATTTGCAATTGACAACCAACTAGAGTAGTATCTATATAGCATGACAGCAATCAATATACCGCAATTATTGCACTTGACTATTTATAAAGAATATTAATTTAGGTACTTGTGACATTAATACATGTTCTGTGAATTTTTCTGCACAAGATCCACCGAGAGATACAAATAGCAAAATTGAGATCATTACAGCATCATGTTGGCCCCCACGGACAGTAATACTAATATAGAACTACCTACACCTGCATGAACAATTGATTACCTTCCGGCTAGAACCTTAGCTATTTCAGCCCATTTGTTTCCATGTATTCGATGGGCATTCATGAGGGCTAATTCTTCCTCCAATGTCCAAGCATCCCTTTTTATATCTGGATTTAAATGATTGTGCCACCTGAAACCATTTTACTATTATTCTCCATAATAGCCAAAAAATAATCAAAGAACTTAATGGCAGAACTGATAAAAGGAGTGTATGATCGGGAGGTCATTTTCTTACAAACTTAGGGATGATATAAAAAGATATGAAAAAAATACCAACAATTGATTGAAATGAAAGAACCTAATTTATCTCCTAAGCTACGTGGTGGCAGATGATGATGAATAGGGAGCTAATATTATTCATCATCATCTGCCACCACGTAGCTTAGGAGATAAATTAAATTCCTTCATTTCAACTGTATCTGTGTGTGTGTGTGTGTGTATATATATATATATATATATATGTGTGTGTGTGTGTGTGTGTGTGTGTGTGTGTGTGTTGTGTGAGACTGGTGTGGCTAAAATCTATGTGACACAAAATCACATATACTTAGACACCCAAGTCATATGTCAAAAAAAAAAAAAAGGACACCCAAGTCGAATGCAAAAACAAAACAATAGAATGATGTATGCAATCATACTCAAAATTTAAAGAGAAGCAGGAATGTGTTTATTATATAAATAAATCAGTATCACCTACAAATTGTATATAATGCAAACAATTTCAATTGTGATATACCTCTCACGGCATTGTTTCCCTATGCGGCCAGGTAAAGATTTTGCAATGACGGACCATTTTGTAGGTCCATATTTTGCTACCAGTTCAGTGATTTTCTCATCCTCCTATAAAGCAAAAAAAAATATAAAGAATTTAAACACCAAGAAGCTTGTCAAAATAATATTTTAATTCCATTTGCAATAACAGATACAAAAGAGGGGGGGGAAAAGGTGCCAACCTCCTGAGTCCAAGGTCCTTTAATAAGTTCTGGATTGAGAACCTTTTGCCATCGATGCAGACACTGCACTTCAGATCTATCCAGAAAGAATTCAGCTGCATACACGTCAACCATACATATATTATATACATATATGAGAAGTAACAACGCCATATTATTAGAGCATCAATTAAATAGAACTATTAATTTAGTGATGCTGAGATATGTAATAAAATAAAATAGAGGGAAACCTAAAGATGCTGGATGGAATATTTTTAAAATGAAATTTTAAAAAAATATCATGTTACTACGTTGATACATATACCAGATATGATAAAACGATCACTCTTTTCCTAAAGCATCAAAATTTAGCAAGTCAATAGCAGCATGCTTTTTGAAAGAACACCTCCAAAAGAAGCTGCTGGTTCGCATTTAGGTAACACTAAGAAGCTATAGAAAACAAATACACCACCACCAGCATATCCGGAGTGGTTCAAAGACCACTAACAAGTACCATGTTATAAGAGATCTGATCCTTTGTTTGGTTTGGGAGAAATAGCAATTCCAATTCCAATTAATGGATTTAGGATTTTAGACAGAATTAGCATGCTATCCACAAGTAAGTTGAGCTTCAATTAATATATTCTCCTATTCTGGGCAATAAGTTTTGGCATGAATTATTTTTTCTTTATTTATTTTCCTTTTGTAGGTAAGTTGGAAGGAATCAGTTTGTATTAGTAGGTATATGTAAAGAAATCTCAGCTTGAGGGTCACTAAGTAATGCCACTGTACAAAGAACTCCCTTGTAAATTCTTTCAAACACATTTCCTTCTCTTCTCCGTCTGTGGCTTTAATAAACTACTACCAATAGGTAGCTTAAGTGGTTCAAGGAGGAGCAGGGCTCAGGTGCAACTAAAAAAGGGAGAGATATACAGAGACGCATCTAAGGGGATTCTTGGACATTCCCTAGGGCATCAAGGTTGAATAAATTTTGTACAAATAGTAAAATAATAATCAACAACATAAAGAAAGAATTTGTTGTGCAAAATATTAGTAGCTTTCTTCTTTTATTTAAACTAATGACAATAACAAATATACAAATAGCATAACAATAATAAGACAATACTAAATCGTGACAGAGAGAATAAATGAATTTTTAAAATGAAAGATCTCAATTGTAACTATCAAATGCAATATGCCTTCAAAAATAAAACTAGCCACTAAAGGCACAAAAAGGGAATAGACAAACCTATTTTTTTCCAACACTTCCCCTTGAAAACTGTAACAGCTCTCTTTAATGTATCATCCTGTAGAAAATTCAGGATGTTATTTATACCAAAACTTATAACCCTAAAACAATAACAAAAAGAAAAACAGTATCAAACCAGAAAAGATAATTCATCATAGGCAAACATTATAAGATCCAAGTCTAAAGGGACATAAATGTGAGTGCCCAGGGTACATACCAGATATCATCCAGTGCACATCACTGGTAAAATCAAAACTTTTGGTAAAAGAAACAAAAGCTAATATTTTGAAGACCACTGACCGGAAAAATTAAGTAGACTACCACTTTTTAATAGTTCAACAAAAAGGATCAATAGAACCCTCAACTTCCAGAAAGATATAGATACGGATAACTTCGTGTCTCAAAAATTGGCTTACCTCCTCTGGAGTCCATCCCCCCTTTGCTCGCCGAATAGGTCCAGTAGTCCGCCTATAAAGAGAAATTTTACATTATTAATGCTAGTGGCCAAGACTCAATCAGTTGGAAAAGAGAGAGGCCTATTTGTACCCTCAACATACCAATAAGTTTATTGTGCCTGAGGGTGATCCTAATTCCTACATTCATTTTTTACAGATTATCTTCTTTTTATTTGGGTGAGGAAGAATGTCTACAATGATGTATATACAGTGATAATCTATTTATAAATTTTACAAATAATACAACCACAAGCATTTTCACATTTCACTGTAATGTGCTACATTCAATTTCTCCATATTTATAAGTAAAAGGGCATTTGCATAAGTTCCAACCTGTCTTTCAATTTCAACAGTCTTTCCATACGAATACACACACAATAATTGGATGGAATGAACATACTAAATTATGCATACAATAATTGAATGTACAGAACATACTAAATTTTGCTTAGAATAATTAAACTAGATGACTAGTATTCAGTAGTGGTAAGTTTTGAATGCACTTACGCAGGTTCAGTTAAAATAAATGATTCTCCATACAACAATATTTACAAAAAAGAAGGTATAGAAGTTCAATAACACTACCGGTGAGCTGGCGAGTCAGTAGTGGGGCTATTTATGCCTGGTGATTTGACCGAAACACTCCCACTAGTTTCAGATACCGAAGAGCTTGATAAGGCTGCAGATTGCTTGTTCTCCAGACAACACTCCTCTGATTTTACCTCAACCATTCCTTCTAAGAATCACCTTCAAAGGCAACCCTCTAATCAAAATTCACAACCCATCAAACAAAATTCGTATCTCAACACAACAAACAGAAAACAAAAGGAAACCCTCAAAACCAATTTCACTAGTTCAACTTTAGTCAGCAGAAATTACTCAAACCCTAATTACATATAGCTTCAAACATCCCACCGCAAATAATAAAACTAAAACCCAGATCTTAAAAACTTTATAATCAGATCAAAAAATAAATTAGCAACACCCAAATCATATGCTATACATGCACACAATTCAATTAAAAAAAACCACAAGAAATCCAAAATTAAACGAATCAGAGCTAGTTCTATCAAGATAAAGCACAACTGAATGATCTAAAACATTGTTTTGATGATAACTGACAAAATAGTCCTTGAAGAAACAATTTTAGAAAAGTAAACTACCTCTAATAGAAAAGAAGTGGCGGGAATCGAAGTCAAGCTCATCGACCCCTGATGCCAAAGAAACGTCTCATCAGTTTAGAGAGGGGATGGGTTTGGTTCGGGAAAAAACACCTCGCCCGTAGAAAGAGACAGGAAAAAAAACAAGTTTGTATATAACGAATATAAGGCCACCGACGTCTCTGTTGTCCACCGTTAATTCGTAGGCTTGTAGGGCACTGGATATGTTAACGGCAATTGACGGTTCTCATGGCCGTTAGGGAACAAAAGTTTGAAACTCAAACGGCACACTTCTTCTCTTATGGCTATCCTTTAAAGGTCGAACAAGTTTGGCTCCGTAAATTCTTCCCGGGTAATTCTCCACCGTCGGATCAGATCACTGGGAACCCATGTAAGGTACTCGTATATTCTTTGTTTTTATATGGAAGGTAGTCGTTAAAACTTTAGTTAACTGATTGAACATATGATGTTGTTGTGAGTGACGGCAGATCACAAGTTTCAACAGGTCGAGTCATAGGTCTTTCCACCTAAGTTAATCGAAAGGCGGTTTAACAAAAGATCTTTTGGATTACGAGAATCTAACGTTAATATACTAATACTAGGCATGGTCCCTGTAGCGCTCGTTCACTGTAGGTGGAAAAGGTGTAGATTACTATCTCAAACTTAGAAACGCCGCAAATGATTTATTATTGGTTCGTGAGAATTTAAATCATTATTAGATAGATTATTATAGTATAGACTGTATATTTATATATAGATGTATGGCCTTGAGAAGGGATTATATCTCAACTTTGACAGGTCCAGATATTTATTGAGTAGAAGCGAAATTCTATCTAATCTATTATCTATATTCTATGAGACTAATTATAATCTAATAAATCAAATACTTTTAAATTTTCCGCGCTCACTAAACTCATAAATCTCTAGCGACGTCAAAAGTTTTGGATAACATCGTCCACCATTGCCGATCTATTCTAATAAATATCAATGATTTTGATATTTCTCGTCTCACAAATCATAAATCATATGAGTCAGTACGCAAAATTTAGAATAAAATTCCACTTCCATAGTGGGCGCTACAATGTAGGCACGTGACTGTTCTAAGGTAATATATAGATTTATATATAATCCTTTGTCCAGGCGCTGGGCTTATTAGATTATTTCTTAGTCATCAATCTTGATGCAATTCATTTTAAATGAGATACTCCATCGTTAGTCCTAAATTATTTGATATTCTAAAAATTTTCTATATTGTTTATTAATTTGTATTTGACGTTTATTTTAAATCTAAAAAATCTAAAAGAATTAAACAAATGTTTCGAAATCATCCTCATTATTTTAACCTATTTTTATTGATACTTTAACTGGGCTCTCTCTCCTGTAATCCTAACAAACTGTCGGCGACTTGAATACAATAAAAGATTTAAGTTTAAGGGATATTATAGATCATTGAGTACTTATAGTAGATACTTCTAATCAATTTATCTTTAATTTTTGTGTTCATCTCTAAAACGTTAAATAATTAGAGATAAAGGGAGTAATGATTGAGATTAAAGTGGAATAATTAGTATTCGCGGGATGATTAGTATTAGCAAGAACTTCTAGTCTCTGTCGTAATTTTTTATATTAAAAGTTAAACCATTCATTTTATCTTTTAATCCAATTTTTTCTCTTTATTAAACCAAGGTTTTAAATTGCATAATTTTTTTTTACAAATTTAAAATTATCAATTTATATATCGTTGGAAAGTTCTCGGTAAGTAATTTTCAAAATAAGATCCATTATTGATATATTTTTTCAGTTCAAATAACCACAAATTAAGTTTAAAATTTGTATTTTAAAAATTATTTTACAATATTGTAAACTTGATTATCAGATTTTGATTTTTAACTACATTAAACGACGCCTCTGTCCTCAAATTAACTTCATAGCCTCAACGTTTACCTTTTTAGTCAAATTGACTTTTTTTAGGAATTATAATTAATCAATATATAAATATAGTTTCTAAAATTATAAAATTGGGATTAGTAATAAATTGCTATAGTACTTTGCTTTTGGTTATAATCTCCTTACCTTATTTCTAACAAAAATCAGTAAATGATTATTTTTTAAAAATGGTCAATTTGACTTTAAAAAAGTCAAAAAACTGAGCCAATCTAATTTTAAGTCAGCGACGGCAGCGAGCTATCATTTTAGATCTTGTTTTGAAGATCTTGACTTTAACTTTCTAACTATTGACAATTTTAAATTTATAACAAAAAAATTATTAAATTTTAGAATTTGATTGATGAAAGATAAAAAATGTAGTTAGGAGAGAGAATGAATAGTTTTTTTTTTAACGTACAAAGTTATCGGCAAGAAGTTATTGTGCCTTTACAATTTGAGCAATTTAAGATTGCAATGAACCGTTTACTGGTAAAATATAAAAATGACAATTGTACTCTTAGTATATTTGGGATATTTGGGTAAACGGTTTATGTGCTTGAGCTTGATAAATACTTCAGAAAGCATAATGTTGCATGATTAGATTCCTAACACCAAATTTATTAATTATTTTGGGTAAACTTTGTTTACTATTTTTTTCTCTAAATACATAAAAAAAAAGTATGAGATTAAACGTAATTGTGCAATGCAAACTCCAAAATCATAAAACCGTACCTCTAAAAAAGCTAATGAACCAACATACAGTAAAACCCCTATTTAAGAATACTCTATATAAAAATAACCTCTATAATATTATAAAAAAAATTGGTCCCAATTTGGGCCAGTTATAAATAAGAATAACCTTTAAATTGTAATATGTTATATACTTTTTAAGTCCCGTATTAATAATTATACCTCTATATAGTAATAATTTCATATATATACATATATATATATATGAGAGAGAGAGAGATACAATATTAATTTTAAAAGACTACATTTTCTATAAAAGAATATATTTCTTATAAAAAACTACATTTTCTAATAAAAGACTATATTTCCTATAAAAGACTACATTTCCTATAAAAGACCATATTTTCGTATAAAAGACTATATTTCCTATAAAATACTATATTTTCCTAGTTTGAAAATCTAAATAATTTATGTTTTCTTTAATTGTTGTTATAAAATCTATATTTTTGTTAAAGTGGATATTTTTGGGTGTTGGAAAAATATGTTATACCAATACCTCTATTTAATAATAACCTCTCAATTAGAATACAAATAATTTGATCTCAGGTCTATTCCTAAATGGAAGTTTTACTATACTTGCTTATACATAAAATTACACATTTATATTGCATGTATAAATATAATTTTTTTTAAGTTCGAATATTGCCGGAAGAAAATTTTTAGTCTTAATTTGGTTTACTTACCTATAATCAATGTCACGGAGAACAGTCAATGTCTAGCTGTCATATAAAACTTTATTATAGTAGAAAGTTTGTTTTGTATTAACTAATAAAAAAGGGCACAATATCTAAATATACTAAGAGTACAGTGATAATTTTTATATTTTACTTATATATACTGTAATTTTTAAAAATATTGAGAGGTTATACACAACTGAAATAATTTAAAAAAGGAAAAGTCAAGTTGAAGAGGGAAGGTGTATAATTGTGCAATTATTTAGGGCCTGCTAAATCCTGGAAGGAATTTGATTTATTTCTTTGGACATGAAAATTTGATCTTTTATCATCAGTAATTAATTTCGAAGGAGTGAATTTTTCACTTATATCATTGTTAGCTCAAAGAATTAAGTGAATGATTAGATTTTGTAAGAATATAAAATATTTCCAAGTTATTAAAGTTAAATACAAAAATAAGATCAAAAATTTATAAAAGGCCAAAAGAAACATCACATTATTTTGAAATTTTGTATAGATATCAACATTTTTTCACTTTCAACAATCATATGAAAAACAGGAATACCCAATTGAACAGTAATAATTTATTTATTTATTTGATAGGGAGATTTTGACGCCAATTATGAGGATTGGAACCAATGGGGGTAATGCTACAATTTCAATTCCACAAGCTCATCCAGATCCAGTATTCAATGTCAACCTAGTTAACTAGAGGAGGGAGTTTTGATACCAACCAAAAGAGAAGCAACACAGCCACTTCTTTGAGAAGTCATATCTAATGGTAATTTCATTCATCTTTGCAAGATACACGAATTAAATTCTATCTCACTCCAATTTATTAGATCTCTCATATGCATCAGAACTTCAAAGATTCTGCGGTCCTAAATATGGGTACCACAAAACTGACAGTAATCCAAAATTAATAAAGATTGCTTGTTGTAACTACATGCGTCACAAAAGTTAGGAATCTTGTGTGGGTGCGCATCGAGTGCTTCAAGAACTTCTCAGCACACCGGCGAACACACGTCTCCTCTTGTTTATCAAGGGATTTGCGACGGAAGTTGTCAACGCAATCAGTGAAACATCTTTCCACCAGCGAGTTGTACATTCTCAAACTACAAAATTGTTTTTAAGAAGAAAAAAGAGCATAGCATTACTCATCTGTCACGATCTAAAATAAATAGCATCACTTTGGTAAATTTCCTGTTGTATTCTCTCTTTTCTGTAAAGAAAATTCAAAAGGAAGTAAACCAACAGGGAGAATACCACAACATTTTGATCATAAGACATCAAACTATTTATAAAAAGTTCAAGAAACAAGATAGGTTTTTGTACCATGAAAGTTCTCTAAATCTCTAAAATACCCTAACAGAACTGTAGATTATACCATATCAACTCATGGACCTACACAATCAATTTGTATTAAGTTTCAGTATTTCCACATGTACTTCTCAATCATGTAGCACTTAGCAAAGCAATAGAATGTATTGAGTGACCAAAAAAATGATCATGACACAGAGACTATGAAGAACAAAAACAGTTAACCATCTGCACCAAAGGCAGACAACAGAATCAGTATAAAATCATATTATGCATGTGTTCCTTTGACATCAAAATTATAACTCACAGACAGTGCTCAGATTTACCATAACTTTCAATGCAGGATATGAAATATTTATAAGCAGTTTAACATAAACCTGCATTTACTTATGGGACATTAGACAATAAACTAGATTCTGAAAGTTGAATCATGTTTGAACACTATTAGATTTCAGATTATGTTACAAAAAAGAGTTGGGAATGCCATAGGCTAGGATAGCACGTCAGTTTTAACAAAATGTATCTGACTAACTAATTGGTAAAATTTATATTTGGAAAATGTTTTACAAACAAATTTTGTAAACAGGATCTCCACAACGACTTGGCAATGGCAATGGCAATGGCAATGGCAATGGAAATGGCAATGGCAATGGCAATGGCAATGGCAAACAGGATCTCCACAACAATGACATGGCAATGCCAATGGTAAAATTTATATTTGGAAAATGTTTTACAAACAAATTTTGTAAACAGGATCTCCACAACAATAACTAAGAATAGAAAATGTCTCGAAGACAAAATTCTAGTAGGTGAAAAGGGGTTTCAAAAAAAAACATGAGCTGGCATACAGATTTATGTTCCCCTCAAAGTTACCCACCAAAGTGTTTCTGCATATTCCCCTCAGTAAAAATCCACACCTAAATATGGATTTGTATCACAAAATGAACTGACTAATTATGATGGTCTCTAGAACCAAACATAGGAAAGAGTAAAAAGTACTCTCTTGTCCTTAATAGTCACCAACTGTGACATGAATACCCACAACTCATCAAAGTTCATTCAGTGGCCTCCACGTGAGCGATGTGGTGGTGCTCAGACTTTGTATGAGCTTTTAAAGAAAAAGCTTCTAAAGGTAGCAAGCATGTCAATAACAATAATAGATATATACTTAAACATCTACATCCACCAAAATATAGATAACCACCCCCAAAATCAGAATTCACTTGAAAAAGTCAAAATCAACAGCCAATATAAGAACTTAGATACTATGATGAGATTCAGACTATTGATTTGACAGTGAACTCCCAATATGGAATGCCCAAATTAGGAGATTAGACTCTCAATCTATTTAGGACAGAATTGGGAGAAATCAAGTGATTGCATTATATGATTACAAAATTCATTACCGTCTCACATTCCTAGAGCAAATGAAAGTTCAATTTGGAATGGAATCATACGTAAAACTCACACAAACTAATTTCATATTTATCAAACATTCAAACTTAAGTACACATATCCAAGGCATGTAAAACAAGACCAAGAAATATTTCACACCCCAAATCCCACTTCAGAAAGTAATCGATGAATCATTGCCTGAGGCCCCGAGAAAAATGTTAAGCATTTTTGTCTCAAATATATTAAGAAAACCCTCGACATATTTCAGCTCTAATTATAAAGGAGTGACAGGGGTTACAGTTAAAAGGGAAAAAGTGAACCTGTCACGGATTTGAAGCTGGTCGATCATGGAGGCCATTCTCAACTTATCTGCTTCTGGAAGTGAGTCCAAATCCCCAAGCATATTCTTATCCATCTTCGACAACTTCTCTCTGCCCTCTTTCGTCTTCTCTTCCGATCAACAATTTGTCTGTCTACAACCCTAGATAACAGCCTGAGATTGGTAAAGTCCCACGTCATCTGTTAATTGACCATTTGATCCTCCCAATTTGTATTATAATCCATTCTCGCCACTTTTAATTATGATGAGATTTTTAAAAAAAAATCCCATTCAAATTAATATTTTCACAACTCTCACATAAATAAAGAGTGAGTGGGAGTGAAAATAGTAAACTCCCTTTTCCATTTCTTACAATTGTTGATAGATATAAAAACATTTTACATTTTATGTTTACAATTTAAAATAGTATTAATTATGAGCTTATAAATGGATATTAAAAAAAAAGATGAAATTTTATGTTCATTTTTTTTATTTGTTAGTTTTTTAAAACAGATAAAAGAAAAGAAAAGACAAAAAATTTAACCACTGCTTTTGCTAAAAAAATTGTCAAAAAATAAAAGATTTAGACATAATAGTTTATGAACTAATTGAATTTTTACTAATACAATAAATTTTAATAAAAGATAAATAATTGAAATTTAAAATTAACTTTCTCTTTTATAAACTCTCAAATAAATATCAGAAAGAAAACTTATTGCGTTAGTTTATTTTTATCGAATTACGATTGTGAAATTAGATAAAATTATAAAATTGATCTATTGTATCAAATAGTCGTAAAAATATTACTCCCTCTGTCCCAAATTAATTGCTCAGTTTTGACTTTTTAAAGTCAAATTGACCATTTTTAAAAATAATCTTTTTACTATTTTTGTTAAAATATAGGTGAAGAAATTATAACCAAAAGAAAGTATATACAATTTATTACTAATCCCAATTTTTATAATATTAGAAATATATTTATATATGCTTAATTATTAATTCTAAAAAAAGTCAATTTGACTTAAAAAAGTCAAAATTGAGCAGTTAATTTGGGACAGAGGGAGTACTATTTAAATTTATCCACGTAGTTACAATAAAAAAATCGACTACTAAAGTCTCAATATATATTATTTCTCAAACTTTATTGATAGAGATTTTAAATTTTAAATTCGTAGGGGTAAAATTGTTGTATAACTTACCATTAGTAAGTTTTATACTTTTTTGTTACCTCGGTATATGACATGCATATTGTATTTGTATTGATTCACAAATTAAAATTAAAAATACAAGTTATGTTATAAGTTATTATAACATAAATTAGAGTTAAAGCTATAACTTATTTTATAAATTAGAGTTAAAAATACAATTATAAGTTACAACTTATAACTTATAACCAATCTAATATTCCCTTCGTCCTAAAATTAGATATACAATTTGACTTTTGAAATAAAACGAGGACATATTAAACTTTAAATTGATACCAATTTATTTAATTTTTGTTGATACAGTAATTATAATTGTATAATATAGGCTTAAATATATTTTACTACCTTAAACTATTACTATTTTTCACTTATTCACCTTTCAATTTTGTCAATTGAGTAAACTATTAATTTTTTTTCTTCACTTTTATCTAAATTCACTTGATAAGTGTCCTCCTTCGTGGGGCCATAGCAAGTTAAGCTGATGTGTATTTAAATAATAATATTTTTATCATTTTATTAATTTAAATTATTTAAAAAAGAGAAAATTTGGCAAATTATTTTTTATTCTGCATTAAAACAAAACAAAACAAAAAATCTCCTTCAATCGATGGCCAAAAAATTCCAGACCCTGAATCATTATTTAAAGGTGCACGAGATGGTTTTATCCAGAACCTAAGAATAAATTAAATGCAGAGCCGGTCCTGTGTTTTACAAGGTTCAGGGTAAAAAATTTCAAGTGTGCCCCTTTTAGAGATGGCAAACGGGCGGGCGGGCGGGCGGGCGGGCGGGCAGGCCGGGCTCGGGCCGGGTCCAAAATGGCCCAGATTTTTGCGGGCTGAAATTGTGAGGTCCGTGGCCCGGGTTGGGTCGGGCCGCGGGATTCTTCCTTCCTTTATTTATTTATTTATTTTTTAACAAAATCTTGCTACACCAAAAATAGTAATAATAATAAATATTAAAAATAATAAAATAATTTATAATAAATAATTATTCTAATTACCTATATTAACTACATATCTCAATCAATTAAAATTTTAATAGTATTATAAATTACTTTCAAAGTATATAATCAAATTTAATTTTTTAAAATTATAATTTAAAATTAATATAATTTATTTAACTTTTAAAAATATCTAGGATTATTATATATCTACAGATACAAGGATTGTTACAAAATAATTCTATTTGGTACGGATTGTGACTTTTTTGGAGGTGTATTCAACACAAGACACATAATTTACATTATATAACTATATAAAATTCACTATTTATTAGTACTAGTTTGTTTATATAAATATTTAAAATTCACTTTAATATCTTTTTGTTAAAGGGTAATTATTATCTCGAGGGCAGTTTTGCCCCTGCCCTGGCCATATATTAAGTTCAATTGTCGTATTTTTATTTAAATGCATATTTATGAAATATCATTAATTATGTATAATAAATTATACAATTAAATGAGAATTTAAATATGAATAAAATTTTTATTTTTTTTATTTTTAATATACATATAAAGTCAACTAAATTTTTTATCATATTGCGGAGGGAATAATAAATATAATATTAAAACTCATAATCAAAAATCAAAATAGAACTTTTGTGTTTTCTTAAATTATTAGCATCTATGATATAGAGGTGTGTAATATAAAGATCTTTTTAATCAAGTATGCCATATTTTGCAGTTAAACCGTGAATCAAAAATTTATCCTCGTCAGTTAATACAAAATATTTTAAATTTTGCACTTAAACCGTGAATCAAATATGATCTGAGAGGGTTAAAGAGTTTTTTTTTTGTGATTAAGAGTCTATTTTGATTCTCCATATTAATTTATTGATTTATTTTACATTATATTTATAATTATTCTTTTATTTTTTTGTACACATATATACATAATTTTTAAAAAAATTTGGGCCCTCCTCAACTTTGGGCCCTGGGCGGTCGCCCCGATGGACCTGAAAGTAGTATGCACACAAGCCAATCATGTTTGATGATAAAGCATATACTTTGTAAACAATCTTATTCATTTATTAATAAAAAGTATTAATTTATTAAAGGCTTTTAATTATCTACATGATGCTGTTTTATAATATGTGATAAACCCATAGTTTTAAGCAATGCTTTTAGAATAATGATGATGATCATTCTAATGAGATCTAAATTCTTAGAAAGCTTAAAACTAAAATAGTTCCAAATCGTTGGATTACTAAATTGGGGATTAGTGAATCCGGATAGATTGGTACATACGTTGCATGCTCATTGGATGAGGATGATTGATCTCATGATCATTTGTGTGGAGACACTAAAGCAAGTATGTAGGTGCTTATTAGAGAATAAGTTCACTGAACGTGACTCGCTAAGGAATACCTAATGGAGTTTTACTTGCATGTCAATAGGAATTCCTGTAGTGATAGTAGTACAAGTGATCCTTGGACTTGAGATCATCATAGTATCTTGTGTATGACGAGTTATACTTTGACTTATTCCTTAAGACCCTTAGGGTATATCAAAGGGTATGCTTGGGTATAATAAGTTATACATGGAGATAATGTATGATCAATAAAGAATCTACCACTTCTAGTAAAAGAAGAGAAATGTCCTATGTGATTCGATAAATGACAACTCAGTAGTCCTTGGCCAAGGCAGAATGAAATTAGAAAGGAGTTTCTAATTTGCATTATTTGGTGTTGTGCATTTAAGAGTCGAAATACATATAATTAAATAAAATAAGACTTGACAGTAATTTCATGTCTTATATTTAATTGGGACATTGTATGGTGGAAGGATTGAATTGTACGGTAACTATTTACTCAAAGGTTCTTTTATGATTAATGTTGAAATCTATATTATCTGGAAAGTCGTTGATCGCTAGGGAGGCTTATCCCTATTGTAGAATAAATATTATTTATTTAAATAAATTATTAGTTTAATTTATTTATTTAAATAAGATTAGAATTGTTCTAATTGATTTATTCACAACCGGTTTAATATGGAGAACCTAAAGGGTCACACCATAAAAGGAAGAATAATTATTTAAGAAGTTAATGGCATAATCGTAATAATAAGTTAAGTATATTTAATTTAATCTATGGTGATAGAATAAATTAAATAGCTTAATATTTATTATTTAATATTTTAGAAATATTAAATATAAATTAATAAGAAGAGTCTTATTATTATTATTACTATTATTATTATTTAATTTCTAAAGGAGTTTGGGAATTAATTAATATAAGTACTCTCATTTATTCCTAATAGGATTAGGAGGGAAAATTAGTTAAAGGAGTTTAATTAATTATCCCTAATAAGATTAGGGAGCCCATTTAATTAAAAGAGTTTAACTAAATAAATAATACCTTATTTTAATAGGGTTACTTGATATCTTTATAAGAGGAGTCTTATATCAGATATCAAACATACGTTATTCCAATTGTTGGAGAGTACGCCCCTTTTTCTATAGAGATAGAAAATTAGGGTTTGAGCCAAATACCCATCTTCTTGATTTCTTCTTCGATCACCTCTAGAGGCCAAACACTTGGGTGGCTAACGTTGATCAAAGGAAGGAACCCAACCCGGTGGATTCAAGTTGAACGCGAAAAGGATTGGAGGTGAACTTGTACCTGAGGAAGCTCGATCTTCAAGGGTATGGTTCTTGTTCTTATCTTTTCGTTAAATTAATAATTGTGCATAAAGGGTGATCCGGGTTTATGGTTTGTAAAATTTTTAAACTCTGATTTTACACGTTTCCGCATTATTTTGCAATTTGATTGCGTTCATGAATATTACAAACCTAACAGTGGTATCAGAGTCAAACCTTTATGCAAATTATTAATTGTTCAGATTTAATATGTATATTGATATGAGTTTAGAACAATTTAATTGGGCATAATTTTATTGTATAAAATTTATTTTAAAAAAAAACATTTTCCGCGAATCTGTTTTGTTTTTATTACTTCGGAATTCGCGTGGACATTTTTTTTTTTGCTGAATCACAAAATATCTCGCGCACGGATCTTGTTTAAAAAAAAAAAAAAAAAAAAAAAAAAAAACTAGGTAATTTCCGGATACCGCGTTTTGCAATTTCATATTTCCGTGACTTGTGATTTAGATGATTCCAGGATGATTTCTTTTGGAGGAATATATTATATATATATTAAAGTTAGTATATATTATATATATGATATATAATATATACATATACGGCTAATATATATTATATATATATATAATAATAATTTTATAATTAAAATAAAAAGTTTATTTTAATTTTAAAATAAAAAGTTTATTTTAATATTAAAATATAAGGTTTATTTTAATTTTAAAATTAGAATTTCATGCTAACTAATTAGAGTTGGAATTGGATTTAATGATAACTAATTGGAGTTGAAATTGAATTCCATGTTTCCATAAATAAAGGAGTTTATTTAGATATGAAATAAGATTTCATATTATTCAAAATAAAGGAGTTTATTTGTGAATAGGAAAGAGAATCCTAATTTCCTTAAATAAAGGAGTTTATTTAAATATGAAATAAGATTTCATATTATTCAAAATAAAGGAGTTTATTTGTGAATAGGAAAGAGAATCCGTATTTTCTTAAAATAAAAGAGTTTATTTAAGATATGAAATAAGATTTCATATTACCCAAAATAAAGGAGTTTATTTTGACTTGGAATTGGATTCCATAATTAATTAAAATAAAGGAGTTTATTTTGATTAAAGATTTTGATTAAAATAAAATAGTTTATTTTATTCAAAATTGGATAAATTAAAATAAAATAGTTTTATTTTGATTTAAATTTGGATTAAAATAAAGGAGTTTATTTTGATTCAAAAATAGATTTTATACTAACTAAATTTGCCCATTAAATGATATCAATATATATATTAAATGTTAATTATTCATGAGATGAATGTTATTTATTGATGCATATGGTGATGTGTATGATAATAAATGGGATTGATTATGGACTATTGACCAATGCGATTGGATTTTATTTTAGTTGGATGCATGAATGTATGAGTTTTATTAAATGGGTTCTGCGTACCTCGTCTTCTCTAATTTTTCTTAATGTAAATTCTATCTCCCTCCTATGTACTTCCCCTTGACTGCTGATCAAGGTTTCTATTTATTTTAAAATAGTTTTGTAATAGGAATAGTTAGAATTAATTTTGAAGAATTGGAGATCAAGGATCAAGGAACGCGTGAAGACCCGTTTGTAATGGAGCCCGGGTTTAAATGTAATAGTTATATTTAAATATTAATTTTTGCACCCTTAGGGTTTGACCTTTTGGTTCACTTGGTGGCTCTAGTGAACCAAACTAGAATAAAAGTCCATAATCAATCCAGGTAGAATATAGTATTCTATATGTGCATGCTTATATTATATATATTATATATTATGCAAACATGATTCGCATGTTCATTAATATGACGCGTATTTTATATATATATATGTGCATGCGCGCTAAACAAGATGAGACATATTAATAATAAACCCCTCAAATTTTTATATTAAGTTGTAACGTTCAAAGATATTTGGAATATCGAACGTCGCCTTCTAGCATGATAGAAACAATAGAGTATTGAATATTTAATATGAGTTTGTTGTGCACACACAAGGCGAGTATTAAATATTTAAGATGTTGTTTTTATTACATATGATGTTTATAAGGAATTGAACATTACTGCTTTGTTGTGCACACACAAGGGCTGTAGTTTTCTCTTTACTTATATGGAAATGCTGGGTCTGACTTAACTTAAATCATTTTAGTCCGGATGTGCACACACTTGACCATTACGATTTAAGAGACAAAATACAAGGAGTTACATAGTTGATGTAATTGACAAGAGTTGTCTACCTATTTATTTATATATAGTTTGTTGTGCACACACAAGGCTATATACATTTGAAATGGGATCCTTATTCTCACTAGCATATCTTTAATTAGATTTTGCCGAACTATATAAGTGAGGGTAATATAGTTTGAAGAAAATAGTGGGAGATACCAATTTAAAACAAGACCTAAATTATTTTGGTAATTAATAAAAGAATGTATGTTAAAATGTTGTTAATTACAAATTCATTTACAGAATTTTACAATGTCTAAATTACTATCACTGCGTAGCATATTAGATGCTAAATTAACTGGACCGAATTAAACGGATTGGTTAAGGAATTGAGAATAGTTCTCACGGCTGAAAAGCTATCTTATGTCCTTAATACGCTTATCCCTGCAATGGTTGCAGGCAATGCCTCTGAGGAAGATATTGCTACTTTTAGAAAGTGGCTAGATGATGCATAGTTGGCTCAATGCATCATGCTCACATCCATGAGTAACGAGCTTTAGCGTCAGCATGAAACTATGGATGCTCCTATTATATTCCTGCACATCAAGTAGTTGATGGTGAGGAAAGTAGGACTGATAGATATCAGATATCTAAGGAACTCTTCCGATCTAGAATGGCCAATGATACTATAGTACAGACAAAAGTCCTTAACATAATCAATTTGATTGATCAATTAGGACAAATGGGTTTTGTCATGGATGGAGAGTTGAGCCAAGATTTGATCTTGCACTCACTTCCGGACTCCTTTCACAATTGTTGTGAATTTTTCATATGAACGAGCTAGATATCAGCCTCGCTGATTTGCTTAACATGTTGAAAAATATTGAGAGTCACTTTCCAACCAAGAAAGACCAAGTCTTACTGATAGGGGCCAAAGGATCTTCTGAAAAGAAGAACGATTCTAAGAAGGTAAATAGAAAGGGCAAAAACAAAGGATAATAAGAACAAAACTGATACGGATAGCAAAGAAGTTTGCTTCCACTGCAATAAGCCTGGACACTGGAAGGAAACTGCAAGAAGCATCTTGCAGAGGCTAACCAAAGAAGCTTAGTGAAGTTTCGGTTACAAATACAATTTTGTTCATGATTTAAAATAAATTTTTCTTTAAGTCAAGGTTCTACTTGGGTATTGGATACCGACTTTGGTTATCATAAATATAGATTTATGAAGGGACCAAGCAGAAGTAGAAAGCTAAACAAAGGATAAGTAATCCTATGTCTGGTAAATGAAGCAAAGGTTGCTGCATTAGCCATAGGAACTTATAGTTTAGCAATGCCTACGGACAAGTCTATTAAGTCAATAAGTTGTTATTGTATTCCAGTTCTCGTTGGAAACATTATTTCCATTTTATTGTTGGACAATGAAATCTTTGGTATTATAATTAGGAACAATTATTGTTCTATTTATAATAATAATGTTTTGTATAGAACTGGAATATTACTTAATGGATTTTGTATACTTGACTTACGTGAAAAATATATTTTGCAAATTGAACAAACTAGTATAAGAAAAGGAGATGATCATTCAAAGAGTTGAATGTATGTATTTGTTGAAATACAAGTGTGAATTATTTGAAAGGTTCAAAGAATTCAGAAATGAAACAAATTGACAAAGTATTAAGATTCTTTGATTAGATCAAGGAATAAATACTTGTGCAATAAGTTTCTAGATCATCTCAAATGTTTTTTTCATAATGGACACATCCTGATACGCAATAATTGATTGATGTATCTGAATGAAAAAATCGTACCTTGTTGGACATGGTGCGGTCCATAATGATTTTACCGATATTCCAGTATCCTTCTGGGGTAATGTCCTAGAAATGGCTGCATATCTACAAAAATATAACCTCAAAATTCGGCCCCAAGACTCCATAAAAGTTATGGACAGGGAGGATTCCTAATCTTAAGTATGTTAAGATAAGGGGTTGTCCAACTTATATGAAACAGTTTCAAAGGATAAGTTTGGGACACGATTTGGCAAGTATAGATTTGTAGGACATCCTAAAGTAAATTTAGGGTATATGTTCTATAATCCTACTTAGCAAAAGGTGTTTGTTACGAAACACGCTGCCTTCTAAGATAAAGGTGTTTATCATTGAAGGGGCTAGTGGGAGAATAATACATCTTGAAAAGTTCAAGAACCACAAAACACTACAAGTCAAATAAGAGGAACCTATAGATAGACCTATTGTACCACAACCGAATCGTAAGTCTGGAATAGTACCGAAGATACCTAGGAGGTATGGATTCATCATGGATGATGATGATGAGGTACGTATCATAGAAGATGATGATCCAGTTACATACGATGAGGTAAGAGTTGTAGACACTCAGAGAAATGGATTGAAGCAATCTTCTCAAAAATGGAACATTCATTTTGATATGATAATCAAAAGAGTTTGATTTTATCAAAAACAAGAATGAACCTAGTGTGTACAAAAGGGTCAGTGGGAGCGTCGTGACATTTCTGGTATTATATGTTGATATAATACGGATAAGGAATGACATGCCAATGCTAAAATCAATAAAGATAAAGTTGTCTAAACATTCCTCCATGAATGATTTGGGAAGAGCTCGACTTAACCCAATGAACGTATATTCATTTGATGTTAAAGTTGTTTAGCATGGCAAACTCCAAGAGATGTCTCATGTTGATGAGCCATGGAGTGTATCTCTCTTAATAGTCCCCATAGACTCCTAAAAGAGAGATCGCATGAGTGACAATCATGCATGCAATGAAATATACGAAACCTGATGTTGATCAGTCATATTCTGGAGAAGTTCACTGTGAGTCAGTGAAAAACATCTTAAAGTTTTTAACCAGCACTAAGGATGTGATCATACATAGTGGGTCTGAATTAAAACTAGAGGGCTTAACAGACTCAAGTTTTTTCAGACAGACCAAGACGACAGAAAATCCACTTTAAGGTAAAGGGTTACCTTGAATGGTGGTGCAGTGAATTGGAAAGGTTCCAAACAACAAAGAGTTGTTGGTTTAGTGATAAAGACATAGTATATAGCTATAAATGAAGTTACAAGTTGATTGTTTGGATGAAAAGTTCATTACAGAACTAGGAATAGTTCCTAAGTCTCATCTTGGATCTAAACATGTGTTGTGGCACTTTCATTTGATTATAAGAATCAATGAAAGATGAGAAATCACTATAGAGATAGTGGACTCTCAAGAACAACATTACATATCCATATACTGAAGCTTATCCAACAGCAGGATAATCGTCACTTAGAGAAGAAGAGTATGAGATACCATAACGATTGGCTTTAGTGCAAGTGGGAGATTGAAAGTAGTATGCACACAAGCCAATCATGTTTGATGGTAAAGCATATACTTTGTAAACAATCTTATTCATTTATTAATAAAAAGTATTAATTTATTAAAGGCTTTTAATTATCTACATGATGCTGTTTTATAATATGTGATAAACCCATAGTTTTAAGCAATGCTTTTAGAATAATGATGATGATCATTCTAATGAGATCTAAATTCTTAGAAAGCTTAAAACTAAAATAGTTCCCAATCGTTGGATTACTAAATTGGGGATTAGTGAATCCGGATAGATTGGTACATACGTTGCTTGCTCATTGGATGAGGATGATTGATCTCATGATCATTTGTGTGGAGACACTAAAGCAAGTATGTAGGTGCTTATTAGAGAATAAGTTCACTGAACGTGACTCGCTAAGGAATACCTAATGGAGTTTTACTTGCATGTCAATAGGAATTCCTGTAGTGATAGTAGTACAAGTGATCCTTGGACTTGAGATCATCATAGTATCTTGTGTATGACGAGTTATACTTTGACTTATTCCTTAAGACCCTTAGGGTATATCAAAGGGTATGCTTGGGTATAATAAGTTATACATGGAGATAATGTATGATCAATAAAGAATCTACCACTTCTAGTAAAAGAAGAGAAATGTCCTATGTGATTCGATAAATGACAACTCAGTAGTCCTTGGCCAAGGCAGAATGAAATTAGAAAGGAGTTTCTAATTTGCATTATTTGGTGTTGTGCATTTAAGAGTCGAAATACATATAATTAAATAAAATAAGACTTGACAGTAATTCCATGTCTTATATTTAATTGGGACATTGTATGGTGGAAGGATTGAATTGTACGGTAACTATTTACTCAAAGGTTCTTTTATGATTAATGTTGAAATCTATATTATCTGGAAAGTCGTTGATCGCTAGGGAGGCTTATCCCTATTGTAGAATAAATATTATTTATTTAAATAAATTATTAGTTTAATTTATTTATTTAAATAAGATTAGAATTGTTCTAATTGATTTATTCACAACCGGTTTAATATGGAGAACCTAAAGGGTCACACCATAAAAGGAAGAATAATTATTTAAGAAGTTAATGGCATAATCGTAATAATAAGTTAAGTATATTTAATTTAATCTATGGTGATAGAATAAATTAAATAGCTTAATATTTATTATTTAATATTTTGGAAATATTAAATATAAATTAATAAGAAGAGTCTTATTATTATTATTACTATTATTATTATTTAATTCCTAAAGGAGTTTGGGAATTAATTAATATAAGTACTCTCATTTATTCCTAATAGGATTAGGAGGGAAAATTAGTTAAAGGAGTTTAATTAATTATCCCTAATAAGATTAGGGAGCCCATTTAATTAAAAGAGTTTAATTAAATAAATAATACCTTATTTTAATAGGGTTACTTGATATCTTTATAAGAGGAGTCTTATATCAGATATCAAACATACGTTATTCCAATTGTTGGAGAGTACGCCCCTTTTTCTATAGAGATAGAAAACTAGGGTTTGAGCCAAATACCCATCTTCTTGATTTCTTTTTCTTCCTTGGTGGATCACCTCTAGAGGCCAAACACTTGGGTGGCTAACGTTGATCAAAGGAAGGAACCCAACCCGGTGGATTCAAGTTGAACGCGAAAAGGATTGGAGGTGAACTTGTACCTGAGGAAGCTCGATCTTCAAGGGTATGGTTCTTGTTCTTATCTTTTCGTTAAATTAATAATTGTGCATAAAGGGTGATCCGGGTTTATGGTTTGTAAAATTTTTAAACTCTGATTTTACACGTTTCCGCATTATTTTGCAATTTGATTGCGTTCATGAATATTACAAACCTAACAGGACCTGCCCCAGGGCCGACTCTGCTTAAATGAAAGCATTTGTATTTTGCATGAATCAGTAACATATATATATATATATATATATATATATATATATATATATATATATATATATATATATATAATGTAAGACCCCGAATTTTATAAAATAAAAGTATTCAATTTTTCTTATAATTACAATTTAGTAAATGGTTAAATTGATAAAAGGTTAAAGTTAAGGGTGATATATGATTTTTTTTAAAATAAGCATGTGGTTATAAAATACTCATTGTTGTCGGGAAATATTCGTTTGGTCGTGGAATATTCTTTCTGTCGGGGAATATTCGTACGACGGCGCAGCCTTTTGTGGGCCCCGTAACAGAATAAATGTCGGATGAAGAAAACTACAAATTAAAGTTTTTATAAATAACGGCGTAATCGTTACTGTTAACACTGTTGGAATACCCGGTGGGTAAAGTAAAGTAATACGCGTTGTTGCACAGTAGCACATGGTATTGCACAGTATTTTTGAATTATTGATTCTTACGTAAGAAGGCACTACTCAATAATGGTTACAGTAATTAATGTTCAATATTTTATTTTATTGATTCAATAATTGATACGTTGATATTTTATATTATTGTTGTTTTAGTAATTGTCATCACACAGTATTTTCCATTATCGGAGCAATAATTCATATTATTTGAATAATATTATTAGATAACATTATTGGCAATGTCTAGAAAGTTCTGTTTAAATAGAGGTTTGGTCACCTAATTGCGCGCAAGTAAGGAGAAATCCTTATTGGAAAGCCCTCTCTTTCCTGGGAATTGTCTACTTGTCAGTATTGTGATTTTATAATATTATTTGTGAATAATTAATTATTAATTTATATGATAAGAAAAATATTCATTTTATGTGTATATAGATGGAGAAAATTTTAAAGTGACAATTGTTGAAAATTTGATATTTTATCTTTTCTGATAAAATAATTCATTTAAATATATTATTATATTTTAATAATATAATAATGATGATATTTTTACGATGAATGTGGGATATATGAGTATATGTGGAGGAGGAGTATTTTTGCTACCAAAAATATTTAAAGCATGTTTTATGTGTCGGTGGACCCCATTTCTTGACTGAAATTTGATTATAGCTTGTAAAATCGCCCGTTTGTGGATTTCGGTTAATTTCTGTTTGAAATTTGGAAAAACTTTCTTCTGCAAAGTTGTAGAGAATTGAATTTCCTATAAAAACTCGCTAAATTCGAATTTTCTGACAAACGGGCTATTTATTGTGAATTATTGAAGTTCTGAAGTTCTGAAATAATTGATTTTTGGAAGTTTAAAATATTTTAATTATGAAAAATGTTTTTTTCAATTATGGGCATGTGTTAAATGGCTGAAATCAGCTGGTTAGGTGTGCGTAAGAATATGTTTTAAAAATATTAATATTATATTAAATTTTCTGCTTTGGTGTTCTAAGCAAATTCCTATAAATAGGTGCTTAGCTAGGTTAGAATTGAAAATCACACCAGAAACTGAAGTTTTCTCTCTATTTATCTCTCTATATTATCGAGTGTATTCTTGTGAGTATTTTGATATCTTGAGTGTTGCTATACGGTGCAAGTTCGTTCAGCGTTATTCCGGTCAGAAGTACTGCTCTTTTGAGGTAAGGGATAGTAAGTGATTTTAAGGGATTGTAAGGGAGGTTATTTTCTTCTAAAATGATATTATTTCTTCAATATCATTATGCCAGAATGTTGATTGGAATTTTTTATCAAATTTGGAACTTTTCTATGTCGGGATTACTATTCATGAGTTACTATTCACGAGTTACTATTCACGAGTACTATTCACGAAGCGTGATGATATTTTTTGTGAAATTTCTATCTTCTGGTGTCGGAGTTACTATTCACGTATACGGCACTATTGACCGAAAAATGAAATTTCTTCTTTTTGTCCAAAATATCTATTCTGGATACTAGCTTTGATTGTATCCATGTTTTGATCATTCTTGAATTTTACCCCACTTTGGTTATTTATGAAGTATTTTTGAATAGAAATTGTTTAAAGTACAAATACTTAATATTTGTTCTTTTGCTTCACTGGATTCGTTTTCTTTAAAATATTTTTCATCATCCTCAGTCCTAAATGATGATATAACTGAATATCTTTGGCCTGTAGTGCAAAAATGAATAATTTTTGATGAATATATTTGGCCCATAGTGCAAAGATGAACATGTGTTTAGATGAACATGACCAACTGATGAATATCTTTGGCCTGTAGTGCAAAGATGACTTGTTGATGAATATCTTTGGCCTGTAGTGCAAAGATGAATTGTTGATGTATATCTTTGGCCGTAGTGCAAAGATGAATTTATTAGTATGACTATGAACTGTGATTTGGTATAACTATGATCTTTGATGTTTCAGGTGATGAAAATTATCTTTGTCCTGGATGAGAAAAAGGAATTTAGAACAACAATTACGATTATGAGTTATACATGTGATTGTGGACAGGAATTGTTGATTGATGTTACAGGGATAAAATATTGTTGGACTTTTAACATGGAGAAGATAATAGACTTTATGGTCTATTTGACTCTTCTAATGGATTTCTCATTCCGCTGCAACTATGGTTGAAATTTTTTATCATATACCATATGTTCTAATTCACTACAAGAAACAGGCCTAACAGCGACCAATAATATCAGCGACCGCATATGCAGTCGCTAATACTAATATCTGCGACCGATATCTGCGACCGATTAAAGATAGTCGCTAATACCATTATCTGCGACCGCATGCGGTCGCTACCATAATTTTGCCTCCCATTTTTTGGTGGGAAATGTTGGCACCTAGGTTTTGTGCGACCACTCAAAATCAGCGACCGCATGCGGTCGCTGATATGTCCACATCATTAAATATCTGCGACCGCGTGCGGTCGCAGAAAGCAGTCGCTGATCAAATTAAACAAATCAGTCTCAGGCTCGCGAAATCAGTATCACAGAAGAAAAAAAAAGAGGGAGTTACAGACGAGTGAGAAGAGGGAGTAGGGGGGAAGAGAATCGACCACTGCCGCACCACCGCACCACCGCACCACTGCTCCACCACTGCACCACGCCGGTAATCCTCAATTATCCCTAAATTCCTAAATCCCTAAATTAATTTGGAATCATCTATGCTACCTTTTCTTTTCCTTCTTTAATTTGGAATCATCTAAATTAAGGTATGCCCTCCAATTCAATTTTATTAAATTTAAATTATAGTTGGTTAGTGCATAATACTGTTTGAGATGTTTTAATTTGTTGCTTGAAAATTCCTTTATTTATCTATCTGCATTTTAAAGTTTTTGTTCTGTTTGGAATTGAGTTTGCTACGAGGGCATTTCTGTCAGTTAGATATTGAGTTTGCAACCTTGTTTTCAATGTTCACTTGTATAGCATTTAGTTGTCAGTTTGAAACCAACAATAAAAATTCAATGGTTTGTAGTTCCTCTGTAATGTTTACGTAGGTAAAAGCTCTGATATGATTGGTAGTTCCCTCTCTCTCTCTTTTTAATGTTAATACTGATAGCTGGTTTGATGCTCAGCTGATTAAACTTAAATCTTGATAATTATATATTTGTAAGTCGTAAAAGATTCTAACCAATTGTCATTTTGTTAAGGAAAAATTTAGAGAAGAAAGGGGAAGGTATTAGAGAATTGAAGAGGAAGAAAGTAGATGGAAGGAGAAGGAAGAGAGAAATAAATTTTGAATTTTGGAGGAGAAATTCAATTTAATATCAAAATAGATTTGTTGCTAAAGATTATCATTGATAATTGAAGACCATCTGTTGGTTGATTGAATATCTTTTTATTCCAGTTATAGTCTGATTGATTGAATCTTATATACATGCCGTCGTGCATGTGGCTAGTCCATATTACAGGGGAGACTCTGGCAAATTTTTTTTATTGGTCGGGTAGTTGCGAACATTTATACTATTACCGAGCCTATTGGTGATCCACTAGAGCTTATTAAGGGGATGTTGGAGTTGATGGGTTGGGCTTGGCACCGCGAGGCCACACGAGGCCACACCAAGCTTAGCCAAGCCTCACGGGGCCAAGCCAAGCTTGGTTGTTAACATGGTAAGCTATTAGGGGGCTGCTAAGCCAAAATAGGCAGTGCTAGAGAACTGTTAGTGCAACAAAGAAGGTAACTAGATTCACTTGGTTAATAAAGAGACTATTTTGGCTATAACAGAAAAATAAGGGTATTTAACACTTATGTATACAAGAATAAAACTACAAAAGTATGCTCTCAAGTATGTATAAGTATGCTTAAATGTCATTCATATGCTTACAAGTATGCTCAAGTCATATGATTACAAGTATGATCAAGTCATATGGTTACTAGTATGATCAAGTCATATGGTTACTAGTATGCTCTCAAGTCATATGCTTACAAGTATGCTTAAATGTTAATCATATGCATGCTTACAAGTATGCTCAATTCATATGGTTACAAGTATGCTCAAGTCATATGTTAACATTTATAATGTTGTCTGTAGTAGGTATCGTGGAATCATGGACCTCTATTCAGACCGTAGTTGGATGGCACGACGAAAGTCAAGTGCCCAGATAGGTGCTACAGCTGAATTTAGAGCTGGTTGTCAGGTGTTTTTGGAGTATGCGTATAGTCACCCGGAATGTATGAATGGTAAGTCGCAGATACGATGTCCATGTTTGAAGTGTAAGAATGTAAATTATATGGACAGAGACATGGTAAACTATCATTTACTTGTTTCTGGGTTCATGAGAAATTACGAAGAATGCTGGTGGGCACATGGGCAGAGAAGAGATGATGGCATCACAGAAGTACACAATTCGGGCAGTAGTACTCATCGAATGAATGAAATGGTTCATGATATTGCAGGGCCAGATTTTGATTGGGAGCAAGGCAGAGAGCAACCTATGAATTCTGATGCTAAATACTTCTTTAAGTTGTTAGACGAGGGTAGCGAGCCATTGTGGCATGGTTGCACTAAACACACTATATTGTCTGCAGTGGCGACATTACTTAACATCAAGGCTGATCACAACATGAGCCATGAGTGTTTTGAGTCGCTCTTGAATGCCATTAAGAGTATGTTGCCTGACGGTGAGAAATTACCTGGTAACTATTACTTTTGTAAGAAAATGGTGAAGAAGTTGGGTCTTGGATACCAAAAGATCGATGCATGTCCCAACGATTGCATGTTGTTTTATAAGGAAAATGAACAATTGACAAGGTGCACGTTTTGCAGTCATGATCGGTTTAGGCCTAATAAAGAGGGTGTGACTACAAAAATATCAAGTATACCGTTTAAGATTCTAAGGTATTTTCCAATAACACATCGACTAAAAAGATTGTACATGTCTTCAAGAACAGCTGAACATATGAGTTGGCATGCGAAATCTCCAGCTAAAGATGAAGAACTAAATCATCCCGCAGATGGGAAGGCTTGGAAAGATTTCAACTTAGCACATCCTGGATTTGCATTGGAACCTAGAAATGTGAGGCTTGGATTGTCCATCGATGGTTTCAATCCGTTTGGCCACTCAGCTGTTCCGTACTCATGTTGGCCTGTGATTGTTACTCCGTACAACTTGCCTCTTTGGATGTGTATGAAACAACCATACTTGTTTCTTTCACTCGTGGTTCCTGGTCCTAAGAGTCCTGGAAAGAACTTAGATGTTTACTTGAGACCTCTTATAGACGAGTTGAAGGTATTGTGGGAGGATGGAGTACAGACTTGGGATGTTGCAACGAAAACAAATTTCAACCTTAGGGCAGCGGTTATGTGGACTATAAGTGACTTCCCAGCTTATGGTATGTTAGCTGGATGGAGTACACACGGGAAGTTGGCTTGTCCGTATTGTATGGAGCATACAAAGTCGTTTAATCTATCAAAAGGTCGAAAGCCTTGTTGGTTTGACTGTCATCGTCGGTTCTTACCGGTAGATCACCCGTTTCGAAGAAATAGAGAACACTTCAGGAAATTTGTTGTATAAAATCAATTTGTTGTATATTGTCGTAATATACCAATATTAACATAGTTAGTAAATATTTATAACTTGTTTTATTATTTTGTTAATATTACAGGGTGATCAAGGAGGCGGTGATGCTTGATTAGTACCTGCTTTAGATTAGTTTTATAGTTATAATATAAGTTTGTACTTGTTTCATTCTTAGGATGTTTGTATAATGTTACTTAAACAATTTTTAAAATGTTATTATTTTTATTCAAAATCATATTGGTTTTGAATGGTTTATATTCTAGTTTAGTGTATGTGTTATATGATGGACGATGGATGTTTATATTGTTGTGTATGCTGTTATTGTGTATGTGTGTTGGGATAAAACAGGTACAAACAGGTACAGGTTTTTGGGATTTATGCAAAAACAGCAAGATTCTGTTATTTTATTTTTTAATATCAGCGACCGCATGCGGTCGTTGATGACGGTCGCTGACACGTCACGTGAGACACGTCAGCTTTGGCCATGGCCCATGCTGACTCAGCTTAGCGACCGTATTTGCCATTTCGGTCGCTGATATCGGTCGCTAAGAATCGGTCGCAAATAGTGGTCGCTGATGTGCATTTTAGCGACCAGATTTTGTGCGACGCCTTTTAGCGACCGCAATCGGTCGCAGATAGTTATCAGCGACCATATACGGTCGCTGATATGCGGTCGCTGATAAGCGTTTTTGTTGATTTATAAATCTCTGATTTATTACTGTTGAAGGCTATTGATAATTTATTTATCTTTAGTCATGATATTCTTTATTGAGCTAGTTGTGCTCACCCTTTTGGTTCACAATTCCTTTCAGGTAATACGAGTGTAGCAGGGTCGAGCGGGGGATAACAGGGGAATAGAACGGTGGTCATCATTTAGTAGTTATATTTGGTGAATCAACTAGGGTGAGGCGAACCCAACGTTGGAAGGGTATTTTGTCACTGTCATACAAGATGTCTAATGATATACCACCTCGTGTTATCATAAGACATGGATGTGCTCATCCACTTGCTGAGTATATCTACCAGCACTATCTATATGATCTTAGAGTCTATTTGAAATATAACTCTCAATTAGAGACAGTGGAGATAATGATATGTCAAGAGAAGACTCGCCATTGGGAAGAATATGATAGTAATGTTCTTGTTTTTTTTGGGGTCTATTGGGTCAACCAAAGATAATTCTGTGGCCATATGATATCTATAATAACCTAGACGCATGGCCTCCCATAAACGAAGATTTCTTTGAGCACTTCCCAAAGATTCTAATTTCTAAAACAGTTTTCGACTATACCTTTATGTAAGGTGTTATTATGAGGTGCTGTCAACGGTTGGGACATGAGTCACAGTTGATATATATTTGTATCCAAACTCACAACATATGTGTTGTTGTATTTTGCACGACAATTGTTGAAATAAAGTTGCAGTTGTTTTCTGTACCATGTATTTGGCGATTCAGAATGGGTTGGATGGAATGGACCTATTTTAGGGGCGTTATATATAATCTAACAAATTTTTTATATTATTATTATTAGTATTATGAAATGTTGGAAATTGATGTATTAGAACAATTACTGTTATTTAATTTGATCTAAATTGTTGTATTTTATGCTATTATTTGATTATAAAATTTCAATAACTAAGTGTACAATAAAAATGACCATAACATAAAAACCGCCATGATGTTATTATATTATATACCACCATAGGCACTACATTATTGTAGGGATAAAAAGGCTTCAATCTCATAAGACAGCCATAAACCACCCTAACACGTAAAATTCATGATTCTACTAGTATATATATCCATAATATAGTAATTATATACATGCATAAATATTATTAATTCCTTCCTTATTTCATGAGAAAGTAATTAAACCACTGCTTTTAAATTAATATGACTTAGAGCAGGCAGGATCATTTGCAGGTGCATGGGTTGCAGGTACAGTTGGCTCCACACTTGCAGCCACCGTTCTCAGCTGCCACACCATTGTCAAAATATCTGCAAAATCAATAAAATATATATATTTTGAACCTAATTAAAAGAATCTAATGGATTTATTTAATACTGTAATTAAGTTTTTAATGACGGATCGGATTTATAATCGAGTAATGCTACGCGGACAGGCGTTTGACAGGAAAATTGGACAGGTTTTTTAATTTTTTTTTTTTTTTTTTTTTGTTGCAACTCTTAAAAAATGTATAGTATTTATTTCAACAGAAATTTTTATAAAATATAGTGTTTTAGGTGTAATTTGGATACATATACAAAAACAGGGTTGTACAGTCTGTACAACCCTGTTTTTGTATATGTATCCAATTTACACCTAAAACACTATATTTTGTAAAAATTTCTGTTGAAATAAATACTATACATTTTTTAAGAGTTTGCAAAAAAAAAAAAATAAAAAAAAAAAAAAAAAATTAAACCTGTCCAATTTTCCTGTCCCATTTCCCTGTCCGGCAAGAGTTATCCTTTATAATCCTAGCTATATATATATATATATATATATATATATATATATATATATATGGTACCGTACATACTTCATCGTCTGGGGTGCAACTCCACCAACAAGAATTTCGGCAGTGCTGGTGTTTTCTGAGTAGCTCATGTCGGGGTACATTTTGCATCTGCAATTATTTTTATTTAATTTAGTACGTACTTCCATATATAGGATTAGGATTAGGATTAGGATTAGGATTAGGATTAGGATTAGGATTAGGGAAAATAACAATAGCATAGATATATATATATATTTCCGTTTCCGTCTGTCTGTCTATAACTCATAAAGACATGCAGCTAGCTATTGAAAATAAGAAGAGAGAAAAGGGTACCCTTGACAGCCGTTGCCACACTTGCAGGCATCGCCACAGCCACACTTTCCTCCACAGCAAGACATTTTTCTACAAATTAATATTAAAAAAATGCTGATGATCACAAAGAAATGAATTCACCAGTACAAAGTACCTAATAGACAACGCTTAATAGACAACGTTTTTTATAAAAACGTTGTGGTTTTTTTTTTTACAACGTTTTTAGAAAAAACGTTGTAGATATATATGCAAAAACGTTATCTATTTAGAAGGACATTATTTTTATTTTAATTAGATAACGTTTTTTTAAAAAACGTTGTGTATTGGAAAAACACGGAACTTAATTTAGGCGGAAGTGAAAACTTAAAATTAAAAAACGTTCTCTCTCTTCGTATTTCATCTCAGACTTCTCTCTTTCTCTACTCCTAAACAGTCACGAAATCTAGGGTTCAAATGGCCAAAACCAGAGGGGATTAAATATCTCAGATCTGCCCTGCCGATTATCTCTTCACGCCGCGACCTCCTTTAAAGCCCTCACCGCCGTCGAATCACGCTTCCTGATTTCAAGGTCGGCGGCAAGGGACATCTTCAGTTGCAGCATCTACTCCAACTTGTCAGAGAAATCGTTGATGGCTTCCCAAATTGTGAAACGCGTCCTTCGAAGCCGTTCCAGAGAAATCTTCTCAACTGTTCCTAATCCTAATTCAGCTAGGGTTTTCCCTCTAATCCACTGACCTTTCTCATCCTCATCCAGTCTCATAACAGTCACTCTTTCCCGACGACGGAATTGGCCCCGAGATCGCCAAGTCTGTCAAACAGGTCTGTCTCCCTGATCTAAACAAATAAGTATTTAATTTCTTCTTCAATTTTGTTTATTGAGCTCAATTTAATTAGGATTTTTAAATTTATCGATACCTGAATTTTGCGTTTTGTTAACTCAGAGTATATTGGATAAGTGATTAGTCTATTACTTTGATTTTTACTTTCTTTTGAAATGTTCATGTACATGTATGAATGGCATCCGAATGGCCGTATGAATTCTTTTAATAAGATGGGTTTAACGAAGTCTTCGATTGTTGGAAGTTGGGAACTACTTTTCATATATTCTTGCGGTCCATCTCTAATTTCAAATTTTTTTTTATTTTTAAATTTTAAAGGCCCATGTATTTACTTATATACTAGATCCAGTATTACTAGCATAAGTCATGGATGGTGTAAATTGATTCGATGAATACTGCCTGCCTGTCAATTGCCAAAGTTGAAGGGTTTTTGTGGACTTACTTAATAAAATAATCTGACTTCTTTTCCACAGGAATGACTTTCTTTTTCATATACATCAGGAGGAAAGACAAATTTGAGTTTATGAATTTTATTTTCAAGAAGATGATGTGGGAGCTACATTGAGTAGGAAAGAAAGGTAAATAAATACAAAAAAAGTTGGTCTTAGTTTATGGGAATGGGAGGGATACTCCTACTCCTGGTAAAAGTGCCTAGTAACCCAATCTCTAGTCCATCCCATCGGGTAGATCAAAAAGTTGATTCTTTGAATGACGGAATTGATTTCTATACAACAACTATTACTTTTGACAGGCCAGAAGAGTTTAGGAAAACATATAATTGATATTAAATCGGTTTTGATATATTAGCTCAAAAATTTCTAGTTTCTTTTCCCTGTTAATACATAGTGTATTAATTTTCCAATTTGATCTCGGTGTCTCCATTTTTTCTTAATTTCTGAAATCTTGACAATGTGACAGTCACGCTGGAGAGGTTATCGTGCACGAAAAAATTCAAGAGGACAACTACTGGATTTACGCTCGAGAGTGCTGAAGTCTGCTGCAAATGTGGATGATAGCATGCGTATTTTAAACAGACTTATAGCAGCACTTTCAGAACTACTGACTATGAAAACCTGTTTGGAAACCGTGGTGTTTGGAAACCTGTTTTTATGAATGGAGTTGATTGGCCAAGTCCAGCTGCAAATCTATCAATTTTTGATGGCCAAGTCCAGCTGCAAATCTAGGCTGCTGCTGCTTCTATATTATGTTTCCTTGAATGAGGCTTCTATATTATGTTTCATATATTTGTTGCCTCGTCTTATTTAACAAATGCTATCTCAAATTGCTGCAGGTTTTAGTGGACAGAAAAGTCACAACAGCCAATTCTAGGTATTCATTTTTTAATGCCCATACATTTATATGTACATTTAAGGACTTAGTGATAAGAGTCTATAATTAACTTTATCATTGTTCTAAGAGTAACAGACATGAAATTCAATGCAAGGCAATATCCAAGATATCGTTGAACAATTCTCTACTCCTAAGGTCTTTTATTTACTCTCCCTCTTTCTTCTGTAAAGTTTGGATCATGCATGTTTTTAATTTTCTTGGAGTAAATTTGATGAAATGGGTATGCTTTATTGCAATTGCAGATTGAATTGGAACAATATCCAACTGGACCCCACATTGCTTCTAGGATGCTCTTCACTGTACCACTCTCTATTTTTCCTATTTCATTCTTTTGTAAATATACTTTTGTAGGAGATTGTTTCAATTCTTTATCAGATTGTTTTGATTTTAAAAGTGTCTGAGGTAGTTATGTAAATTTTGTACTAGTGACTGTCATTATGTGTTACAAATTTGTTTGGAAAAAAAGACGAAGAAATACATGTTTTTGAAATTGATTAGGCGGAGAATTCATTTGGGGATATCAGCAACAAGGTGGTGGCTGATTTTGGTTGTGGGTGTGGTACATTAGGTCTTGCTGCTGGTCTCTTGGGTGCAGAGTAAGTTTTTATCTTACTCCATTGATTTTTTTTCTTTGATTTCATGCTTTTAAACTTGGTCGCAATTGGGTATGTAGTTATATATGGAGTCGTTATTATGTATGTCTTCATCATTTTTCAACAGACATGTTACTGGACTAGATATTGATGCTGAGTCTCTTGAAATTGCATCAGCAAATGCTGATGATCTTGAGGTAATTATTCTTATGGTATTACTACTTATTTGAAGAGTTATGGAGCGTGAGATATTGATGCTGAGTCTCTGGATATTGCCTTGCATTGAATTTCATAGGTGGGATATAAAATGGAGGCATTTAAGGACTTTATCATTGCATTGAAATTCTATAATTAACTTTATCATTGCATTTAAGGACTTTAGCAGGAAGTTTATCGTCGGTCAGAAGGATCCAAGATCTTCACCCAACTCAAAATTTAAGCGACAAGGGAGCCATGACAAAATTTAGATTCACTTGTATTTTTTAATTCATGTTGTTTCATAATCAATGCTTGAGATATTTGAAACTGTAAATGAATGATATTATTGGGATGTATTTTAAATGGTTGATACATTTTGATTTTAAATTTAAATGATAATTTAGCATATTGCAGTTGCATTGGTAATATAGGTGAATTATAATTTTTTTTTATTTTTTTTCTTTATCTACAACGTTTTTAAAATGTTGTATAAATTGGTTAAAAACGTTGTCTGATATACTAAACAACAACGTTTTTATCCAAAAAACGTTGTGGAATCATACATTCTACAACGTTTTTAAGCTTCTGCTAATTTTGGGATGACAAATCTACAACGTTTTTTTCTAAAAAACGTTGTGTATTGTGCTTAACTACAACGTTTTAAAAACGTTGTGTAAGAGTGTCAAATAGACAACACCCTTAACCACTACGTTTTTCTGACAGAAACCACAACGTTTTTTCCGCGTTGTCTATTTACTGTTTTGTAGTAGTGATTAAAGGAGATTAACGAAAAGGGAGATAGTTATATATATATACACACACAACACAACCTACGCTTGAACGAGTTTTGAGGGTGACCCGATCCTCCATCCTCCTAAACTTATGCCAAAACTGTTTCTAAGGTATATATATATATATATATATATATATATATATATGAGTTAATTTGAAATGTTTTAAGGAGGTGTTTGTTATCAATCATATATATAAAATATTTACAAAATTTTAAATTAAAAATATTTAAAATTTTAAATTACTGCTAATAAAATTTGGTCATATTTTATTATTTTAAGTTTGGTGGTGGTTATGTAATTATCTATTTTATAAAGAGGAGAAACAAAAATAATAGCTACCTTTTCTTGAATGTAAAAATACTGAAGTTGTGTTTCATTTCTCTATTTAAGGAGTTAAAAAATGTGTTACTATTATTTAATTCCTATTTTTTCTCTCTCATTCTGAGATTATCTTCTCACTAATTACCTTGTAATTTTTACTTATCCATATATACACATAGTGTGCCACTATTGTCTACAACATTCCCATATGTTGCACCTTATGTCCATCGCTTCAAGATGTACTTAGTTGGCAATTGTTCATAATCAATGTTGGGCCAAAAGGTGCCTACAAGGTCTAGCACTTTCAAACTTTTTGCAACTACAATAAGCATACTCCAATTCTTTATCATAAAGAATCTCTCCCATCTTTGTACTTTGCCTCATTTTTTTTTTGAACTTTATACACAACAAGATTAGCAACGTAAAATAAACGATAAAATAATGTTTGTTTTCTTAAAAATCAAGTGTCCAATTACCATGAAGTGAATTTCATGATAAGTTCATTTCATACTTAATACAGTGCTGACACACAAGCGGCGGGTGATCTCTCCGCCTATGTGTCAGCACTGTTTTTGTCATGAAATAAACTTACCATAAAGTTCACTTCATGCTATAACCACTCCCGTACTTGAAACATCTTAATTAATTAATTACGTATGACTTTAAGAGTAATATTATTTAGTTTGGTAATAGTAATAGTAATAAACTAGATGCACAACAGGCCGACCTGGTTTGGCCTGGCCTGGGCCTGCCAGGCCTATGGCTTTGACCAGGCCAGGCCAGGCCTTGGTCGCTGGGTTGTGGCCTGACTAGGCCTGCAGGCCAGGCCAGGCCAGGCCCAACCCAAGGCCAGGCCAGACCCAAGGTCTTGGCTGGTCTGGTCTCTTTTTTTGAATGTTACATATTAAATATTAAAAATATAAATTAATAAATTTTATAAAAATGATGCAAGATTTTTGAGATTTATTTTATTTTAACATTCTACTACACACCAATATAAGTTGAATGATTAGAACAAAAATAAATATATTCATCCTAAATTACAAAAAAAAATATAATTTAGATGTAACTGAAATATAAAACAAATTGATTTCTTAAATATATGTCTAATTGTACTATACACTTCGTATTAATATTTAATCAACTATGTAACTAACTTATTATTAATATTAAATATACTAACTAGTTATATTCATTGAAGATGTATATTAATTAAATGTATCAACAAGAAATCAAGAATGAATAATTAAAATTTTAAATTTTATTGATGTATTAATTAAAACTAATGTACTATAATATATAAATTACAACAATGAATAAGTAAAATTTTATACTTTATTGATGAATAATTATAAATTTAAAGTTTAAAAATTGGATAAAAAATCATGTAAGGTCTCAGGTCAGGCCAGGCCTTATGCCAGGCCAGGCCAGACCTTTTTGCAGGCTAGGCCAGACCAGATTTTTGTCTAAAAAAAGCGGTCTTTTCAAGTCTTCCAGGCCAGGCCTAACTGGGCCAGGCCATGACCAGACCAGGCTTTGACCAGGCCGGGCCCAGGCCAAACCAAGGCCAGACTGCAGGCCTCAGACTTTGATAATGCACTAACATTGCTTTATGAGAATGATGAAATACTACTACGTACTAGTGTACACCAGTACGTAGTAGTATTTCATCATTCTCATAAAGCAATGTTAGTGGATTATCATACTAATTGATGATAAATGCATTCATTCTAATTCTCAATGCTTGCGATTCACCTTCAAAATTTGAATTAGGGGGTGCAAATTATTTTTGACCTACAGAACAAAAATAAATTAGAAGAATAATAAGTGTTTTAGAGGTGTTTTTTAGTCTTTTACCTACTTTAAATTTAAGATAGGATGTAATCTCTCCTTTTGTCCTTTAAGATAAAAGTAGAATAGACAATTTTCTTAAGACCTAAATATAAATATATAATTACATTCAGTCTTCTTCTTCTTCTTCCAAAAAAAAAAATACTTTAAGGTAAGGTTATAAAAGAAGAGCGCCCACCATGGGGCTCGAACCCATGACCACAAGGTTAAGAGCCTTGCGCTCTACCAACTGAGCTAGACGGGCTTTGACAACAAGTAAGTCATATTAAAACTATAAACTTTAAGAAATACAAGTCTATTTACCATTGCACCGGATGATCAAGTAGTGTCATTTAGCAGTTGAGGAGGCATGCATGAGCATGAGTGTATCGCACAAGATTATAATTAAATGAGTAAATATATACTACTACTATTTATTCAAACTAATCGAGGACTTGTTCATTTTAGCATACAAAGAGTTAATTAACTCCAATTAATAGATTTTAACAAACAGTACGTACTATCAACTAAGAACACAAAACAACGTGCGTGCATGCTTTGTGATAAGGAATTTCATTATGCGCTGTTTGGTCCAATTATATGCTATTGTTGGGTCTTAATGATGAGTAAAAATAATTATATAAAATATATTCTTTTAAATAAAATATAACGCCCACCGTGGGGCTCGAACCCACGACCACAAGGTTAAGAGCCTTGCGCTCTACCAACTGAGCTAGACGGGCTTTATTTATAGTATTTAATATTTACTTATTCAAACTATATCTAGTTAGTAGAAGATGACCCAATAAATTTCCACCACCCAACTCTTTTTCCCCATTTGATCCAAATATCTTCAGTGACAATTCATTTTGATCGAATTAAAGCCCTCCGAATTCCCAACACTAATCCGTATCACAATAACAAAAATTAAGCACCAACCAGCCAGCCTATGAGGGGTAGGGGGAGGGGGAGGGGGAGGGGACATATATATATATATATTGGGCAAGAAATTGAAATTTATATAATGCATTTGAAGTATTATTAGGCTAGGCTACTTAAAATGTGAACAGGACATAACTATATTATATTATGATGTCCGCAATTAAGACAAGATTATGTAATGTAAGCGTTTGCACCCATATCTAATTGTTATATGATATTTTTTTTTCTTAATTATATTTATATTTTTGAATAATTTTCAATTTTAAGATTTAAATATAAGAAGTTATTTAGCAAAAAAAATAAAATAAAATGTTCTACATAAGTTTAAAAATAATATTTGAGAAACATACAAAATTTTAATTTCCTCCAATTTATTGATTATTTTTCAAGATAATTAAGAAACATATTTTATAATTTTTTATTGTACGTTCTATATTTAATTAATATCTCATCCATGATAACTATATTTGCCATTCCCATTTGAATGAAATAATTCAGCTACTTAGCAGTGTAAAGATTTATCCTCTCAAATCTTCAATATACAATTTCAAGGTATTAAAACTTCATTGCACAAACATAAATGTTCTCTTTAATTAGAACAGTAAGTCACCACAATGAGTATCAAAACATGAACCAAAAACTTCTTGTTAGGTTTCCTAGGGTGGAAGCAGAGTTAAGTTAATGCCCAACTGTTTCAAGTAGACAACATCTGCACCAACTGATCGTAGACAAACTTGAAAAACTGAAATGTTCGGTTGTAATATCTAATTATGCCTTCTCCAGCATTCAACTACCATATAAACCTTTGGATCCCAGCCTCATGGTTCCAATAGAATGACTTGAACAAAAACATATAAATTGTGAAGATGTTGATAACAATATAGAGCATCCCCATGAGGATCCAGCTTCTGTCATTGTTGACATGGGAATGGAGAATCAAGAAAAAGAATGGTATGGTATAGTATCTGAACTCTATCAAGGGAGCAGGAATAAGAACCGCAGCACTAGCCAAGAAATAAACCAGTACCCATATCTTCTTCTGAAATTTTGCTGAAATTGCAAATATGGTCGAATGATTCATTGAATTCCATAACATAAGAAAAGGAAAAAAAAACAAGGACTTAAATTTCTATACTCACCTAATATACTGGAGATGGAAAACCATGAGAAAACATAAAGTGGAACCATAAGGTATTTCATTGACCAATGGGCTTTGATGATCTTTCTCCAAAGATAAAAGGGATAGTGGCGATTATCAGCAAGAAGATACGGGTGAGCTATACTGCAATAGCCAACAACACATGTCATGGCATTGGTATCTCTTCCAATCAATTTTAATGGAAGCCAACAAAAAAAATAATAAAAAAAAAAATCCAAGTAGACTCTTATTAGTACATCACAAATAACAATTTCTTGCTATTTCACATAATCTAACCTGAAAAAATGCACCGAAAGGAAACCAGCAGTAAAGGCTATAAACCATTGGACAAAACTCAGCAGCCTATATTTACAAAATGGTTGAAACAAAACTGCAGCTTGACTTGAACTCAAGTGAACAGGAGCCGTAAATAAAACTGAAACCAGGCTAAAATACATAAGTTGTGCAAAATGTGGAGAAACTGCATGCGCTTCTTTTGCACCTACAATGTCAGGAGACATGGTGAGATAAACTATAATATTAATCCTTAAAAAAACCAAAAATAAAATAAAAACTATAAATCAAGATGGGAGGTACCAAGAACTATACTCCCATTCCAACGAACAAATCCGACAAAAGCCGCCAACAACATAAGATAGGGGCTAAATGAAATCAAAAGCTCCCACTTGATATACCACGATCTTAACAAGATTTCCTTAATATCCTCAATTAGACCTGCAGCCAATGTAGCCAAGAGAAATATGGTTAGTATTTGATCCCAAAAATAAAGTTCCATATGGAGATTTTTTTCCCCCAAGGTAAGCTGAATTTAGTAAAGACTACCATCGTTTACCAAGTTAACTAGCAATTAAAATATATAAATAACAAAAAAGTATAAAAATCTGGAAACTCTGCATTATTTGATTGTTTAGTAACATATGGTGTAAAGGTTCTGATTCTGCAAGTCATTGCCTTTATATCCGTGGTACTTGTTAACCAACCCACCTAGACTACATTAATATACATAAAGAAATGGCAAAAAGCACTTTTACACCACTATGGTTGTAGTGTTTTAAGCAATTAGCTATTATGCTTTTAAAATATTTAATTAGCCCACTGTACTTTTTAAAAATGTTCAATCAGCCATTCCGTCCAATTTCTTGGATGGACGTCAAATAATTACACACGTGGCATTGAAAAAAAATCAAAAAATTATTATTTCCTACGTGGCAAGCTAGTCAGCCAAATTCTTAATACTATTGAGTCATTACACTTTAAAAAAGATGCAATTGGCCCACTGTGATTTTAAAAATATTTTTATGTTTTATTTTCTTTATTTTTCTTTACCTAAATATTTATAATATGTGTAATATTAATAAAAATTAATACTATAATATTTATAATATGTATGTTTTATTTTAAAAATAAAAATAAAAATACTTTTATGTTTTCAAATACTTATAAATTTTTAAAAATAAAAATATTTTTATGTTATATTTTCTTTCTTTTTCTTTACCTAAATATTTATAATATGTATAATATTAATAAAAATTAATATTATAATATTTATAATATATATGTTTTATTTTAAAAATAAAAATAATAATACTTTTATGTTTTTAAATACTTATAAATTTTTTTTAAAATAAAAATATTTTTATGTTTTATTTTCTTTCTTTTTCTTTACCTAAATATTTATAATATGTATAATATTAATAATAATAAAATTAAAATAAATATTTTATTCATTTTTTAATAATTTTTTCTTTTCCTTTCTTTTAATAATTGTTTTTATTTTAAAAATTAATTCCAAATAATACAAACAATATATCAAAATTTTTGTATCAATGAGATCTATTACAACATTACATTAATTTCAACAAAAAAAAATAAAAATAAAAAATCATTAATTATGTGACAAAAAAATAATTAAAATAATAAAATTAAAATAAATATTTTAATTCATTTTCTATAACAAAACTCATAGCAGCAGCAGCCATTGAAACAGTCCAAAGAGGGCTAATCCTGAACACAAAATATTTCAAAAGCTCCAGTGAAAGCTTCCACCATAATGTGATTCTCTTCTCTCCTACACCGCCTGATGCCATTGCTCCAAGCACAACATCGCCATCCTGAAACTGCTTATCTCTTGATTCCATAGGTTGATCGGCATCTTCCTTTTTGCCGGAAACCGCCACCCCATCTAGCAAATTGGCCTTTTCCCCAACACCCATCTCAATATTCTTCTCAAAGGCCTCGATTCCACTGGAATCATTCCACAATTTGCTAGAATTCTCACTCTCAGTTACAATTCCATTTGAATCGACTTGGACTTTTACAGTTTTAGAATTACCCAATTCCCTTACTACAATTTCTTCAATCCTATCAGAACCCACTTGCCCTTTTGCATTTTCAACAAAACCCAATTCGTTCCTACTATCAATTTCTCCAAATTTACGATTATCAGACCGATCACTCCCAGAATCAGACCAAAATTCCCCTAATTCCTTCCTCGGAGAGCGAGTCTCCGAGCCAGGACCAATCCAACTCGGATTATCCGATTCCATAGAACCCTCCTCAATCACATCACCGTCGCGAATAGTCCTCGAGTATTTGCTCTGAGAATCCAAAGAGAAGTAATCTGACCTAATAATTCCTTCCGAGTCGCCTTCGATCCTTTCCAAACCCTTCATATCTTCATCTGAGTCGGAGTCCGAGTTGTGAAGCACCCCCCTAGTCTTGAAAATCGCCAGTTTCGACCTCCATTTAATAGTAAGTTCGAGAGCTCTGTTTGGTCATATGAGATCCCATTCAGTGAAAGGAAGGGAAGAAATTGCAGCCTGCAAAGAATGTGGAAAAGAGTTTGATTCAATGATCAGCAAGTGTATGGATCTGAATCTGGGTATGGGCGAAAAACGGAGTCAGAAGAGTATGGATCTAGGTATGAGAGGAAACCCACCTCGAAATATGAGTCTGGTGGATATGGTGGTGGGAGGTCAGAGAGGACTGAGCATGAGGCCCCGAGTTACGGGAGACATAGTTATGAAACTCAGGAAAGTGAGGGGTATAGAGGATCCAGCTATGGGTGATCTGAACAGACGTGGTGATGATGATGATGAGAACGAAAGGAGCTATTATTTTAATTATTTTTTTGCCACATAATCAATGAGTTTATTTTATTATTTTTTTGTGTTGCCACATCAGAAAATAATGATTTTTTGAATTTTTTTTCAATGCCACGTGTGTAATTATTTGACACCCGTCTAAAAAATTGGACGGAATGGCTTGATTGAACATTTTTAAAAAGTACAGTGGGTTAATTGAATATTTTAAAAGCACAATGACTAATTGGTTAAAACACTACAACCACAATGTATGGTGTAAAAGTGCTTTTTGCCATAAAGAAATAGTCTAGATTCCTTCCCAGCTCTCTCCCTCTCTTATCCTCATGATGTGAATCCAAGCACACAATTGATCACATCAGTATAAGTTCAGAACAAGTGTACAACCAAGAAGTAACTACAACTGTTTGAGCTATTTATTCCCTGTAAAGTAATGGGAAAACTATCAAGTTGTAAGCCAAATGCAAAAGTAAAATAAAACTCAATATTCAATCAGGCAAAGAAACTAGGAAAGGTTTGATGATAAACATGAGAACTTCGCAACAGACTAAAAACCATCATAAAAAATCATAAAAAGTAAATTAATGGATGTGAATCAATTGCTAACTGGACACACTTAACTCATAGCTGTGTAAAGTTCAATCATTTCATATGCTAACATAAAATATGGGCTTTACACCTATAAACAAGATTGATCCCTAAAGATGGGTAAAGAAAAATGAAACTTCAATAACAAAGTGATATATATAGAAAATAGAAAGTTACTGCTGAAAAGTTTCAGTTTAACCTGCTTATACAGACTTGGAAGAAACGCTTTCACCAACACCTAACTGAGAATGTAGAGTCCTATGCCTACAGCAGAAAAAGAGGTTCGAAAGCATTTTATCTGTAAGTTCTAAATTTCAAGTATATATTAGTTTTGGATTGATTCTCTTACGGAGACACTGATGATTTTTTCTAATTAAAAAAACATTATTATTACATCGTAGAATCTCCACAAAAATTCTGTGTGCTCAAAGATGGGAGAGAGATTAAAGACAAAGGCAAAGAAAAAGAGGCAATGCCATTCCCTGTCAAGAAAATTAGCTAATATAAGTTAGACACTCTAAGCTAATAACTACCAACACAACAGAAATCTGTTTGAAGAAAGAAAACCTGAGGAATGAGGTGAGGAAGGGGAACTTCTGGGAATAGAATGGTTGATAGACTCCACAACATTGCCAAACCTTCGCCTTTTCAAGTTTGACACCGTAGCAACACTTTTATTGGAGGCTATATGATCATCTTTCTGATCTGATATATTTGAGTCATCTGATTGCTCTTTATCTTTTTGAACAGGTAGCGTACAATCTATAACCCCAGCACAAGCAACGAAAAGAACCCATACGATATTTGTTTGTCGTATGAGTACAGCCAAAGCCCCAAGCTAGAGATATAAGTAAATGAGTAGAAGTTAGCTCTTGTATGTCAACGGCATATAAGAAGGCTAGCAACAGTTATGACAGATTTCCTTTTAAAAAGCAATAAGAATAGAATCTCCTATTCAGGTGATGCATAAGTAGTCTTATTAAGTAGTTGTCATTGCACTTCTCTTAATAGTATTATACAACTAGCATTTAGCATCAGAGAGAAAATGTGGCTACGAAGGTCTGTTACATAATAAGATTTTTTTTTCCATGCAGAAATTTGCAGTACTTAGAATGCAGGAGACAATTCAACTCAACAGAACAACTTCATATCCATCTTTGCCAATATGGAAAATAGTCATGAGATGTTACCATTTACTCCAAATGATGTTTGAGATCCTAGCTGCAGAACTACTAAAATACTTGATGGGTGAACAAGGAATTTCAGCACTGTAGCATTCCCTCGGTAATTAATAATATGAAAAAGAGAGTTAAACTTTTGGGTTTTCTTATCCATTTTTTTATGCCGAAAGAAGTGTGCTCGGAGATATGAAACTGTAACCGAGTAATATATTCCTCGCAACTGACAGTGACCTATCACTTAAAACATGAGCATTTTTTGTTCGAGAAAGAACTGAAAGATCACTAAAGCAATGGAAGGGATTTTATAAAATGATAAGTTTGCTTTAGCAGCTCTGGCAAAAGTATCATACCTTGTAGTGCATAAGCTCCGTACATGCATGCGTAATAGTTAATTTCAAAAATTAAAAATCTACTTGAGAAAAATGAACTATAGTACAAATACAATTAAATAAGAAAGGATGACAGGTGAAAATTGTATACTCTAGTAAGTCAATACTCCAAAAAGATTATCATATGACAATAGCATGTGGTAAAGCTAGAGCCATCCGTACCAGTGCACTTAACGGGTAGTTCTTCTTCAGACACGTCAGATATGTAGCAAGCACTGCAGTAAGTGATGCCACGTCAGTATAATAAAGAAAAGTGAAGAACCAGTGCAGGGGGTATAGAGCTAGAACAACTGCATAAAAAGTGGCTTTTCTTTCATCTAGAGTTGGCCTCAAGTGGGCAATTATCTCATAAACCAGAATGCTGCAAATTACAGCCAGGACACTATTGGTGGAGCGCAGGACTGCAGTGGAGCAGGCATCGAAGTATGATGAGGCTGCTTGTATACAGAGCATGCCTGGAAAAAAAGAAGCAACATGTGCAAGTGAAAGAAAGTACCTGCAAAAATATTGATTCAAGTATTATATCAACACCCCTTCTCAACAAATATCTGCTCTTTGGGTTTCAATAGGGAGTTGTTCTTTCCCAAGTTATGAGAAACAATATCATGGTCCATTATTTCAATAGTTTGGCACCAATATAGCTCCTTCCTTTATGAACTTTTCTTTCTCAGGCTAAGAGAGGATTACCTCAAGACAAGACAAAGTGGCAAACTAAACTATCTAAGTTGGGATTATCAATTGCTTCTATACGCACAAATGCTTAACTTATACTACCCAAAATTTCCTATAATAGTAAAGTTGAAACATAAAATGATCAAGAAATAATATTGTGTTGAAGAGATCATAATAAGAAAACCTGGCGACCGGGGGGGGGGGGGGGGGGAAGAACTACAGCAAAGCAAAAAAAACAACAAAAAGGATGAGAATTTCTGAAAAATTATAGATGAAAATGTCGCATGATTATTGTACCCCCGTACTTAAGAGAGTTCAAAAGTTGCAACAATCTGAAAAAAGAAATTCAAAATTCTTATTTAGTAGTGGAAAAAGACATAATTGCATGTCATATTGTTTCATGATCTGTACTATTGTTATCACCCACTAAAAGAGTCTTGATTGATATTGGTCAAAATGGCCTACTGGGCTTGTTCAATTGTAGTATTTTGTTTCCTCTAGGAGGGTACTAATTTGTAAAGATTAAACACATGAAACTCAACAATCAAGAATATCTTCTTTCCTCGCATTCCGAGCAACCGAACAGAACACTGGAGTTTTTATTCCTAACTCATCTTATAAGGAAGTAACATTTACAATCAGAACTCGGTGCATAGGAAAAGTAAGCTGAGTGTAAGACTTAATACCTCTTGTTAAACGGGGAAACTTCATACATCCATATCAACTGAATTTATCAAAGGTACTATCAATTATATGTATACTAAACTTTCAAGTATATAAACCAATAAAACTAGTATCAGTAAAAAACTCACAAGCCAGGGGGTGTGGTGATCATGGGATCCCAACTTTTAAAATTTCCCTTGCAGTAATTTTGGGCCTGGGGAACATGGAATATCTCATCCTACACATAACAGACACATATTAACACATACCATATATATACATATACGTAAAATAAGAGCTAAACAAATATATATATATATATATATATATATATATATATGAAGAATACCATGTAAGGCTCAGGAACAATGCGATTGACGAGGATAGAGATGGGAATAACCCACGTGCTAACAATCACTGCAACTGAAAGTCTACCCATTCTTTCTATGCTGCACTCACTCAACTGCAATTGATATTGCTATTGCTATCGATTTGAGATTTGGGACAAGAAATTGAATCCCTCGGTTAATCTTCCGACCCGACCCAAAAGAAATTTCTCGTAACTCAGAAAAGGGGTCTCAGATGAAGAAATTGATGAAAAATTAAATAAAAATGATATTTTATATATATTTTTGATATTTTTATATAATTTTTTTAAAATAGTCTCACGAAGTTGGTGGGAGAGAAATTAAATTATCTTGCGATTTTTTATTTTTAAGTAAAATAAAAAAATTGAACAATTTTCTATTCAAAGTTTGGTATTTAAAAATAGATAAATTTAAAGCGAAAAGAAAATGATAAACAAAGATTTCTTTAATTTTCTTTTGAAAACTCACAAATAAACAAAGATAGTTTATAATTTTTTTGTTTATTCTTTTCTCCCTTAATTTAAGTTTTTGGATTTTTTATTTATTTAAAACAGGCAAAAATATTGTAAGCAGGATGACGAGTCTCATATTTTGAGATATGTATTAGATACTCCCTCAATTCCTAAATAAGTTGAGTTTTAGAGATTTTAATTTTTTTAAATATATTTGACGTTAACAAATTTATAAAAAATATTAATTATAATTTTTCTTCTATTGTCTTCAAATATCTTTTATCTCATTTATCTAGACAATTTTATATACATATTTTTTTAATTAATGCAAAAATAATTATTGTAATGCATATCAATTTTAATGACAAAATTAAAATTATAAATAACTTTTTAAATAAATATGAAATTCTCAAAAAGTCACTTATTTATGAATGGAAGTACTAGATGACAAAGAGATACTAGTACTACGTATCAGGTTAAATTGCAGTCCTTCTATACTGACCGGATAATTTCAACCGGTCTAGTAATCGATTTATATATATATATATATATATATATATATATATATATATATATATATATTGTTTTAACTCCCAATAAATATAAAATATTTTTTATAACTGAAATTTTTATAAAATTCAGTGATTTAGGTGTAATTTGGATATATATAAAAAATTGTGCAATACTATTTTTATATGTATCCAAATTAAATCAAAATCACTCAATTTTATAAAAATTTCAGTTAAAAAAAATACTTTTCACTTTATAAAAGTCAAAAAAAATTAAAAAAATTGGACTCATCGCTAGACCGGTCAAAATTCTCGGTCCCTAGGATAATTGGTTAAATTAACACTGACTACCCAAAATGTTTGAAGCTAATTGTGTTCCCTTTCTTTACTTAATTCATTTTTTAGAGTAGCCCAATGGTTTATTTAAAAATTTTATAATCTTTAAATAAAAATAAGTTAAATTATTTAAAATAAGAGTCAAGAACACTGACACCTTTGTACATAATCATAATAATACTCACAATCTCTCTAGTTTTTCAAATAATAGTCAATACCTCTCATTCACTACCCTAGTGTGGTTGACCAACTAATATCTAAAAATATTTTTAATATAATATCTAATACACCATTCAAGTTATAATATTTAATATATCCACTAAATAAAAAAATGTATATTATAATTTTTACTTAACTTGATCTAATTAATCAAATTATGAACTTGTGCAATAAATAACATAAATGTCAAAAATAATAAATATTCATTTTATCAGGAAAATAAACTCATACACTTTTTGCTAATTAAATTTCTCAAAGATTAAAATATTTTTACTCAAAAATAAGAAAATATATATTAAAAGAAAACAACACAAACTGTATATACATTATTATACTTTCTTTTATTCAACATTGCACAAAAACAACACAAACTGTATACTAAAAAATCATAAACATTCCAAATTTTGACATATACTCAAAAAAATTTAACATATAAAAATCATAATATGAGAAATAATAATTTTTGTTGTTAAACACCAAAAAAATAAACTATCAACAAATTCAATCACTCTAATTAGAACAGCTGCAATAATAATTTAATTTATTTTTTTAAATATTTATATCAGTTATTAAAAAATATGTGTTAATTAAACTAAATTAATAGATAAAAATACCTAGCTTTTAACCTTTTTTTTAAGTCTGGGATGTAATTTAGTTGGTTGCTGTCATTTTAATACTGTATGTATTATTGGATGAAATTCTGGAAAAAATTTATGAAAGATACCAAGTCTCTTTTACAAATGATCCCACTAAATTAAAAAAATACATCTGTTAGAAATAATACTAGAGTTGTAATGGAGTACTTTCTATCTCTCAGTATTCTTAGATAAATTCACAAAGAGCATATGCTGGGTCAGCTAGGGTCGATGTCCCATGTTTCACTGAACGGTAATCCATTCACGTACATGCAAGATTAAAAATTCAAGATGAAAACAAGCTAGTCATATCATATACTACTATATATAGTGCCAAATTTGATTAAAAGGTGTTACAATTTATCCCCAAAATAAGTGACATTAACATCTATATGTCACATATGGAGATCAATAGAAAGGGTATCCTTCACAGGGAACCTGCTCATGCAAGGTACAACTAGTGAAGAGTCTAGTCTTTACCCTCAACAATAATATAAAATCTTATTAGTATGTTATTCCCAAGAAGAATGGGGAAAAATCCCCAGAAAATAGTCAGAAGCCTCTGAGAAATAATGGTTGATCTGATTAGATTTTCCAGGGGGTTGCTGGCAAACAAATTCAAGTAATTCATTCACCAAAACAAACCATTAGTAGCGAAGAAACATGAAACAAGACTAATATCATTAAACGCTGGTAACATTTCTAGATTATAACAAAAAAATTAGTAATAAAAGAATTGAAATATTATGCATATAATTATAGTTCGTTGTCCAGACATTGGTAAAATGACAAAATAAAGCAAGAAACAAAAAATGGATTGAAGATTAGAATGCAACCAACAAAGCTCCACAAAGTGGGGAAATGCATAATGTGCCCATCTTTATCTGCTTGCATTTAGAAACATTTCCTGTGCACAATTGAAGGGCCAGACTCATCATACTCTGCCTTTGCAATCCACATCTGCACCCGGGAAAAAATAAAAGAGGGGAAACATTATCAATTATCAGAAAACCTGCAAGTGTAGACAACTATTCAATTAGAATATTAGGTGGTAGAGCATTTGTTTGTAATTTAAACAAACCTGCTGGAAGGTACTGAGAGATGCCAATATGGAACCTCCAATCCAGACACTATACTTCCTTTCAGGTGGAGCAACCACTTTAATCTTCATGCTGCTGGGGGCCAACGCAGTGATTTCTTTGCTCATTCTGTCAGCAATACCAGGAAACATGGTTGTCCCACCACTAAGTACAATGTTACCATACAAATCCTTCCTAATATCGACATCACATTTCATTATAGAGTTATATGTCGTTTCATGAATTCCAGCAGCTTCCATTCCAATCATAGATGGCTGGAAAAGAACTTCAGGACACCTGAAACGCTCAGCCCCAATGGTGATGACCTGTCCATCTGGTAATTCATAGCTCTTCTCTACAGAAGAGCTCGTCTTGGAAGTTTCTAGTTCTTGTTCATAATCGAGGGCAATATATGCCAACTTCTCCTTCACGTCCCTCACAATTTCACGCTCAGCAGTAGTGGTGAAAGAATAGCCACGCTCGGTGAGAATTTTCATCAGGGCATCAGTGAGGTCACGCCCAGCAAGGTCAAGACGCAGGATAGCATGTGGAAGTGCATAACCTTCATAAATAGGGACTGTATGGCTGACACCATCTCCAGAGTCCAGAACAATACCTGCACAACAAGCACACACAACCCAGTCAAGCCGACGAAAAGTTAACCAACGTATATGTTTGCTAAATGATCAGAACAAATGCAAAGAAAAAAAAAACCCAGCCAGCTCTACTAGTAAGTGCTAAAGGGATCATCTGTAAGACCTTGGATAATATGCACTAATATAATTGTCCTAATAAACATGAAATAGATTATTGAAATTGTAGTAGCCTAGTTGGTACACTTTAACGGGCAGCTTACCAGTAGTACGACCACTGGCATAGAGGGAGAGTACAGCCTGTATGGCGACATACATAGCAGGAGCGTTAAATGTTTCAAACATGATTTGGGTCATCTTCTCACGATTGGCCTTTGGATTGAGAGGTGCTTCAGTGAGGAGAACTGGATGCTCCTCTGGAGCCACACGAAGTTCATTGTAGAATGTGTGATGCCAAATCTTCTCCATGTCATCCCAATTACTCACGATACCATGCTCAATGGGGTATTTTAAAGTTAAAATACCACGCTTGGACTGAGCCTCATCCCCAACATATGCATCTTTTTGCCCCATGCCTACCATCACACCGGTGTGGCGTGGGCGGCCAACAATGCTAGGGAACACAGCTCTTGGAGCATCATCTCCAGCAAATCCAGCCTTTAAGAAAGGGACAAAAAATATTTAACAATTATAAAATGTTAGTCAAATGATCAGGATCACATATTCATGTCCAACATAGGAAGGTATAAGAGTGAATAGTATTTCATAACTAATATTTGAAAAAGAAAGCATCAGATATAGACCTTAACCATTCCCGTTCCATTGTCACAGACTAGAGGCTGAATGTCCTCAGTATCTGCCATGTTATATGCCTGTCAGAAAAGAATAATTGCGTCAACATTCAAAAATCTCCTCTCTTTTCCTCACATGTAGGATGCATTAGCTTGATTCAGCTGCTAGGTTGCTACAGGAAAGAACCTTTAATACCAAAGGAAATTCTTTTGAAGTTTGAACAGATCAAAGTATCAAACAATGTCATTCTACAAAGCTCAAAAACAACTGAGTTTGTTATACTTCAAGTCTCAACCAACAGAAATAAAACAACAGGCTTTACTGATAACTTCAGTCCTATTGACTAGACATTTTGAGGAATATGCAATCAGAAAAGGAATTAAGATAACATGGTCATAGCATCCATAATTTTTAAAATGATTGACAGGTCCTCAACGAGACCTGTGATGAATATTATTAGTGCAACAATATTTTCACACAAAAAAAACACACACACAAACACTAATCACAAGTATCATAGGTCAAATTTGCTAGTAATAGTCCAAGTTAATACAATCAGTGTGGGTTATGAAATGTCCTTGTACAGTTATTTCAATGTTCTGGTTTTGGAGTTGAGCTCCGTTCATGAACGAGACATTTTCCCCCCGACTCCTTATGAATGTGGATAATAATTTAAACTCCCCCACTCGTGGAATGTGGAAAAGGAAATGTTTCTCCATACAATGCACTAAGCTGAATCACAGAATCAAGATTTTAAACACATGGCATTATCAAACCAGTTCTGCATCATAATCACCTAAGAATTATCGGTTGAAGAACTAAAAACTCAAGATCAATCAACCAAAAGACGAAATCATTAAAAAATCAATAAACAATTAAGAAAATCATAAAAATTAGATTCCCAGAGCACACAGCAAAATCATGGCAACACGTATGTATATACAAGTATATAAACGGAAATCAGTTCAATTGTGTGCGGAGATGCATTAAGATAACAACGCAATCACAGCATCGATAATTAAACAAAAAAAGCTATTCAAATTCATCACGAAACGGATTTTATTTCCCATTTACAAAACGTAATTTCACGAAAACGAAAATAAATAGAAAAGACAAGCAACGTTGACATACAAATCTAAAATTCATATTACTACATAGTATTAATTATTAATTACTATAACCAAAATTCAGAAGAACAGACCTTTTCTCCAAGCCCTGGAGATCACGTTTTCCGAGAGAGGTTGTGAACTTTGTGTGCGTGAAAAAGATGGAATGTTTTCTGGGATTAGCGCCACAGGTTTCAAAAAATGAAGCGTAAATGAAATGGAACCACTAGACTAGTAACAAAATGGGAGTTGAAATCAGCCTTGGATGAGCATGAAATGCGGTCTCGCTCCGATTTCGACGATGACGATCCGTTGATATTTTCAATCTTACGGTCACGGATGATTTAAGGCTCTTGTGGTCACAGCTGGTCAATTTTTTGTTTTAGCATCCCGATTCTGTAGTGGGTCAGATCAGTAATTTCATTTTTTTCTTAACACCATTTTGCACTATTAATTATATTTACAAAAAAGAATTATGACTAATGTCCAAACTCAAAAAAGAAATGTTTTTACCGGATGGAATTGGATAAAAAATCGTGAGAGAAAATAGATAAATAATTAAAATATAGTAACATTTTTACCCGATGGAGTGTTATTATATACAACATATGTTTTTTGTTGAACCAACATAAGAACTAGGAAATATATTAATAAGAAATAAAAATAAAAATTTTAGATTTTACACTCAAAATACTATTTTACCCTTATATTAATTTTATTATGTTCATAATAGAAAGGGTACAATATGGATTGTCAAAATGTACTTATGTTATTTAGTTCTTCGACCAAATTCATTCATTTTTAGAGGAAAAGTTTGGCAAAGAAAAGTGGAAATGTTTTTTTTTATCTGTTTATTAATTTTTTCGTTCATTAAAAAACTTAATAATAAATTAATTTGATAGAAAAAACTTAATAATAAAAGTGTGCAAGTTTTCAGTCTATTTTTTATTTTTACCGTCCATGTTAAAACTGAATAACAGCCTCAAGGTTTAGGTGGATTTTCCTTTCCTTTTTGTTAACCTTCAACTCCAAGATTGACTGAATCCAGCAACAGCCACTATTAACCAAGTATTATACTATAGATTATTATTATGTTGTATTGGGCCTGAACTATTCGGTTAAACTTGGGCCGACAGGTATTTTTGCTGGTGATGAACATAATGATATATCTCTGGGCCTTTTTAATAGGTCTACATTGAATGGGAGTAGTATATAACGTATGGTCAAGTAGTCGAAAGTCCAAACGTCTATAACTCTCCATATTTATTGAATTAGAATAGAAAATAAAATAATACTAATCCAACCAAAAATTCAAGTAAATTTTCCAATAGTGATGTCATAAAATGGCTGCCGTTAATATGATTAAAGAAAATTAAACATTAAATAATAAAAATACATATATGTAAATATATCTTATACAAATCTTAGCATGCAATCAAAAGAAAATTAAGCCTCTCATATATATATATATATATATATATATATATATATATATATATATATATATATATATATATATATGTGGTAGCTCCAAGGGAAAGAAAGAGACGAGACTTAAAATGGTGCATGCATGATGTATATTAATTGGGAAATGATTGATGATATCTTCTTCTTTATAAAAAGGTGATCTATAGTAACAAAAAAGGTTGTGATTGTTGGTGATCCTGTCCTGACAATATGCATGAAGCGAAGCGAGTTCTATATATATATATATATATATATATATATATCTACTTGCAAGAAGAAGGTACGTGGAGAGACATATTTTAGTGGAGAACATGACCATCCCCCCACCCCCACCCCCACCCCGGGATATATGCAGAACTCTTAACAAAAATATTATTGATCCCTTCTCGATATATCATCGAATCTTCTTCATTAATTCACAATTGACATACATATGCTTATCAAATAGAGTACTACTGGTGCTAAAAAGTAGCTGGGTTTTGGGATCATTCATCCGATATATATACGTCCGGCCGGGGACCAAGTTCCACTAACCCCCCACCCACACCCAACATCATCAACCTACCTATTCTCCCTGCGTTTTAAAAAAAAAAAGTTACATTTTTTTACAGATATACTCCTTCCATTAATTTCTTTATATATATATATATATATATATATATATATATATATATATGTATTTTCCTTTTTTATGTATCCCTCGTAGATTTAAAAGAATTATTAACGATTTTGTTTTTTATATTATTTTTACATTAAATATTTAATTTGTTTGTTTTTCTCTTTCTTCTTTTCGATAAATTTTTAAAAAACATATTAAGATTTTAAATTTTAATTGATCAATAAAATATTAATATTTATTACTACTATGTTTTTTTCTTTCTAAAACATCAATTAGTTGGTCTACGATGCGCGTGTTTTAGAGCCGATCGGAAACACTTTAGTGGATTGAGAACAGATCCTCTGTCCCTAATTTTTTTGTGTCTTCTTGTGTCCTTCCACTTAAATTTTGACACCTAGTCTCTTACTTAACACTAATTAATTCTAAAATTAAATAAAAATACATTTGTCAAAAATTTAAGTGAGAGGATATAAGAGAGACAAAAAAATTGGATACAGAGGATCTGCTCTCTAGTGGATCCTAATTATTTAAGAGGATCTGCTCACTAGCTAGCTAGTCCTGACATATATTATAAATAATGACATTGAGTTAAATAATTTGATGAATTTAAAGTTGAAAACAAATTTTAAAAACAGGTTGAGAATTATTTAATTATTGGCAAATTAATTAAAGAAATCATATTAAATAATATAACAAGCTGATAAGTTGGAGTAACGGTTATGACGACATGATATTATGGGGTAGTGTACCTTCATTCCTTCATATTTATTGGCTACTGTAGATCCATAGTAATATACTATTTTTTAATAAATTAAAAATAAAAAAGAATAAGAAGAATTGGAGATTGATCAATTCGGATATATATATATATATATATATATATATATATATATTATTTTTTAGGACCACAAGTGCAGAGCTGCTGAAATAGATAGAGGGGATGATTATGAGAGATGGGGAATTATATATATGATGGATGGCAATGGGAATAAATGTGCAAAAGCAAAATCAAGATCATCATCAACCATGTGAATAAATATGACACATGCTGCTGCTGCTGCTGCTGCTGCTGCTGCTGCTGCTGCTGTGTTGTTCCAAGGAACCCCACATTATTAAAAAAAAATAAAAAAACTTGAATAATGAGAAAATATTTGTATACTAGTTGTGTCCGTTCCTTCGACACTATATGGACGGTAGAATTTATCCTAAATTTTGAACGACTCAAATGATTTATTAAGATGAACGAAAAATTCAAGATCAGTTGTATTTTGTTAGATATATACATTAAAAAAAAAATACACTCAAGTAAGTGTAAAATCTATCTAATAAAATACAAATGATTTTGAATTTTCCGCTCACTCAATAAATCATCTGGGCCGTCCAAAGTTTGAGATAAATCCCACCGTTCATACATCTATCTAATAAAATACATCTATCTATCTAATAATCTAATAATATAATTTAATAAAATACAAATGACTTTAAATTTACCGCTCACTCAATAAATTATTTTGATCGTTCAAAATTTGAGATAAATCATATTGTCTATACAGTGCCGGAGGCACGGGACCCAACTAGTAATAAATAAAGAAAGAGTGTTGTAGAGGGAAGATAATTTGGGTGTGTAATGTATAAAGACAGATATACCCATCCTTTTATTTTATTGCACATACTACCGGCTACCAGAAGGTCCAGAACAGTTGGAGCGTCGACTACACGCATATCAGTAGAGCGTCAAAATGTGTTCCTGATCACTGTTTTGATTATGAAAACCATGCATGTTTCCCCCGCTTTATACTCTAATAAGTAATAACGAACTTCATTTCCGTCTCTTCATCTCACCAATTTATCTTATCGTATCATATGACGAGAAAGAAAAATTTGGAAGGTTACCAAATCCAAACTCCTTCCATAGGAGAGGAATCCAAAGGTTGGAATTTTTATTTTCTTTTTTACGTCCAATTATCAAATGCATGTGTTGATTTTATTTTATTTTTCTTTATACAATTAAACTCAGTTTTCTTCTTATTTTCTTATTTTTCTTGCTGTATATTAAAGATTGTATTTGTATTCTGTACCATATATTTGGCGACTCAGAAAAGGTGATGTATACCTATTTTGAGGGCGTCACAGTTGGTATCAAAACTTAGGGATATGATCCCTGGCTAAGATGTGAGACAAGAACTAGGAGAGGAGAGACGGGGAATTCCTTCGCTAGTATGACCTACTTAAGTTTATTTGATATTTAATTGGTCGGTCAGAGTATAGGGATAATATGTGATATGTTAATTAACTCTTATTTTGTGGCAGTGTTTGAAAATGGCATCCGAGAATGTTGAGAACATCAATGGAGCACATGAGACTGTTGAGTCTCCACATATCAATAACCAGGACAATGTGCATCAGGAAGGCGACAATCCTCATGCAAACAACAACACTGACCAAATGATGAACGATGGAATGTTCTGAGGCTTCATGCAATTCATACAACATCAGGCGAGAGCGGCTCCTGTCCAAAATGCAGGTGGAAACACTGACAACTCTCGGATGGTCACCGCCAAACAGTTCAAGGAGCTGGGACCACCGGAGTTTTTTGGAGAGCCAAAATCACTTAAGGCGGAGACGTGGATAAAACAGATCAACAAGATATTTGATGTCTTGGGTTGCTCCGAGGAGTAAAAGGTTCTCTTTGCCACCTTCATGTTGCGGGTAGAGGCAAATTACTGGTGGGAATATGTAAAGCATACTCAACCTACCGCACTGATGATGTCTTGGGAAAAGTTTTAAGAACTATTCAACGACAAGTACTTTCCCAAAAGTATTCGTCACATGAAAGAGGTAGAGTTCATTAAACTGAACCAAAACAACATGACCGTATCGCAGTACGAAACCAAGTTTGCCGAGTTGTCCTGGTTTGCGTCCCATTTGGTTGATAATGAGGACAGAATGACGCGAATATTTCTAAGAGGTTTGAAACCCGAGATACGTCAATATCTTATCTCTCATAAACTGTGTTTGTATTCAGATGTTGTTAATAGGGCTCAGTTATTGGAGTGCGATAATGAGTCAACCCAACCAAAAGAGAGCAGCAGACAAAATGATAATACCAGTGGTAACAGTCATCGAAGCGGTGACAATAAGCGTGGAGAGAATCAATATGCCAGAAATGGTAACTACTTCGGTGGTAATCATGGCCAAAGCAATAAGAATGGACATTTCAAGAAGAGGAGATTCAACAATGATAGAAAGACGTCAGCATCAGCACATGTTGTTAAGGAAGGAGAACGACCACCTATCATATGCTTCAAATGCGGAGGGGAGGGATACATCAGTCCAAACTGTGCAATGTCGTCCAAAGCATGTTATAATTATGGAAGAGAAGGTCACCTAGCCTGATTTTATCGTTCACCGAAGACAAGTTCAGCTAGGATGGAGGCACCAAAGGACGCCCCAGAAAAGTCAAAGCTAGTAGTGCAAGGGAGAGCATTTGTCGTGACCTCCCAGAAAGCAAGGAACCCGAATGAGGTCATCACGGGTAAGCTTATCATAAACTCTAGCGAAGTATATACATTATTTGATACCGATTCTACCCATTCCTTTATTTCTCCTCCTTGCGCTCAACGTTTAAATTTGACTCCGGAGAAATTGGACTTTGACTTATCTGTTGAAACTCCGTTGGGAGAAACCTTCATTACATCCACTGTTTATAAGTCTTGTTTGGTTCAAATCGGTACCCTCACATTATCTGTCGATCTTATTTCATTGAAAATACTTGCATTTGACGTAATTCTATGGATTGATTGGTTAACTACTCATCATTCAAAAATTGATTATTTTCGTAAGATTGTTAGCTTTCATATTCCTAACCAACCTATTATGCGAATTCAAGCAACCAAACCATTAAAATCAATCACTGTCATCTCAAGCTATAAAGCTATTCGTTTATTGAAAAACGGATGTCAAGCTTTCTTAGCTCATGTCACGGATCTAAACAAAAATACGTCAATTTTGAATGATATTTCTATTGTTAATGAATTTCCTGACGTATTCCCTGAAGAACATCCTGGCCTACCCCCAGAACGTGAAATTGAATTTTGTATCGACCTTGAACCCGGTACAAAACCCATTTCCAAAGCCCCATATCGAATGGCTCCTATTGTACTTCAGGAGTTAAAAACCCAACTGCAGGAATTGTTAGACATTGGCTTTATTCGTCCTAATACTTCTTCTAAGGGTGCTCCTGTTCTATTCGTGAAGAAGAAAGATGGGAGTATGAGACTTTGTATTGATAATCGGGAGTTGAATCATGTCACCATCAAAAATAGGTACTCATTTCCACGTATTGATGACTTGTTTAACCAGTTGCAAGGCGCCAAATTCTTTTCAAAGATTGATCTTCGTTCCGGATATCACCAATTGAAGATTAGAAACGATGACATTCCAAAGACGGCTTTCAGAACTCGGTACGGGCATTATGAATTCCTAGTTATGTCTTTTGGATTGACTAATGCTCCTGCGGCCTACATGGATATGATGAACCGAATATTTAAGGAATATTTAGATCACTTTGTGGTCGTCCTTATTAATGACATCCTTATTTATTCCAAAAGCCGTGAAGATCATGAGTAACACTTGAGGCTGATACTCCAAAAGCTTCGTGAATATAAGCTTTATGCCAAGTTAAAGAAATGCGAGTTCTGTCTTGAGAAAGTAGCATTCTTTGGGCACGTGGTATCAAGTCATGAAATATCTGTTGACCCAGCAAAGATTGAAGCTATTCAAAGCTGGGAGCAACCTAAATCAGTGACCGAAGTACGTAGGTTTCTCGGCTTAGCTGGTTATTATCAGATATTTGTAGAAGGGTTTTCTCGAATCGCTACTCCCTTAACCCAGCTGACTCAGAAAGATACAAAATTCGGTTAGAGCGAGGAATGTGAGAAGAGTTTTCAAGAACTCAATAGAAGACTCATTTCAGCACCTATTCTGATAATACCATCTGGCTCGGAGGGATTTGTCATCTACATAATGCTTCAGGCAAAGGATTAGGATGTGTTCTCATGCAAAATTGGAAAGTCATAGCCTATGCCTCTTGACAACTCAAAGATTATGAGAGGAATTATCATACTCATGATCTAGAGTTGACAGTTGTTGTCTTCGCACTTAAAATTTGGAGGCATTACTTGTATGGGGAGAAAGTGGAGATCTTTACGGATCATAAAAGCCTCAAATATTTCTTCACTCAAAAGGAACTCAATATGCGACAGCGACGTTGGCTTGAACTATTGAAAGATTATGATCATACCATCCAATACCATCTTGGAAAAGCGAACGTGGTAGCTGACACATTGAGTAGAAGATCATATGCGGGTACGAGTGTGATATTGTCAACGCAAAGGCCCATTTTGTATGATTTGCAAAGGATGGAGATAGAGATAAAGACTCCAGGGACCCAAGTGATGATGGCGAATATACGAGTGGAACCGACTTTAATCGATAAAGTTAAAGTTGCTCAAACTACAGACCTGAAGCTAATGCATATGAGGAAGAAAGTACAAGAAGGTGTTATGTCAGAAGCAAGAATCGATGAAGAAGGAATACTTCGAGTCAACTCCAGACTTTGTGTTCCTAACGACCTTGAGTTAAAGTATAAAATCATGATGGAGGCGCACAACACACCGTTTGCAATCCATCCTAGCAATAATCAAATGTATCATGATCTTTGACATACATTTTGGTGGGGCAATATGAAGAGAGAGATATCGCTGTTTATCTCAAGGTGTCTAACGTGTCAACGAGTCAAGGCGGAGCATCAGATACCAAAAGGTACATTGCAACCACTTGAAATTCTAGAATGGAAGTGGGAGCACATTACCATGAATTTCGTTACTGGTCTTCCCAAGGTTTCTTAGGGTATAGATGCAATTTGGGTCATTGTTGATAGATTGACCAAGTCTGCTCATTTCTTACCTATACGAAAAACTTATACACTTTAACGTCTTGCTCGTATGTACATAAACGAGGTTATAAGATTGCATTGTATGCCAATATCCATAGTTTCTGATCGAGACCCAAGATTTACTTCACGATTTTGGGTTAGTTTGCAAAAAGCTATGGGCACGAATTTACGATTTAGTTCGGCATATCAACCTCAAACGGATGGAAAATCAGAGAATACTATTCAAACTCTTGAAGATTTATTAAGACTTTGTGTCCTTGACTTCAAGGGAAGTTGGGACAAGTTCTTACCATTGGTGGAGTTTTCCTACAACAACAGTTATCAAGTAAGTATTGGCATGGCTCCATTCGAAGCGTTGTATGGAAGAAAGTGTCGTTTTCCAGTATGCTGAGATGAGGTGGTTGAAGCAACGTTGTTGGGACCAGAGTTAGTACGTATGACTACGAAAAAGATTCAAACGATCCGACAACGTATAAAAACCTCACAAGAACGACAAAAGAGTTATACTGATCTTCATCGAAAGGACGTTTATTGGAGATCATGTGTTGTTACGTGTTGTTCCATGGAAAGGAGTTACGAGATTTGGAAAGACAGGAAAGCTCAATTCTCAATTCATTGGCCCATTTTTACTCCTAGATCGAGTAGAGACTGTAGCCTATAGACTCGCTTTACCGCTAAGTATGTCTCGTGTTCATAACATTTTTCATATATCCATTGTGACGCCCCCAAAATAGATATACATCACCCATCTTGAGTCGCCAAATACATGGTATAAATATAAATAAAAAACTTAATTATACAGCTGTCATGTAAAATACGACAAAACATAACTGAGATTTTAAACAGGGATATTGCCTTCTAGACAATATCCATTCTCAAATAGAGTCCTCGTTACATTTATTGTCACACTATTTAACAGAATAGTGAGGACTACTAGTTAATACTATCATCCGGACCATCACTCCGTTCCCCGACTCGTCCCAGCTACGTTCTCATTTCCTGAAGAGAATAGTGAAAGAAAGGGTGAGCTCAACTAGCCCAGTAAGAAATATTATGACTAAGATAATGCAGAATAAATTATCATTAGTCTTCAACAATGTTAAACTGATAATATACAAAAGACATCAAGTTTAACTGCTGCGGACATGCAATCCATTAAAAGAGTCAAGTAGATAATAAAATCTACTATCTTTTATGATTTAAAAAGTTTTTCATCACTTTTATCGCTGAGACTCAGCTTAATAATTAATCCACATCATCCCTGCACTATGGCTAAGGATATTCATTAGGGTCACGACCATAAATTCCATGCACTACGGGCCAAGGATATTTGTGTATTCATCAATGGTCATGATTATGCCAACAACTGTCCATCAATGCACTACGGGCCAATGAGGACTTTTATCACATCATTTGTAATATTACGATCATGATTACACCGAATAATCCCTGGTCATAATCATACCAAGTCCATCTATGCACTACAGGCCACAGATGCCTTTCAAAAAAATATAAACATGAGGATAATGACAATGATATAAGAGTTCAATAAAACAAGTTCACGAATTAATTTATTCAAGAACTAATAACGTCCAAATTGTCAACATGATACTGCTTTGTAGAGTAAAATTCAAGAATGCTAAGAAGAATATTTTCATGAAAAATACTGGATGAAGCGCAAATATCAAGGATATTCCACTAATTTCATGGAGTATAGAAGTCAAAATTTTAACCAACTGAGTATAATAACGAATGGAATAACAAAAGAAATCACCATGCATGCGGTACTTCGCATAGACAGGTTATTCCAACAGAATAATAATAACAGAACCAGATTAGGTGAAATTCACACCGACAGGATGTCCCAACAGAATAATAAATACGGAATAATAAATAATGGAACCAGGTCCGACGTAAAATGCACAGACAGGATATTCCGACAGAATAATAAATAAAGACGGAACCAGGTCCGGTGTAAAACACACAGACAGGATGTTCTAACAGAATAATAAAGACAGATTAATAGAAGAATGTCACCAAGTATAGGGTAGACCGCGTATACAGGTTATTCCAACAGAATAATAAGAAATGGAATAACAACAATTCTCTTCATGAATAAGAAAGAATAACACCCCTTACCGTAAAAGAAACTGAATATAAGAGTATGGAAGTAGCAAAATACTTTTCTATAGTTTCTCTATAATTTTTTTCTCTGGAGTTTCAGTGAATTCGTAAGAAATAATGAAGGAATGAGCTTTTATTTATAGGAGAATGGAAGGGCATTGTTCAAGTACAAAATAATTTTGCAGAATTATTTATTCAATCAACTAACAACTAAGTCAAACAACTAACCAATAAGATTTCAACAAAAATTAAAATATAATACATATATATAAACACATGTTTTCAATTTATATATGTGAGACCCCAGATTTTATAAATAAAGATTTAAATTTCTCGAAATATTTTTTTTATATTATGGTGTGAATTTGAGATAGTGTTATAGGTGTGGGTAGTATTTGAAAATTTTGTAAAGTATGCAAGTTGTTATAAATATTCGTTTGGTCGGGGAATATTCTTTTTGTCGGGAATATCCGTACGACGACATAATCATTGGTGGACCCCACAACAGAAGTACTGTCGTAGTTAGAAAACGACAAAAATATTTTATGGAAATAACGGCGGAGGTGTTATTGTTAAAACTGTTGAACTACCCGGTAGTAAAAGTACATTAATACGCGTGGTTGCATAGTAGCACACGGTATTGATTATTGATGCTTATGTGATAAGTCACTCAGTTATACTGCATTATTGCTACAGTAATTGCTGCATCATATCTCTCATATTATTGATTCGATTATTGTCACAGTATCATGTGCATAATATGTTATTTTATTAAATCAATAATTGAGACGACAAAGTTATTCATATTATTAAATTACAATATTTACAATGTCTAAAAGTTCTGTCAAGGAGAGGGTTGGTCACCTAATTGCGCGACAATAGGGAGAAATCCTTATTGGAAAGCCCCCTCTTTCCTGGAAACGACCTGGTTGTTAAATATTGTGAATTATGATATTATTGATGGATAAGTTCGTGTTGATTAAAGATGAATTTGATAGTTTCATTGTATTGAAATTATTTATGTTAGTGAAAATTGACATTTATTTCGATAATAATTGATGTCTGGAGGTTATATTGTTCAATCGGGTATGTGGGGAACTTTTTGTGTCAGAGTTACTATTCATAAATTACTATTCACGAGTTACTATTCATGAGTTACTATTCACGAGTTTTAATAGTAACTTGTCCTTTCGGTTTTCCAAGAGTTATTTTCCTCTTCGGTGTTCCAAGAGTTAATTACCCCTTCGCAAATAGTAGTTTCCTCTTCAATATTACCAAGAGTCATTTTGACCCTTCGTTAAGACTAAGAGCCACTCTCAGTTTTCTATAAATAGAAGCTCATTCCTTTATTATTTCTTACGAATTCATTGAAACTCTAGAGAGAGAAATTATAGAGAGAAGCTATAGAGAAAAAATTATAGAGAGAAAGAAGAAGAGTATTCTGCTACTTCACTACTTCTATATCCAATTTCTTTTACAGTAAGGGGTGTTATTCTTTCTTATTCATGAAGAGAACTTTTGTTATTTCATTCTTTATTATTATGTTGGAATAACCTGTAAAAGTGGCATACCCTATACGTAACCTGTATACGCGGTATACCTTATACTTGGTGAAATCCTTATGTTATTCCATTCTTTATTATTCTGTTGGAATAACCTGTATGCGCGGTTTACCCTATACTTGGTGGAATGACCTGTATATGCGGTTTACCCAATACTTGGTGATCTTCTTCTGTTATTCCATTCTTTATTATTATGTTGGAATAACCTATTTATGTGAAATACCGCATACTTGGTGAAATTCTTTTATTATTCCGTTCTTTATTATTCTGTCGGAATATCCTGTCGGTGTGAATTTCACCTGACCTGGTTCCATCTTTATTATTTCGCATTTATTATTCTGTCGGAATATCCTGTCGGTGTGAATTTCACCTGACCTGGTTCCATATTTATTATTCCGCATTTATTATTCTGTTGGGAATAACCTGTCTGTGCGGTCTCTATCGCATGCATGGTGAATCCTTCTGTTATTCCATTCTTTATTATTCTATTGGAATAACCTGTCTATGTGGATTACCACATGCATGGTGAATGATCCTTTGTATTCATTCCTTATTAAATTGTGGAAATGATCTGTATACGTGGATTACCGCATGGCAGGTGAAAATCCATTTGCAGTTTCATATATTCTTTACTATACTCAGTTGGTTAAAGTTTTGACTTCTATACTCCATGAAATTAGTGAAATATCCTTGATATTTGCGCTTCATCCAGTATCTTTTCATGGAAATATTCTTCTGAGCATTCTTGACTTTTACTTTACAAAGAAGTATTATGTTGACAATTTAGATATTATTAGTTCCTGGATAAATTAATTCTTGAACTTGTTTAATTGAATTCCTATAACATTGTCATCATCATCATGTTTATATTATGTTGAAAGTCATCTTTGGCTTACGTGCATAGATGGACTTAGTATGATTATGACCAGGGATCATTCGGTATAATCCTGAACTGTGATGTTATAAGAGATGTGGTAAAAGTCCTCAGTGGCCTGTAATGCATTGATGGACAATTTTTGGTATGATTATGACCAGGGATTATTCGATATAGTCATGACCGTAGATGATTTAATGAATATCCTTGGCTCGTAGTACATGGATGATTAGAAGATGTGGTTTATTTATTAAGCTAAGTCTCAGCGATAAAAGTTGATGAAAACATTTTTAAATCATAGAAGATAGTAGGTTTTATTCTCTACTTGACTCTTCTAATGGATTGCTTATTCCGCTGCAGTTAAACTTGATGTCTATTGTATTTTATCAGTTTAACATTGTTGAAGACTATTGATAATTTATTCTGCATTATCTTAGTCATAATATTTCTTACTGGGCTAGTTGAGCTCACCCTTTCTTTCAATGTTCTCTTCAAGAAATGAGAATATAACTGGGATGAGTCGGAGAAATGAGTGATGGTCCAGAAGATAGCATTAGTAGTTGTGACGCCCCCAAAATAGGTCCATTCCATTCAACCCATTTTGAGTCGTCAATAACATGGTACAGAAACAACTGCAACTTTATTAATACAACCATAAAACTATGAGTTTAAATACAAATATTATCTTTTAGACAATATCTATACCCAAATAAATCCTCATCATATTTATTGATACATTATTTTACAAAATGGTGAGGACTACTAAACAACTCTCTCTAGAACCTTCATTTCATACCCCGACTCGTACTCGCTTCATTTAACGGTAACAACTACGCCGTTATTTATAAACAACTTATACTTGTCGTTTTCTTCATCCAATTACTTTCCGTTATGGGGCCCACAAAAGACTGCGCCGTCGTACGAATATTCCCCGACCGCAAGAATATTTAACGACCAAACGAATATTCCCCGACAACAATGAATATTTTATAACCACCTGCTTATTTAAAATATTTGCGCATTTTACCCATAACTAACCACATTAATCAAATCAACACTTACTATTTCAAAATAATAAATAGAGGAAATTAAATTTTATTTATTAATAATTTGGGGTCTTATAGTAGTCCTCACTATTCTGTTAAATAGTGTGACAATAAATGTAATAAGGACTTATTCTAAGAGTGGATATTGTCTAGAAGACAATATTTGTATTAAAACTCACAGTTTTCTTGTTGTATATTAAAGATTGTATTTGTATTTTGTACCATGTATTTGGCGACTCAGAATAGGTGATGTATACCTATTTTGGGGGCGTCACAAGAAACTTAAAATAAGAGAGTATATCAATTAGTAACAGAGGACGCTAGTCGAATGCGTTTAGTCCTGAAAAACTTTAGCCCGAAGGACGTGTAGTCCCGAAGGATTTCTATCCGTTCGATAGAACATTCGTCTTCCCGAAGAGCATTTATCCTTTCGGAAGAACATTAATTTGTCCTTTCCGAAAAGTACTTATCCTTTCGAGAGATTAAAGTTTCTCCTTCCCAAAGAACGTTTATTCTTTGGGGATCGAGAACGTTTGTCCTACCCAAAAAAATGTTTATATTTTTGGTAGAACATTTGTCCTTCCCGAAGAACATTTATCCTTTCGGGTCCTTCCCTAAAAACGTTTATCTTTTCGGGAGAACGTTTGACCTTGGTTGGGTGGTCAGTCCCCATCTCATTCCTAACAAGTCAAATATCGATAACTGTCCTTATATATCCATACTATTGTTCTCGGCCCATAAATGAGACTTTATATAGAGGTTTCAAAGAATCGCCCGACTTTATATCGCTATAACAACGGTCTCTTGATCCCTTAGGGAGACTTTACATAGAGATTCCGAAGAACCGTCTGAATTTGTATCACCATACCAATGCTCTCGATACCCTAGGGAGGTTTTAATTATATATATAGAGGTTTCACATAATTGTTTGATCTGACATCGTTGAAGGTGGATAACTGACCTTATAATCGTCGAAGATAGATGATCGACCTTAAAATGTATAAATGTACTACTAATTAAAATCTTGTTATTTCATAATCATCAATAATCAATAAAATGACAATTTTACCATTTTGGTATAAAAATTAAGGCCTAAATATAGATTAATACCCTTAACTTTAAGCTTATTTTATAATCATCAATAATTAATATAATTAATTTTTTATACCAAAAATGGTAAAACTGTCTTTAAATTTACTTTAAAAATAATAATAATGATCTTATATTTACCCTTTTTGGTACAAAAAATTAATTAAATAAATGTCAAAATTGTCATGTCATCACTTTTTTGACGTGACTATCAATTAGACGTAAGCAGAAAAATTAAAAATTTAGTATCCTAATTTTAAAAATTGAAAAGACAATCTCTAAAGTGAAAAAAAAAGTGTTTAATCTCCTAATTAAAAAAATTGATAAGACAATTCCTAAAGTGAAAATATTAAAAATTTAAGGTATTAATCCATATTTGTGCCTAAAAAATGTTACTTCCTTCCAAATTCAATTCCTATTTAACCTATTAAATCAACTAAAATACATTGAATTGATAAAATTATATAATTTTAATTAGAAACAAAACGAAAAAATCAAATCTGTTTAGGCGCATAGATGTATTAGTCTATTATTTTACTTCTTCTTTTTTAACCCAAAAAAACAACCCATTTGTTCTTCTTAAAGAAAATTAATAAAATTAAATCAAAGTAGTATTCTTTAATTTTATAGAACGGAAGGCGTAATATACAATTATTCAAATATAAACAAAATATACATAAACACATAAATTATATATATAGACATAATTAAAAAACATAATGAAATGTTTTATGAAGTTATGAAAAAAAAACATAATGAAAATTTGAAGCAGTAGAAAAGAAAGTAATCTGTATATGAGGCAAAATATTTAAATATATGAAAGTAATTAGAAGGGCAAAAATGTACTCCCCGTCCTCTAAAAGATGATTAAAAAAATGCATAAAAGATGTTTATTATGGAAATAATAATTGGGTGGGGAAAAAATTATAGTAGTTTCCTATTTTATTTTGATTGAATATTTTTATTTATTAAAATTAAAATTAAAATTAAAATTAAAATTAAAATTATTACATGATAGTACAATCTCTTTGTTGGAATAGGAGATGGGACATAATTTAGGACAAATATTATTAAAATGCGAAAACAAAATTTATATATCTTATTAAAATAAATATATATTTAACAACACTTTTATATTTATTTTAGCAAAACTTTGAATTTTTAACTAGGTTACTTACTTTAACATGGTAATTGTTATTAGGATAGTATTATCATCAATATATATTAGTATTAATACTTAATTTATTCATGGAGTAGTGAATAAAAAGGAAGGTGTTGCTTGCAAAAACAACAAAGCATCCGAGAAATTGAGGGGTGGGGTTGATCGAGAAATAAAATGAATTTAAATGAAAGATGCATATAATAATATACGTTTACAACAGAGATGGTCCCCTGTAGCACAACCACGTGCATAGATGCATCAAAGTTCGTATACAGATATATCACAAAAAGGAAAAAAGAAAAGCTACCTCTCTTATAGTTTATTACTACTCTCTATTATTTTTAATATAAATTATTTTAGAATTATGTACAAATATTAAAAAAATAATTATATAATAATATTAAATATTATATTAATCGTCTATATTATCTTTATATTCAAAAAATAAAGAATTAAGAGAATATTATTAATTGAGTAAAAAATAATGAGAATTAAAGTTATATTTATTATTTAGAATAATATTAAAAACTAAATAAATACTTATTTGAAATTATCAAACAACTTATATTAAAAAATAAAAATAATTCTCTAAAACGATTTTTATTTAGAAAAAACTCTTAGAAGGAGAGAGGGGGACTGTTTTAACATGAGGTTAAAAAGGAAGAGATGTGATGCGCGCCCGCGAGAGTTGGTGTGCATCGGATCCCTCGCCAAGCTACGGCCTTTAAATTCTTCTCCTTCACCAACTCAATATCTCTCTCTATTTCTATTAGTATTTCTCTTTCATAGAGTAGCTAGGAAAAACAAGAGCAAGCTAGGGAAATTAGTAAACAAACAAAAAGATGGTTACTCTATGATTATATATATATATATATATATATATATATATATATATCTTCAACTCCATGTAGGAGAAGGAATTAAGATTCTCTCTCCATCTCTCTGTAACACCTATTATATATGGAGTATTATTTTGTTCATATATCCTAGTACGTATGTAATTCTATCTCTTTCAATCTCCTTTACTAAATCTATATTTCTAATTATATATATACCCGTTTAATTTTATTATATATATGTATGTACTCAGAATTCGATCAATTCTCATTCTTGGCCGCCATGTCCAATTCTGAGTTTTGTCTCGATACCAAACAAGATACTACCACCAGGAAAGATTTGGACAGTTCGTCATTGGAATCTGCGGCCAATGTGTTTCAAGATCATGTATCTTCTCCAAAACATCGAGAATTAGATTCTAAGAAAGAAACTGATGATGATGATGATGATGATGATGATGATGAGAAGAGGCTTGAACAAAAGCCATCCATATCGTTAGGGCAGTGTTCTTCCTCTGATGCTGCTGATGATGATGGGTTTCGAACTCCAACTTCTTTGGAACACAAAATCCCGGTGATCACGCATTGCCCGCCACCACCAAGAAAAATATTCATACCATCAAGAAAGAGAAAATTGGCATCACCAAGAATTTTGACACCAAGACAACTCCAGCTTCTTGATCTATCACAAGAAGTGATCGATTCAATGTTTCCTCAAGTTATTCAACAAGATATAGGCCGAAAGATCAAGAAAGCTCGCAGGGATGATGATGATGATGATGCAGCACTAACATGATCGCGTGATTTATTAATTTCATTAATCATCCTACTTTTATGTGGTAAGAAAATTTTATGTATAAAAATATTTTTATATAGACATATATCTCTACTGATGATAACAGTGCTTAATTAATTATTTGGTTTGCAGAATTAATATTATACTAGCTAGCTACCATATAATACGTACGTATTTATATATATAGTTCAAATGTTTTCTGTAATATTTCTTTTTTATTTTATTTGTGTCTTAGTTAATAATTTAATTATTTAATTATATGGGTTGGTAAAAATTGTAGATCTTCATTTTGGTCCAAGACCCTTTTTTGTGATATGCATGTTGTGTAAAGCCTAATTAAAGTTGAAATAGACTAGAGACATGAAGTACAGACCAAGAAAAAGAGGTGGACATCAAGACTTCTAACTTTTTTGTTTCTTAACTTCTTTTGTAATCAAGGTGTTATGCTGTTTCAAAGTAGAGAGAATTTTTTCTAATTAAATCAAAGCCATGCATTGGATTTTCTTTTTCTTTTTCTTTTTTCCCCTAAATTCTTTTTCATTTATTATTCCTCTATTATATAATTTCTTGTAATATTCATTTTAAAAGTACTACCGCAAAAATATACTATATATATATATATATATGTATGTATATAGGCAAAAGTTTCTTTGGGTTCCATTAAAGAAATATATAGTTGTAGAGGAAGTAGCAGCAGTAGTACTAAGTATTTCCAGAAAGCTATTTTCGTGCAAAGGGAAAACCATTCTACTTCGGTTGCAGCCTGCAGCTAAGGAGAAGGAGAGGGAGAGGGAGAGGGAGAGGGAGAGGGAGAGGGAGAGGGATCAGATCGGTGTATGTAAAAAGGGATAAATTTGGAGCACAATTAAATAATTAATGTCCTTGGCAGAAATTGTGGAGCCTAACCCACTGGCCTTTCCCTTTTATAAATTTATGGAGTATAAAAACTTATCCAAAATATAACTGTATTAAATGTCAAACTTGGTTTTCCAAGAGGAAGCAAACATCCTCGATCCATTATACAGGAGTAACTATATATCAACCCTCCCTCCCAATTCCCAAACAGAAACAGATTATACTACTACTAAGGGAATACTATATGGGAGCCATTACCTTATCTAATTAATATTGATCACTAGTACTACTCCCAATTATCTTTAATTTGGAGCTGATCATGCAAGAACTAATTAACTTTTGCTTGCTTATTTTAATTATTTGTAGGAATTAATCACTCAATTTCATAAACATTCCCAGGATTTAAGGATCGATCATTGTTGGGTCACGATATTTCCCCTCTTTGGGCCGGATAAGTTGGGCTCACTTATTTAATTAATCTATTGGACCATCACTATTGAACCTTGAAAATCATTGGGCCTAGTCACCATATTACTTCTATTTTAACCCTATAAGACCGGACCGGTTCATTGGACTAATCCATTGGATCATTTTAATATTTATTATTTTGACTTGTAATGATGAAAAAGCATGACAGTTGACTAAGACACCTGCCAAGCATTAATGTGGATGAGATTATAACCGGCCGGCGGCATAAACAGTGACCAAAGATAGTGAGTAGACTGCAGGCAGGCGGCATGACCCATCAGATCATGGGGGTTGTGTCAGAGGTAGTGGGTGGCACGGTAAACCAGGCAAGAGAGTATAACCTATCAACCAAGTCTTCACAATAAGGTACGTTAACATTCACATACACACGCACACAACTGAGGATTATTATCTCTCTCAATACACTAGACATTACATCCTCTATTGTTAACCTTGTGAACACGTATACTGATGTGATAAAAATATGTACTGCAAGTGCACAGTGTCTAATTGTAGAACTGGCAAGTACAGGTCGAACCCACAGAGACTAGATTAATTCTTTAATATATCCTTAATTAATATTTTAGGCAAATTAGAAATAAAAATGGTGGAGAAGATTTTTTTAACTAAATTATGCAAACTATTAATTAATAATGAAAACTATTAATTAGAAAAGATACCTAAGAATTAGAATCCACCAAATATTAACATAATAAATAATTTCTTATTTCCTAAATCAATTCCCAAATTATTTCCCCTTCCCTTTAAAAATAATGATTCATATAATTAATATGGGCAAGCATAAGTTATGAAAAATTCACAGATTAACTATAACTTATCAAAACCTCGCAATCAATATAAAAATCATATGCAATTTATGTGGAGGAAAATATGAAGGTGAAAATAATTAGGCATTAATTTAGGAACGGAAATAAAATATAGTTATGAAATATTTAATTTCATCATAATCCTAGGTATTATAAATTTAGCTAGCCATGGAATTAAAAACAAAAATAAATAATATTAGTTCTACTATTTGCATGAAATAAGAACAATAATTAAAAAGAGAATTTCTATAATATAAATAAAAGAAAGTTACAAATACTCCCTGACAGTATGTTCCACACGTGATTGGAATAAGAGAAACGACAAACTCTAAATATCTTCTCTTTCCTACACTAGTGAAAAACTGAGAAAAAGAAAATAATAAGTGGTGCCTTTCTCTCTAAAACAAGAGGCCTATTTATAGGAAAAATAACTTTGAACCCTAATTTAGATTCACTGAACTTGGACACTTTGATTCCCTTTCCATGTAGGATTCAATTTCCTAGTAGCAATCAACTTCTCAAAAACATCTTCTAGATAGACTTTTCTTTCTCTTGTTGGATTTGAATTGCACTAAGATTATTCCACCTCTTTCCTTCTCCTTGTAGGATTCTTCTTGAACATTCCTTATATGAATAAAAGCCTTAAATATTGTTTGATCACCAAGATTTTGACTTTATTGCAATAAATATTAAATTCTACAAAATAAAATAAAATATATTAATTTAATAAACTAATATAATTAAAAGGACAAAATTAGGGATAATTAAATGTATGAATTACGTTTCTATCAAATACCCCCATACCTAGCTTTTGCTCGTCCTCGAGTAAAATAAATAAAAATAAAAATAAAACAAAAATTACAATACCCCATTTTCGTAGGAAACACGATTGCACTTAGCATGTGCAACAAGCCTTTAAACCCCAAGGTTACACCAAGTGGACGAGTTGTGTCTCGTGAGGGTTTGCAGTGAATATACCCACAAAATTTAAAAATATTTTTTGGGTTCAACAAATTATGAAATTGAAAGAAAACTTCTAAATAATTATGGGCATTATACATAAGCAAGATTAAATTCAAAATCACACTTTCACCTTATCAAAAATACTCGATCTTCATTTTAGACACCATCCTTCATTAAATCAATTTCATGTAATGCATGCATGTGTATGTGATGTAACTCTAAGTAGGGATTTTTATCATGAAAATCAAGCAAACTCTTTTTTTTTTCTTTGTCTTTCTTTTTTTCTTCTTTTTCTCCATTTTTTTTATTCTTAACTTGTGCAATGTCTCATTTTCTTAGGCTTTTCAGAGTTACCCATGTAGAGCGAGCGTTGGACCAATGACTCCCAAACCAGATGGCTTTAGGGCACTAGGTGTAGAGACACCCCTAAGGATTTACTAACTCGAGTAACAAAGGCCACAAAATTAGACTAGTCAAGCTGCTTTTATCCATCATACTTTTCTGCGTGAATATCGATGCTTCCCGAGGCTTGGATACCCAGTTATTTCGTTTAATGGACATTGAAGCAGTTATTTATTTCTTTTCTTTTTTTTAACTTTTCTCAACTTCAATTTTTTTTTCTTTCTTCTTCTTTTTCTTTTTTTTTTTTGAAATTACTCGAATCATGGTTTATACCCCACAACTAAGAATTAGTGCAAACGTGAAGTGAAATTTTTTTTGTTAAATCAATTTTAAATCCAGATGGTGTTTTGAACTAAGATTTCATATTTTATCAAAAATTCAAGAGTTCTAAATCTTTCAATCTCACTCATGCGCTTTGCTCCATAAACACTTATTAGAATTAATTCAATTCATAAAAAGTCAAACAAAATTTTTTTAATTTTTAATTTTTTTGTGTTTTTTTTTCGTGAAAAAAAAATCTAATACAATTCGTAAAAAGAAAGAAGAAAAAAAAATCTAATACAAACAAACTCCCCCCATACCGAAATCATGCATTGTCCTCAATGTATGCAAATGAAGAAAAGAGAACAAAGATATGAAAGAATTGTACCTTGTATGAGGGGCATTTGTTCTGCAAGAAGATGTGGTGAGAAAGAAAACAAATGTACATATCTACAAATTTTATAAATCCTAAAAATTATGTGACTAAAAATGAATGTTACAAATGGATAAGTGAGTGTGAACTTTTCATTATTTTCAGGAGGTCTAGGAAATTAAAAATAGTCAGAATTTTCATCACAGTTATGCTTCAAGGTTACCTCAAGAAAACTTTCATTAACATGTTCAAATGATGGAAGAGTTGGTTCAAATACATGTTCTAGTTTAGTTGACTTATTTGTAGTGGATCTCAACAGCTCATTGACCTTATCTAAATATTCAGATTCATTCCAATTTTGGTCAAGGTGATTTAAGAAAAAATCAATTGAATTTTTTTCAATCAAGAGTCTATTGTCATTTATTTCTTGGGTCATTGACAACTCTTGTATCATGTTTACTTTAATGGATTGGTCCAAAAAATCACTAGGTGATTTTTTAGGAATAAGTCTTTCAGGGTATGGAGCTTTAGGCTTATAAACTTTTTCAACCGACTCATCAAATGCAACATGATCAATTTTAGGCATAGACTCATAATTTGTAGACTCCTCAAATACGCTTGACTCAAATTGTGTAGAATTGAATATAAAATTTCTATTTTCCTCATCATTTCCACAACCATCAAGATTTTCAAAATTAACCTCAGAGTTACTAGAAAATTCACCCACCTCTTGTTCATTTATTATGGTGGCTAATCGACTCATTTGAATTTCTAAGCGAGAAATGGCTTGGGTAGTGCTTTGCATGAAATTGTTAGTGCCTTGCATGAAATTATTGAAATTATTATGAGATTTCATTAAAGTTTCTATGCTCTTTTCTAAAACATTAAGTCTCTTCTCACTTTCATTTGATAATTCTTGTGGATATTGAGGTTCTGGATCCGAATATGGATATAAACATGAAAATGGATAAGGATTTTCATAAGTTGAAAAAAATTGATTTACTTGGTGCGGATTAAAATTTTCATAGGGTTCTTGATTCCAAGCAAAATTATTATTCCAACTATAATAAAAATTTATTTTTCCACAAATCACAAAACAAATAGACAACTAACCACGAAAGTCGCACAAAAATATATATATATATATATATATAAAAACTAAACTACTATATATATATTTAAAAAAAATATGGAGATACGAAGTACCGAAGAAAGAGCAGCAACAAAATCTTTATCTTTTCGCTTCTTCGATCCGCTTCAATAATCCTGAAGAAAAAAAAAATGAGTTAAAACTAATTCGAATAAATAAAAATTAAGGAATAAATAAAAATTAATTCTAGTCCCCGGCAGCGGCGCCAAAAACTTGATGTGATAAAAATATGTACTGCAAGTGCACAGTGTCTAATTGAAGAACTGGCAAGTACAGGTCGAACCCACAGAGACTAGATTAATTCTTTAATATATCCTTAATTAATATTTTAGGCAAATTAGAAATAAAAATAGTGGAGAAGATTTTTTTAACTAAATTATGCAAACTATTAATTAATAATGAAAACTATTAATTAGAAAAGATACCTAGGAATTAGAATCCACCAAATATTAACATAATAAATAATTTCTTATTTCCTAAATCAATTCCCAAATTATTTCCCCTTCCCTTTAAAAATAATGATTCATATAATTAATATGGGCAAGCATAAGTTATGAAAAATTCACAGATTAACTATAACTTATCAAAACCTCGCAATCAATATAAAAATCATATGCAATTTATGTGGAGGAAAATATGAAGGTGAAAATAATTAGGCATTAATTTAGGAACGGAAAGAAAATATAGTTATGAAATATTTAATTTCATCATAATCCTAGGTATTAGAAATTTAGCTAGCCATAGAATTAAAAACAAAAATAAATAATATTAGTTCTACTATTTGCATGAAATAAGAACAATAATTAAAAAGAGAATTTCTATAATATAAATAAAAGAAAGTTACAAATACTTTCTGACAGTATGTTCCACACGTGATTGGAATAAGATAAACGACAAACTCTAAATATCTTCTCTCTCCTACACTAGTGAAAAACTGAGAAAAAGAAAATAATAAGTGGTGCCTTTCTCTCTAAAACAAGAGGCCTATTTATAGGAAAAATAACTTTAATTGAACCCTAATTTAGATTCACTGAACTTGGACACTTTGATTCCCTTTCCATGTAGGATTCAATTTTCTAGTAACAATCAACTTCTCAAAAACATCTTCTAGATAGACTTTTCTTTCTCTTGTTGGATTTGAATTGCACTAAGATTGTTCCACCTCTTTCCTTCTCCTTGTAGGATTCTTCTTGAACATTCCTTATATGAATAAAAGCCTTAAATATTGTTTGATCACCAAGATTTTGACTTTATTGCAATAAATATTAAATTCTACAAAATAAAATAAAACATATTAATTTAATAAACTAATATAATTAAAAGGACAAAATTAGGGATAATTAAATGTATGAATTACGTTTCTATCATATACTGACTCTCACGCCTGAGCTATCCCCCGACGGTCCAGCCGTCAAGCTTTTGGTGTCTTATCGTGTTTACTGTGCAGGATCAGGGCGTCTTACGTGATTGGAACGTTGGAGAAGATCTCGGCGTTAACAATCATCTAATAATTAATATCCAGCCGGAGATCTAGTAATCTAAGAATATCTATAGCTTTTCAATATGCAGAGATCAACAATCAATTTTATCCATAGTTTTGTAATATATTAATTGTTGCGGTGTGATTATTCGGACAGTGGGATAGTCCTCATTAAAGCAAGATTGTTTCTTATTTAGTGGAAAAAAGAGGTTTAACTTGGGAAGGAATCTATCGGTCATTAATTGCAGTTATAAGGTGATTCTACAAAGTACTTCTACTCCTGATTGGATTCTGGCGGACATGACAACTATAAATACATCAATAAGCAATTGTTTAGGAGATACAAAATGCAATTACATATGACACAAATAAACACTATTATTATAGTGGATTTCTCTCTTTCTCTTTATGTGATTTTTTTCAATTGGATTTTCACGTAAATTCTTGTGTTTATATTTTATATATCTTTGTTTATGTTTATGTGAGTATATTTCGTGAGTTTGATTTCACAACAATACAATCAACCGTTAGCTCGATTTTGGCATGTTGTTTTGATGATTTCGTCAAGCTTACAAAATTTAACGTTAACATTAATATATATTGGATATATCACAAATATATTTTTATATAAGAAATATTGTTATCTAGCTAACTACAGCCATCTTAATTTATGTTTTAGATTGGTTATGCATGCGAAAATTTTCTACTTGCGCACATCTAGAGTGGAAGGAGAGAAGAACCTTCCTCAATTAGTGTCTATATATGAAATTAAAAGTATTATTTCTTCAATAATTCATTTGGGAGGGTAAGTGTACATGTTTGTCAGCTTTGTTAATTGGACTATATATATATATATATGCCATCAGTTTCTGGGAGAGATAGCCCTAGTCAAATTTTAGTTTTAGACTTGAAATTCTTAATTCTTTTAATTCGTTATCATTCTAGATAGTGTATTTTTTAAAATAAAAAGGAATTTTTTTACCGACCCTCTGAAACAGACAGATCAGTGTGGATCACTTAAAAGAAACCGATTAAGAAAAAGAAATTACTACTATCTTTTTCACCCCAATTATCCAATAATCTTCGTCACTGTCGGAATATACAGCAAAAAAAGAAAAGAAAAAAGGTTCGCTTATACATATTCTCTATGGGTTGGATAATAGTTACCGTCACCATAATAGCTACCGTCGGTAGGGTTACCCTACAAATACCACAGTAGCTATGGAAGGGTTACCTATAACTTCACAGAATTTTAAGAGAAATACTTCTTTTTCTATATTTTAAGTGTAATTATAAACTAGTACTCTTTTTTTTTTTTTTTTGAGTATTTGTTTTGTAAAAATTAGTTTAAAAGTTAACACAACATAATCTACTTGTTGGACAGCAAATGAGGCATAGTTTCACAGACAACCAATCCTATCCTTGGCGGGCGGTACATCTCCCTCCTAGAAAGTAGGAACGGGATTGTCATTAGTAGACGTTTAAAAACGTTGTAATAGATTCTCAAAAACGTCGTGATTAACAGTGTCATCTATTAAACACAAAAACACAACGTTTTTTAAAAAATATTGTGTATTTACACATTACATAACAATTTTTAGAGTGTATTTACACATTACACAACGTTTTTTAGACTGTATTTGTCAAAAATATGTTTTTTTCTTCTAAAAAATGTTGTGTATTTGTCAAAAACATTGTAGATAGTGTGATTTCTAATGCCATGATATAGCTAAAAAGCTCTAAATTCCCATTTAAAACTAAAATATATCAAACATTCTCAATTTCAAAATACATCAAAATGCAACAATAATAATTCAAGTCATGTCTATTACACCAAAGAAAAAGGATTCGAGTCTAAAAGAAAACTGAATTTCTTGCACAAGTATTATCACAAGTACAAAGCTCAAGAACAGAGTCGATGTAATTTCATTAACTAGTAAGGAGTTTATTAATTAACATCTATATTAAGTAGCAATGTAATGACAAAGTTGACCTCTTTAAGTCTTTAACACTTAAAGTTGCTCTGCCTCTTCCTACTTGCCGATGCCTTGGAAGAAGTAGAAGGCTCGCTCTTACATTCCTTTTTTAGCAGGTTTCTGAAATAACAACTCATGCATGTGAGGATGGCTGTAACTTGGTGCAAAATTTCTATTAAAAGCAAAACAATGAGCAACTAAAAGAAGGCACAAAGGGAAATGATTTAATATATTATTTACCTCTTTTTCACCTCCGCTGTCACTAGCATCAGATTCTTCTTCTCCAGAATCATCTGTAGGTGAACCTCCATCATCCTTGTCAGCAACAAAATCTTCATCCTACAAAATATTAACCACGCCTAAACATTTGTTCCAGCAAAATAAACATTCAAATATGGAACTTGAACACTCAAGATAAGCTGCCACAGGAACAACCGAACAAGAGAAAGATAACTGGAATGTCAATATACTACAGTAAACCACTCGCCTATCCAATTTTTATGTTAAGAAGAACGTCATTATTTATTTGCACTTTTGCAATGCTCCCTCGGTTACAAAATTACAGATGCATATGAACTTGCAAAGTCAATTTGCGAAATCATAAAATTTATGTTTGAAAGAAATAAATGTGACAATTAGTAGCCTTTTAGTTAATTTACAATAACTATAGTTGTTTGTACTTAAATAAAATAAGGTCGTATCGTTTTTGAACTCTTAAAGATTTTACAAATTGACTTCAAAAAGTCAAAATGCATCTCTGCTTTGGAATGTATGGAGTATATGTTTAGGCAACAAACAGAAGCTAAAAAGGTCTTTTAGTATGTATCACACATCCATCTGCAACACAATTATAATATATTTATTAGTTCTTATTACATCCTTAATATATGTTATATCTTATATCTTCAGCTATATTAATATTTTATAAAGAATGTAATCTATAGATATGTTTTCACCAAGTAGTAAAATTCATGCCAAGCCAAAAATAGGGATGCAAGGAGAGAGTGACTAATAAAATTCAAAATAACAATAGCAATAATCTCTATCATATTAGAGTGCAAAAAAATTACTGGAAATCAAACCAGGAGTATATCACATCACTTAACAAAGAAAAATTACCTCCTCATCGCTCTCATCTCCACTAGCTTCGTTCTTAATCCGTTCAAGATGTGGGTCGACGGCATCATCATCTTCATTCTGCAAAACAGCAGCAACACCATCTACAGCTTGGGGACCTCCAAGGTTCATGATTTTCAGACCCTTAGAACTGCATTAGATTACAGGGAAAAAGTGAAATATACATCTTATACACTCGGTCAGACTCTTAACAGGACATGAGAGTTACTGACCTGATGAAGTCAAAAAGATTATGGTATTCTTTTCTCTAGATGTTCCGGAATAGATGTTCTTGCTCAGTCTTCAGTCTTATCAGAAGATCAAAATAATGCATGTTTGATCCTCCAGCAGCATGTCTCTCAAACTCCACATAGCCAATCCCATAAAATCCATAACGATATTGGTTGAAGCTGCACTGGCCACATGCATTATTCCTCCCAAGTATGTCACAAGGTTTACAGCTATTCCCATTGTTGAAAGCCTTTCACATATTTCAATCCCTGTAGATTTCAAGAGAATCAAAATACTTGGCAGATACAAGACAATGGGCATACGTATTTTTCTTCCGATGACATATCAAACGAAGTTACACACTTCAAATCAACATGGTACTTCTAAGTTCTAACTTCTAATGGACAAGTTTCTGAACTTCAAATTTCGGGTTATCTTGCGGCTGCCTGAAAATGCAGAGTGTACATATAAGTATTCTAATGTACTATGTCCCATTCCGTATGACCATGCACATACAAGTATTCTAATAAAAAGGCAGGAACAGCTTACAATTTAATTAATTGCCTTACAACTTACTCTAACTGTTGAGTATGTTAGCCATTAATTGAAATCAAGAAGAGCCATATAAAATCATTATTTAAAATAATAGTATAAACACTTCTACATTCTATACTCTTTATAACTTAAAAATATAGAGCAGACTGCTATACCCCTTCCCAAACTTCATAAACAGAACCGAAAAAACAGACACAATCTCATAACAAACACATAACACCATGATTAGAAGTCAAATAATTTCAGCTTGGTTACCTCTCGAGAGATGAAAATATCTGAAAATCCAAAATCCATAGAAGCTCGGTAGGTAAAAACAATACTTTCTACAATTCTACTCGCTCAAAACATAACTGGAAACATAAAAAGCATAACAACAATCCTTTCTTCAATTTTTTCTGTTTTTGAGCATGCATCACGGTCATTCTGAAGCTGTTCAAGCTGCTGCTAAACCGCTGCGGCGACCAGATGTGGATGACTAATCACGATATGTGTTAGGAACTGTCCAGAAGACAATGATCAGTTGAAGCAATACGGCTTAAAAAACATAATATAAGAAATAATTACTTGAACATTCTCATAAGTTTCATGTTTCTTCTGAATTTTGCATCAAATAATTTGGAAGAATATTGTTTTCTCCTAAAAAATCTTAAGTTTTAAAAAAACCAATAATTGTTGAGTCGGCTTATGACTTTCGTATTTGAAATTCGCTAAATCCTAAAGACTGGTGATGCTGTCAATCCTTCAGTTGAAAACTCGTGAAAGAAATTTTTAGGGACTGGATGTCTTCAGTAATCTATTCTGTCAAGTTAAGGTAATTGCCCAATTGGTGACTTTCTGTAATTTGCTGTAAATTGATGCAATAAAATACCAAACATAGATAAAACTACCCAGGAAAGGTAAAATATTCTACAGAATGTTGTACATGTGCATAGAACATGGGAACTTTCTAGTTACCAAAGTCATCCTTGGTCTGGTACCAATCAAAGCTTTATTAGACATTGTCTTGTATTGATAACAATCACGACAGGGTTGAATAGTGTCACATGATTGTGATTATAGCAGTAGATGGATAACTGACTTGAATCTAATTATAAATGACTCGCAACTTCATGTAGGTTCTAGGATAATAGTATAAATTCACTTGGCACTAGGTGTAGTTCACAATTTAAATTAGGAAACTTTAAGAGCTTTTCACGAATCTTATGAAATTATGTGATCAACCGGGGGAACACAATGAAATTTTAATGGAAGTCTGCACATGAAGCCTTAAGATCATTCTCTTCTTCTTACAATTGTATTGACTAAACTCAAATCTTTTTAAGCGAATCTCATGAATTCCTTCTAATCATTCAATCATAGCACATCAAATGATCCAAATAGACCCAAATGTCCAAAACTACAATCCTTTAACCGGAAATTAAAAAAAGGGCCACCAGACAAACAAACATGAACAAGCATTTGAATTCAGACAACTTATTAGCATATCATCAAGCCTTGAAAGAAAATCATACCTGGATTCCCAGCCGCTGCTGCAGCACGAGCCCTTTTTTCTGCATTTGCCATCTCGGCACGAAGATTTTCCAATTCGTAAACTAAAAGTATATATGTCTTCTGCAAAAAAAGAGGGGGTAAACTAGTGGGATATATTTCACCCAATCAGCCTTACAATAGAAACATAAATTTTGAACTGGATAGAAAATTCTGAGAACCAAGTCAACTTTTTGAACCAGAACTATCATATTATGCTCCTTTCAAGCTCAAAACCAGCTTAATATATCCAACTTTTATCCAATAAGGTTAAATACAAACCAGCTTAATCCAACTTTTACCTAACATGGTTAAATACCTAAAGTTCAAATTAGCTTAATAATTTGCTTACTAAATTATTCAAATTAAACATGAATAGTATTCAAATTCAAAACCAATTTTTAAAAATAATTTAGGCTTACGATTTCTTTACTTTAAATCCAAACAAAATTGGAAAGACCCAAGTTTTATCTTCATTGCACGTACAGCTCACCCCCCAAAACTCTACAATAATCAAATACTACATATTATCGAGTAAAGTATTACCTTAATCCAAGATTTGGTGTAGAGCCGAGCGAAATCAGGTCGGCTTGATATCGAAATACCGGATCTGGCAAATGCACACGGTGCAGCTCCGACAGAAGATCAAAGAGCAGTGATTGTTTCCATTTGCAGCACTAAAATATCGCAGCCCGAACCCAAAGGTTTCCACTACCTGAACCTTCAATTGTCTCCAAAGGTTTAGGGGTGGAGGGTGAGAAGAATCGGAGATTTTGATGTGTACGAAGGTTTTTCTCATGTGAATTTTCGTCCCCCAATTAATTAGAACTCTGCCGTGCGGAAACTTTTTGTTATGACCCCTCCGTGTTTTTAACATAGATTTTTTTAACGTTATAACCTTAAAATATCATAACCTTTTTTGTTGTTTAAGTGTCATCTTTTTATTATTTTGTAATAGTGTGTGAAGCTTCTTCTATATGGATATCTTACATACGGTAAGCTTTACATGCAACTGCCATGTTCAACACTTGTTGCTAACCAGCTAACGGAACGAGTGGAAGAGGTAACAACAATTGCATGCATGGGAATTGGGAAGAAGAGAGCAAAAGATTAGCTAGGTCGCTGCCAAACGCTTCTCTTGGAAAGTACATGTGTTTTAAGAAACTCCCATTGACCAGGTGGCGAAGCGGTGCAGTGAAGTATTACGATAAGATGAAATACTCCTACTAAATTTTAAACTTGTGATAAAAATATTTTACTAATAAGGAAGTCAAATATTATTTGATCACATAATTAAAAAAAGTGCTTTTAAAATATAAAAGACAAATAATTATATGCCGGTGTGAACTTTTAATTTTTCTTATTTGTAAATTGTACTCAAGTGCTAAAAGTATTTTTTTAATTTCAACTTTTTCTAAAAATATATACCTTTTATCTCAAATCTCTATTGTACAAATATTTTGGAGTCACCAAACAAATACTAGCAATATCCAAATTTAAAAGTACATTACAGTACTCTCCACCGATCTAACTACTCTTAATAATAAGGTTTAAATATAATTTACTATCCTATCCTAAACTATAGGTCATATTCCACTTCGTTGATCCACCTTTCAATTTTGTCAATTAAATGATTGAACTATTAATTTTTTTCGATTTCATTCAATTAGGCCCGCCACGTCAGAAATTGCTGACGTGACATCCTAAAAGGCTAAATGAGTGCTTATGTGTAAAAAGAATATATATTTTTAATGAGATCAAAAGGACAAAAAGGTAAAATAACAAACAAAACAACTAAAAATTACACAAATAATATAAATTAGTTGTACATTTGACAAAATCACCAAAAATACCAAAAAAATTACCTGTAGTAGTACTAATTTGAACTCCAAAAGCAATACTCAGGTGTTAGAAGAGCTAACTCGTGAAGAATGGAGAACAGAAGATTCGAGAATAATTCAAGTCCTCTTGCTACCGTCGAAGAAATCCAACAACGCCTCGTTCGACCTCCCTCTCTTCAATTTCATTCATCAACCATCCCTTCTCCGTAAGTACACATTAATTCTCTCTCTCTCTCTCTATATATATATATATACACACACACACACTCATATACATACATGTTGTCGATTTCAATTACTTCTGTAGTTCTATAATTCTTCTTAATAACAGGGATGATCGCGATCGTAAAACAGGATATTCGTCTAACGCGACTGAGTTTCAGATCAGGAACAGAGAACAACTAGTACTGACGAACAAAACGCTCTACGACTACTTGGATCCGGCTCTTCTCTCTACAATTTGCACCAAAATTGGGGGCAAAAAAAGGAAACGAGATCATGAGTACGGAAATATAATCAAACGGAAGGAGTTTCATGATGATTTTGAGTGGCCACTTGATGAATTGAAGGTGTTTGAAAAGGTTTCGAACGGTACCGAAATCATCGACGGATCAGGGAAACGACGTCACCGGAGGAGCAATTGCAAAGCAGTGGTTGATCTCAGTAACGACGATCTGGATCCGATTAAAGATCATGAAGGTCACGAAGATCAGCAGTATTATACTAGTTGTACTCCGTTTCAGAAGTTTGAGATAATGGCGTCGAAGCAGTTCAAGGGGGTGAAGGTTAAGCGGGAACTGGGTGAAGGATAAAAAAACGAGGGAACTTGCTAATTACTCCCTACTATGCTTCTAAGTTCGTTATACATTGCTCTGTTGGGCCCAAGTAGTGAAAATGTTGCTCTCACTGTTTTTAGTTGTCCCAAATCCAATATTTTAACTTTTAAATAATGTGGTGTTGCATAACACAAATGTTATTTTAAATGTTCTAACATTACATATACATTTTTTTAAGTTTGTATCATTTTTTTTGTAAATATTTAATAATATTTTATTGATATATATTTAATATTATTTATTGATATAATACATACATAATATTAATAATTTGAATAAGCATATTCTACAACAATTATAAGGAATTTAATTATCTTTATTATTGTGTGATTCAAAATTACATATAATTGTCAAAAAATAACTTTTCATATTTCTAACTTCTAAGTCCACAATTTGAGAGAAATTAACTACATTTATTTAATTAAAATTACATATAACTTTTAGTAGTTCAAGAATAAACTTTTCATAAATCACTACAAGGCTTTGAAATGCAAAAAAAGTTTTTGATCAAATTATTTTTCTAAATCTTCCCGACTTTAGAAATAATTTTTGAGAGAAAATTTTTCTTCAAATTTCTCTTTATCCTCTTTTCTTTTATGTGCTAAGAAAAAACTCACAAATACGAAAATTTTAGTTTCTTCCCAAATTTTATTTTATTTTTATTTCTTTTTTTTTCCTTTTTAAAAATCACAAATACAATATACAAGATGTTGTTTTGAATATATATATATATATATATATATATATATATATATATATATATTAATTTGAAACAAAGTAATTAATTTATTATTTCGACATAATACTCAACCAATATATATGATAATAACACACAAGTTCATCTACCACGTGCGCACGATTGGTATGTGTTAGTTTTCAGAGGGCACATAATAGATCTAGAAGGGGGTTGAATAGATTCTTCAATTTTCAAAAATCTTTTACAAATTTAGTTATCATTGCTAAAAAATTAGCAGCTGACAAACTTAAGAATTATTTTAAACACTGCGGAATAAGTTAAAGTTTCCTTTCATAGATATTTTGTTGACCATATTTTAGAGTTATTTTGGATGTTTGTAGTTATCATATTCATAGTCGTTATAACAGTTATGATATAAATGACAGTATGTAAAAGACATGAGGAATTTTAAGTGGTTCAGAGACTCAAATTCCTTATCCACTCTTCTGTTTCAACAAGGAGGGATTCCACTAAAAAAGTCTTTACATCTTTGAATTACTAAGATTTCTTCTTGGAACTTAATTTAGTTCACTAAAACTCTTCAAGTCCAGCAGACTTTAAACTTCAGTTCAATAAGAATTCTTCAAAACCAACAGCTTTGGAACTCAATTTAGTCTGAATTGCTAAGATAACTTTAATTTTGTTCATCCTTGATACTTAGCAGCTTGTTATGATACTCTTTAGATTCTGCATCGAGACTGAATCACCATTAGACGGACTGCTGAGTTGTTCATGAAATTCAATCTCTTTGAATACTTAACAATTTGTCTCTTCTTCTTTGATTACTCTTTTTTATTAAAGATTGGTTTAGTTTATTTTAATACTTTCCAAATTTGGATAATACATATTTAAATAAATAAATTTGCATACTATTTATACTAATTTGAATTGGAAAGAAAAAAGATCTCCTCTTGTTTTTTAATATCTATTAAAAATATGAATATTATTATATTTGGATAATATGAATTAAGAAAATTGAATCAAATATTAGTGAAACCAAATCAAAACAAGTTTGCATTTTTAATTATATAGTTGATTATTAAAAAAATAACTCGTAACATTTTTTAATTAGTATTGTGTGTAATTAAAGAAATAATAAATTTTAAATAAAAATGATAAAATATGGGTGAAAAAATGTGGGAGAGATTTTAGGAATAAAATGTGTGAAAGATAAAGTAAGTTAAACGTGATTATGCGATACAGAGATAGTTTTTTTTTATTCTCCACCTTTTATGAAATTTCCCCTTAAATACTAAGAAATAAAATGTTATAATGTAATACATTCGGAAGTAATCTAAAGATTATAAAGTCTCGTGACGTTTCCTTCACAAATTTGATAATGTTGTGTGATATATATTTTTTTATTCTTTTGTTCCTCTAATTTTAAATATATTATTTTTTATATTTATTTTTTTTATTCACTTAAATCTTATAAAAAATTTATTTTATTTCACATAATTTATGGACATAACTCCACGTGCGACGGTCAGTCGGTCACTAGTAACTAGTAAGTATAACGAGTCTATAAGTTCATCCAAAGTCCAATTTTTGAGTGGGACTTAAACGACGTAACTTGAATTTTATACGACGTCGTAAGTTGCGTCTAATTTGAATTCCCGGGTAGTGCGGAGAGGGAGAGGGAGAGGGAGAGGGAGAGGGGGAGGGAGAAGAGAGAACAAGTAGATCTTCTTCATCGTCTCTCATTATAATTGGAATTCATTCTCCGATTATATGAAAAAAGTATAATTGGAATGAATTCTCCGATTAACTATGCCATTGACGATAAAGACCTCGACGACGCTGCTTTATGGGCGGTAATCGACTCTGCCGCAGCCTCTATCTCCTCCAAGTCTCGTAAACCCCTCGCAATCAAACACACTACACACGAATCATAATCACTATCAATCTCCTAGAGCCAAGCTAATCACATCAAATACTTCTCCCCCAAACAAAGTTCCCAAAAACCATAGGAATCACAATTCGTCAGACGGCGAGGTCTTGCAGGAGCCTGGGTCTCATCACCGACAGCAAAAAATGGCTAGATATTCATGTGTTACGGAGCTGAGTGAAACTACTAGTCCTCCTCTGGCCATGGTGAAGTACGTGCAGCGCACGCCTATTGCGTCGACATATTCCTCGCCAGATACCAGAAAGTTTGAGCTGAAGGAGTATAGCCCAATTGGTTCGGATTGCACGCCGGTGAGCTATAGACAATGTGAGGAGAGAGAAATTTCGAGGCATAGTTTGGCTGGTCGATTTCCTTCTGTTTCTCTGTTCAAAGAGTACCAGAATGCTGCTATGGCGGTAATTTGTCCCACTTGTTACGTCTGCTAATCTAATTTCTCATATGTTTGTTCCTAAGAAAAAAATATGTTTTACATTTAAAAACTGTAATACATTTTCTAGGAAACTGTGGTTCATTTGGCACGTATAAAACGAATTCTGACTAGATTTTTGTTGTCCATTAAACACCCAAAAATATGTTAAAAGTTTCTGTAAATGTTTCCCTTTAAACAAACCAAGCTTTTATGTTTATATGACTTACTTAGAATTAGTGCATATGTTTCTAGTGTGTTATTTTTAATTAGACCACTTGCTCTTTATAGTTGCACATCTACTTAGGTTTTTATCATGCTATCATATTATTCTAATTTTAAAAGCAAGTTCTTGATTTCTTATTGTTATTATTGATATCAGGAGTAGGACAACTGACATTATATTCTATCAATAAGATTCGGAAAGTGGGATGTATAAGTTGTGGGACTAAATGTATATGGGTACGAGTGTTTGACTAACATCTAAATTTCAGTTGTATAATCCCTCCATCCTAAAAAAGGAGTCCTTCCTTGTAATTACCATTGAATATGGTTGTAACAGCCAGTCCCACATTGAAAGATATGGAAAAAAATTGTCTGTGTATAAAGAATTAATTACTAACAATAGTATCTTTAAGCCATGACCTTTTGTGTGAGTTTGTGGTGGGCTAAGATGACCAAGCAGATACTATAGTCCCACATCAAAAGATATGAGAAAATGTGTCTGTGTATAAAGGAATTAAATTACTAACAATAGTATCTTCAAGTCTAATCATGTGGTGGACTAAGATGACTCAAGAAAATACTATTGAGCCCGTGGTTTAAGACTTTATTTGGACGGATTTGATTCGATTGAGATTTGGAATTTGACCAGAGATTTGTTCTAGACTCAGGATTTGACCTGGTTTGTTTCAATAGCTTTTTCCCCATCCCCCCATCCCCCCCCCCCTCTCTCTAAGGATAGAGGCCGTATGTCTTAGATAGGTTTCAGAGATTTACTTTTTACTTGCTTGTGTTTGTTTCTAGGACGGCAATTGAAAGTTCTCTAATTAAGATGAATATATGGGTCGGAGATTATTGATTTGGCAGCGACTTTCTTGTTTATAGAAATCCTATCATGCTCTAGTCTTCTGAGTTGCATGGCTGTTAAAGGTTTTATCCTGTATTAGTTTATTGCTTTCATTTGTTCATGTTATATGTGATTTTTAGATACCATTTCATGAAGAAAACACACTTACAAAATAGGAAGTACACAAACATATGTATACTTTTATCATCATATTTATCGGTCTTAGGTCCGTTTGGTGCAACTTGATTATAGTTTAAAATAAGCTATCACTCCAGTGTTTGTTTCATTAGCTTAACATAAGCACAACCCACAAGTTTCTCTATGGGTGACTATCAAATTGTAAATTGTGCATCCTTGAGTAAATTATCTTTTGAGTTCTGAGTGTCAAATACAAAGAGATTTTGACGCCTGAGTTGTGCGACTTTCCCGGTCAGTAGATTACCGTCAAGCACATTAACTAAAAGTCTAAAACATTAACACATGGCTTCTTAAATAATCTGATAGTATATGATCGCCAGCTTCACTAAACGAGCCCTTAATACCTGTACGCTGTTAATGAATCCGACATATACAAACTCACAAATGACTGCTAATTTGAACCTTAAAAAGCCTAGTCTTTTTCTTTTTCTTTTTTTGGGGGGGGTGTTTAATATTATTGCCTGCTGAAGCAACTTAACGTTTTTGCCACTCTGCATGTATGATTACTCCATAAACAGATTCTGGAGAAAAGTGATTATACTATGATTTCTGGCAATCCATTCATTAAAAAATCAGGTATATAGACAAGTTCTCCACACGCACAGCACATTTATATGTACTTAATAGAGGCAAAGACTGTATCTTAAACCACATATGTTTTCTATAGGTTGGAGGAAGATATCATTTTACTTCAATCTCTCTTATGAAATTAAAGACAAAACCATTGAGTTTGATGAGAACCATAATGTTCAGCGTGCTGAATTCGTGGTTCGAGCACACATGCAGTATGTTCTTTGGCATTTTGATACTTAAGTCATTAAACATAGATCCTTTTTGACTTTTACTGATTTGTTATTGTCGTATTTTACCTTCTGCCTTTTCCTTTTTTCTAGGGGTGGTAGATTTTCAGATGGATGGGGCTCATGTGAAAGGCGTGAGAAGAGATTTATGAAACCAAATCATGATATTCCCAGCACAGCAGAAACCAGAGCAAAAAACAAAGCATGCCAGGTAGATTTTCTTCTCAGCAGATTTGTTTCAGAATTTGTTATTGATGTTTTCAATGAATACATTAGCTTATTAATTTTATCCTCTATTCTAGCTGATTGGTTTTAAAATATTATTATTAATTTCCCATGTTTATTATAATTGAGGAAGGCAGGGCTGAGTTCATAGCATTTTAGATATTAGTAGAAATATATTGCTAGAGCTTTCAAGTTGCAACAGTGTCCTTTGAGGTTCTTCTAGCTGAATATCCACTGAAAACAGATTATGTTTAGTATTTAGATACAACAAAGAGAACTCTTCATCTCCCTGAATCAATATCGTACATGATACAACTATATTGCTTGTTCAAACAAATTGTGTTAGGGTCTTCGAGCTTGAGCTTTGTCAACATAGTTCTTAAATTTCTCTTGCTGTCACCTCTTTCGAAACTTTGCCTTCTGACCTGCTACCTTTTACTGTAGTCAATCCACAAGCGTCAACAACCATACTGTGTGGAAGAAGAGAGAGAAAGAGATGAGATTATGTGACAATTCCTTAGCAAGGCTCTGGATTTCATCATGCAAGAACTGACATTTTTCTGGGTTACTCTCATTCCCGTGTTGTACATGGTTCTGTTTTCTTAAGAATTCCATCTCCTTCTAGCTGTTCAGATTTCTTCTTTTGACTTATCTTATTCACATCATGTCTTTAGAATGGTTGGTTCCAACTAGCACTAGCATTATACCAACATAAAAAAGTCTTCTGTAGAGTTTGCCATTCATATCTTAATGTGAGGTCGTATAAACTTGGTTCTTCTAACCTTTTGAACTGTACGAGTCTCATCAAAAAGGTCACAAGTGAGGTAATACTGAGTAAAATATTACACATATCAAAGACTAACAATGGGAGTTGAAGAAGATTTTAAGCTGACAAATTTTGTGATATTGAGCATGTTTAGATTGACTTTTTGGTATCTGACCATTGATTTTTTAAAGCAATAAACAACTTTCTGCCTTTGGGGTTGGCTTGTTTGGATGAAATAGTTAGTTTTTTCCAAAGTCTGAAATCAAGTGGAGGGAATGAGCGAGAGTGTTTTTTAAGATTTTATTGAGGGAGATGGTCAGTTTTATTGAGAATGAATTGTACAAAATGTTTTTCATATTTAGTTTTTTGGTTGAGATTTTTAGAATAAAAAGAATGCAAATAACCAAGAACTAGAACCTAATTTTATCAGGCAGATTGTAAAATTTTTTTGCTAAGTAGCAGATTGTAATTTGGAGACAACCATAACCAGGTGCCTTGTTTTAATCTACTTGCATGTTTTTTTTGGTTGGACTTTTTAAGTTTACTTAATTGATCTACGAAGTTTTAATTTATAAAATATTGTGCAGTTATTTTTCCTACACGAGATTTCCTTTTTATTTTTTCATTTTCTAGCAAATACCTGCTAAATGGATTTTATTTTATTTTATTAATTAATTTATTTATTGTTGGTGTGGAAGCTTAACTTAGGGGTTATTTGTTTAGTCCTTAATAGGTTTGAATGCTTCTGAATCGAGGTTAAGTCTGTTTGATAAAATATTCTATGACACTAAATGTTCTTAATACTTCTGATTTGTTAAGCCTAAAAAATCCAACTGTCAGGCCAGTTTCTGAATGATAACTACCCTTTACAATTTAAAATATTACATTTGTATCCTTTATTCCAAAATCAGACAAACTCTCTCTCTCTTTACTTCAATCCAATCCATTTTTGCTTCTTCTCTTCGATCCTCTTCGGCTACCATGCTCCCTCTCTTTTTGTGTCTCTACTTCAAAATCTAAAAAGTAATAAATCATTCAAAGTATGATGAGAGAATGAAGCATGTGTGTTATATTTAATTCTTCCCTCTTAATCTTCGCGTTGGAGATGATGACTAGTGGAGTCGGGGTAGGTAGGGAAGGGGGAAGGGGGAAGGGGGAAGGGGGAAGGAGTGGCAATACTAATTTGGCAAAAAAAAATTGAAAAGGGGTGGAGGAATAGCAGAGAATTGAAAAGGGGAGATGAATGAATAGGAGTACTGCTTTGATTAGAGTTACTTTTTTCCTTTTCTTTTCCTTTTCCTTTCTTTTCTTTGTTTTTTTTCCTTTTTTTGTTTACAGTAGTAGCCTCATAAAAGTGTTAAAATTGTTTGAATTATTTAATACTTTGTTTGATAATTTATTTGAATTATTTAATATTTTGTTTGATAATTTATTTGAATTATTTATTGTACAATGAATATTGTATTTAATTTTTTTTAGTACGTTTAGACAAAATTATATACTTGTTAGCATAGTTTAGAGGGGTAAAATAGTAAAAAACTGTTATTTAGTACATATCAATTATCAAATAATTTTCTTTTTATTCAGTATTTAGTATTCAACTCCATTAAGGTCATTTAGATTACTTAAACATTCAGAATAGTTTCATCCAGTTTTTATCAAACAACCCCTTAATTTTTCTGCATCACCCTAAATAAGTAAATAAGCAGAGCTAGACGTGGTTAAAGAATCCCTCAATTTTTTTTATTTGCTACCCAAATTCTATTCTTGTTTTGTTAAAACCAGTTTCATCCCCTCTCCCCGTCATGTCAGATAAATTGTGTTTTCTACCCCCTTTAAAGTGTGTTTGCTCAGTGTGGTGATATTTAGTTAGATTGTTATGTTTCGTGTCACATTTATATTCTTACTAAAATATTATTTTCTGTAAATATACGCAGGACCTGCTAGGAATTGGAGAGTATCGACCTGGTGCAAGCCATGCGCAGAGATAACTGTAATAATAGTTCCTAGTTGTGTGTACTCTATTAACTCTGAGTAAACACTCTTATTAGACCAAGAAGGGGACTGTTGATAAAATCATGTTGTAAACTTGTAAATAGAAAAAGGACCACACATATTAAGTTGGGATTGCGTTTAGGCAGAAAATACAATGCAGGCAGGGAAGAGAGTTCGAATCTCCACATCATTGTTTAGTTTCCGTTGAACATTTGATCTCGTATCATTATGGTCCTCTACAGTGATATTTTGAATTTGAATAACTAAATCGTTGGTCCTCTTGAGCCAAATGACCCAATGCCCCTGGATAATTCATGTACAAGGATGCGCTAATCTCTCTTCTTGACCCCTCCCTTTATTTGGATTCACGTTTTCCCCTGATTATGAAATTGACATAGGAGGTTTATGTATTGAGAATTGTCCAAATCAGAAATCTCTCTCTCTTCACCCCCAACCCCATACAAGGCAACTCTGTAGCTCATGGGATTCAAGTCAGACTCGAAGATGGTGCACCTAAAGTTGTTGCCGGGCGCCTCAGTTGGATACAGAAGTAGAAGTGGACAGTTCAATGCTGCTGTTAGTAAGCTATGTGTCTATTTTCCCAATGTACTTCAATTCCAATTAGAAAAAAAATAAAAAGAAAGACAGTGAAGATACCTACCATGGTTTCGAAATCCCGAATTCAAAAAAAAAACCACGAATAAGAGAACTGTGTTGTGACCACTGTATCTGAGTGATGCTTACCTCGTGGACCCACCGATTGTGGGTTAGGGTCATTGCACTTTAATATTTGCCCATTGCATCTTGTTTGATACTTCTGTTTAGAATTCCTTATCAAGACACCGACACCCAATTCAACCTGAGTAGAACTTTCCATCGTATGAAGCTATAAATTTTTATGACCATTTTTACCATTTCCTACTATAGGGTTGTGTAAAAAGAAAGTTATTTTATTTATTTTTTATATAGTGAATGACCAGGTGAAATTTACATATAATCTTTTTCTTTTTTTTGGATAAAGATCCTCTCTATTTTAAATAAATAAAGATTATTCATTTAATGATTTAGATTTAAAATGTTAGTTTCTTCAACTTCTGGGGTTAGTTTAGTCATTTAGGTAAGCCACTCCCTGGCCTGTGATATGTCCCTTTAAAACGAACTATTCCAGCTGCAGTACCATTTCCACGCAGCAACCACCAGTGAATGGTAAGCGCTCTCTCTCTCTCCCACTGTAAAGGGAAAATGCCCTTGGAAAGCATGTGATGAGAAGTCAAGTCCTACATTCCTTTTCTGCTTTTCTTGCTTAATTCCCACCCATATCTATGATTACTCATTGATTCTTTGAATAAAACAGTGCAATGGAAGTTATTAGTTCTTTCCCGGAGTACTCCTAATATAAGTCTGCCAGTAAACCCGCAGTTTCCTCTAAGCCCACGTATTAAGAGAGAGAAAGTTATGGTTCAACAGGTACTTGTTTCTCATATCATCTCTTGCATAGCTAGATATATCATTCACAAGTGTATTCAATATTCATAAGCATTTTCACAAACTTCTTCTTCTCCTCCATGTGGGTTTTTCTTAGATTTGTCATTTATCTCTCTAATTGACTTTGAACTAATTTCTCTCCCTCTCCCCTTGTATGTCATGGTATATTTGTTTATGTGATGATTTATGTTGACATTTCATATATGAATATGGATGATGTTCTGTAGTGATTGAATAAATTTTATGGATATGCAGGGAGATGGATGGCCTCTTGGGCTGCAACCACTAAATGTACGGGTTGAGTTAGTGAGGAACCGTGACCTTAATGGATCAGTTTCCTTCAACACTTTGCTCACCGGTTCTCCCACCTCCTCCCCTTCTTCTTCTTCTGATCTTGATACAGAGGTTAGTGCATTCATGTGTGTTTGGGTATTTATATTTCTCGATATTTCAGTATTTTTATGTAAAATTCCTTCTATATACTGGTGGGCAATGGCCAAATGGGGAAGGAGTGGATTGGGCTAGCACAGTGTTTACTAGTATTTAGAAAAAATGAAGAAGTCATTGTGCAATTTGAACTAGCTTTTTCTTATTTATCTTTCATTAGAAAATGCCTCGTTTTTATAGGTGTCCTTCAACTAGGCTCTCCAGGTAAACATTTACATTTTTCATTACCCCAAATGAGGTGAACTTGAATGCACATTTGTTCACATGCACATTCAGGTGCTGTAAGAATTTATGTACAAGTCTTTCTATGCTTTTGTGGGTAATGGGGGAGGGTTGGATTGGGTAAGAAACAGTGTAGCAATTAACATTCAGAAGAAAAATCAAGAAGTAATAATACAATTTCAACTATAACTAGTGATCGCTCTAGTGTTTTTACCCTTTTGTTTGGGTGATGACACCGTTTGATTGTACAATGTAATAGTAGCAACTAGCAACAACTCACTCTTTTTTTACTCGCCGGTGTTTTATGTATTATTGTTTTCGGTGTCATTCCTGGTCATGCTTAATAAAAGTAGAAAGTTGAAAGCAACTTTACTCTTTACACATGGTTTTGATTCTTTTGAATGATGGTAGTCTGAGTATTTGATTCTGTAATGTCCAGTTTATTCAATTACACAAGGCCTGTAAAAACTTCTCTTCTTTCTGTTTACACAAGAATATAATATGGCACGCAGAAGTATATTAACAATCTATATCCTTGAAGAGATAAGGTTCTTTAGGAAGAGGTAAGTGTGGCCCCAATTGTCAGGATTGGAACCTGCGACCTTAAGTTTATCCTATGCGTAAATTTGAGTTTTTTGTGTTCCACTAGTTTATAGGCAATTGTCTTACCATGAAAGTTTTTGTCTTTCTATTTATGAGTAGTTAATCTCTGAAGTTTGTCATGATTTGAAACACGGATATAAAAATAGTATGTTGAACTGCACAAGAAGATAAGGTTAAATCCACCCTGTGATTTTAAAAAGCGAAGCAAGGTATCTAGATTCCGGAAGGGGAATGTGCCCAAAATGAAGGTATACAAGGCAAGAAGTTTTAACTTTAAAATTTTAAATTGGGTAAACTAGATTAAAATGCTGCTACTTTGATTTTATTGTCTATTTATAATTTTCCTATTTTATTTTATTTTTTGATTTTGAAAGTGCGGGTGAAGTAGGTAAATCTTGGTTCCCAAATTGCTTCGTCTTTGCCGTTACATTTTTTGTTTAATACCTTCATGTGATCTGCTTCAGTCCACTGGTTCTTTCTTCCATGACAAGAGCATCACCCTTGGGAGCCTCATTGGTGTCTCTAGCATTTTAGAGCTCTCTAGGAGATCGACAAGGGGAAAAGCAGCAGAAACCTTAAGGGACAAGAAGCATTACAAACCCAAACCTTGGTTATTCTCAATATGCTCAAAGCTGAGCACTGATGCTGTAACCATGAACAACAACACTCCTTCTCTCCAACAATTCCTTGAAGCAGAAAGAAGAGCTGCCAATATTTATAAGAGGAATCAGAATCCAATCACATATGGCTCTGGATATATCTCTCATGCCTTGCCTGTTACAGACCATAATGCGCTTCTTGTAATTGGCAATGCTGATGCTCCTGATCGGTCAAGTCCTTGTACGAGTTCAGATTATGAAAGAAGATCTAATGAAGGCTTATTTCAGCATGGTACTAATGGGTATGGAAATCCACTACTACTTTCATGTTTATGTGGACCTCTTACTGACTAATGATCGTGCTTAACTGAACAATTTCTAATTTTCTTTCCGGCCTATGTGGAATTTATATCTCATGTGCTTCAAGTTGCATTGTGATGGGTGGAAACTGCTTTCGCGTAGAGATCAACTGTTAATTTAACTAGTGCTGATTGTTTATTTGCTTTACAAGCTTTATTTATGAGGCAAACACTGCCAGAAAGAAGCAACCACATCTTCATTGTTATGGTTAAATTAATGACTCCAAGGCCAAATATAATATAACCCTGCTATATCTTAATTGAGGTTGTGGTGGGGTTCAAAAAATTATTGGTTCAACTTTGCTTGTGAGTTTCTCTTATCTAGGTGCTTTTCTGTTATTACTGCTTTTATATTGAATGAAGACGGGCCATAATTTGCGGTAATAAAGATTTCCCCGAAGAATATTTTTTTTTTACTTTTCACTGCATTTTATTAGTCAATATAACTAAAACCTGAATTTGGGATAAGAGGAAAAAGTACAGATTGACCGGGAAACATACAAGTAAAAGATTTTTGCTCAGAATGCTTCATTGATTTCCATTACGGTCTGGAAAGACTGAAATTTACGCCCAACAGGGTCCTACAAAAATAGCATAATTTTTTTGATAATTGTTGAGGATGCCAAGTCCAAGAGTACCATTTTCTTAATTAATTAATTAAATATATATATATATATATATATATATATATATATATATATATATATATATCTAAAATAGGAAATTTTATTTTGGGACTGAATGAAGGAAGTATTGAATGTTTAATTTCCACTAACAAAGGAACTTGATCCCAAATTTTGAAAACAAAAAATATCTGCAACTCCTCAAAATCCCAAACTGTCTAGTTATAATCACAAAAATGCTTACAATACCTTGAGTGATGGGTGGTAGAGTTGAGTTGGACACTTCAGTAGATCCATAGAAAAACAAACCCAAATGAAATTACACCTTACTATAAACTAAATTACTGAATAAAGCGAAAGCTCTTCATTTACAATAATGTAATGGAAGCGAAGAAAAAGTATAGATGTTACCACTTTTCCATACATTCTCTTTTGAGCCTCATTTCATATACAAGCTACCCGAAGTAGATACTAAACTGTAGCCACCATTTCAACCCAATCAATTTCTTTCTGAACAGCTTGGGAGTTTCAGTAAACTTTTATTCATTTATGTTCTATTTTAAGGCTTATCGAGATCTTCATTGCATTCTGCAGCCACTCTTCCTGATATTCGACCACCCGTCTTACTGAATGAGCTCAGGGCTGACAAACTCTTAAAGCTGCTGCTGCCTTCAATATTGAATAACATTCTTGATGATCTCCTTGAAGGGCTGAGTTCCAAGTTCATATCGTTGTATGTCTTGATATTAGCTACGACTAGTTGGCTTATGCTGCTTCTACAAAAAGGGCAAATTGGTGGCTTTGAACAAGAAGTTGCGGTCTTGGGTTTGTTGTGGCAACACAGGGTTAACATGCATTGGCCGCACATCTGGTGACTGCAATCCTTAACCTCAATTGCGCAGACTTGCTCAAAGCAAATTGAGCATAAATCTACATCACTGGCCTGTTCGAAGAATAATTATCTTAGTCAGTTTATAAAGCTGAGTTGTATACTAGAATTTGATGGATTGATTGATTTTAACAGAGCATTGAGAACTACTGTTCCCCTTCACCTTACACTTATTTATTTGACAAGTTTCCAGCACCTTAAATTTTTCATCAAGTGCGGTATTGATTTTGCTTATGCGTTATCTCTCATACGGATTATATATATAATGCAATACAAATGGGGAAATCTTCCTGCAAATTTATGACTTCTAAGTGGAAATTTATAGTCTAGAAGATCAATTTTACCTCGGATACATTGTCAGCAACCCCAGAATCAGAATGCACAGGGGATGGACATGAGTTCAAAGTGTCCTTCAAGATAGCTTTTTCCCTCAGCTTGTTTGCCTCGATTAAGGCCTTTTCTAGTAGGGCTTTTGCCTCTGGATTAAGATCGGCGATGAACTTCAATGGCGATGGCCAGACAAGTGGTTCTGGAGATGAAGGGTTCAACAAGGATGCACATGCTACATGCTTGTGCTTCAAAGCAACCGTGTAAGGTATCTTCCTGCAGATATCCAATTGATCTCAGCATATCCTAAAAATATTTGTGCAGTGTTCCGTGTTCGTATATTTATATTCTACAAAATGGAGCTCCTTAATTTTCAAGTCCTTTAGGGGTTAAAATGTTACAACTTTTAGATCCTTTCTTTTCAGTTATGGAGATCAGGAAAGTCTTTCAATTATCTTTAAAGTAAGTTATATTATTCCGTAAGCTTAGAAAATACTACTCCCTCCTCCGTTCCTTAATATAAGTCGTTTTAGAGAAATATTTTTATTCCTAAATATAAGTCGTTTGAGAATTTCAAATAAGCATTAATTGCTTAGTTTCCAATATTACCCCAAGTAATAAATGACTTTGGTTCTCTCACTATTTTTTGCCCAATAAATAACACTCTCTTCTTCCAATGTAAGGGTAATATAGACAATTGATAGTATATTTAATGCTATACAATCATTTCCTTAATACTTGTGCACAACTCTAAAACGACCTATATTAAGGGACGTATGGAGTATAGATTAAGAGATGTGTCTATATATTAGGCTCACCCAGATGAATCTGATTGAAGTCTCTCTGCTCCCCAAGCAAGTAATTCCCGGACACAGTCCAAAGCCTCCACGAGCTGCCAAATGCAGTGGTGTGCTTCCAGGGTAGCTGCAAGTGGAACTATTTTCAGGGTGAATATTAAGTTATCCATACAATTACTGTGCAGGAAAACTGTAAATAAGAAATTACTTGCCCATAACCACAAGTAAAAGCAGAGACAAGAGCCCCACAAGCTAGAAGAATATGAACGCATTCTGGAGTTCCTTGTCGTGCTGCTAAGTGGAGTGGTGTAGCACCATGTTCACAAATCTTGCAAAACCCCTTCATTTGCAAGCTAAATATGAGCAAATTGCTTTTACATACTCACCATACATATTAGCAAGCATATTATTTAATCCCTTGGTTCCACCAAAAACAGTCCTCGTTCAATTGTCATTTTTTCTATTCTATACTCCTTTATTTAGTAAAATAAATGACACAATTTTATTATCATTGCTACCATTACTAAACTGTCATTTATTTAATTTTAGGGGTAATTATGAAATACAAATACATTCGAATGTTTATATAGAGAAATTGTACCAAGAATGCGCAACAGGACTGGACTGGGCTGCAGAGAGAATAGCTTCCAAGCAATCTGGATGGCCATAGTAAGCCGCATAGTGCACACAGGCTCTTCCATGCAGCGATTCAAACATCAAAATCTAAAAAAATTTGAAACAGTGTAATTAATATGTGCCAAGTATTTACCAATTCAAAAAAATAAATAAAAATACTACTGGTACATACATTAGCACCCGCTTGAATAAGCCTTTTCACGCAGTATAGGTTCCCATACATTGCCGCCAACATCAGTGGGGTCTGGCCCAATCACAAACAAATCAAAATCTATAAATGGGCTATATACATATACAATTATACACTACCACCAAAATTGCAAATACAAAATATATACCTGCTTACGGCGATTCAATATATCTGGATTAACACACCGATCCAACAGCATAGAAAGAACCTGCTCATAATCAAAAGAGCAAAACCCATAAATACTTTGTCAAAATAGCGTCCAAGAATAAAAAGAAACCAGAAAATAAAAGACCAAAAGGGCCAAATTAACCCACCTCGATCTGACCATTTGCAGCTGCCACATGGAGTGCAAATAGCCTCCCATGGACGGTGGTCCAGCCCAAAACACTTGGGTCTTGCTTCACCAAAGCTTCCACTATTTCAAGCTCCCCATTTTGAACAGCACTGAACAGAGCATGCTCACGGCAGGCCTCTCCGCAGCTCAGCCCCTGACCCATCCCTCTTCTATATGTTCTCTTCTAAGCATAAATTAATTAAGAGGTCAGTTGGCATCCAACTGTTCTTCACGCGCCACCTTCCACGGCGTAGTGGCGGTGGTGGTGGAGGAAGGTTAGGTGGCGATGGGTATTACTCTACTAAGGAAGGAGGAGGGATGGGGCAGCCGGTAAGGGGATTTGGTTTTAAAATATAAACTAAAGTAGAAGTCTAGCGTCGTACGGAGCAAATGAAGTTGGTTGCCTTGGAGTTTGGAGCTGACCGCCAAGATGTTGGGCAGATGACCTTCTAGGATTGGGTGGAAAGATGGGGCTAGACAAGTGTCACCTACTTTTGGGACAAAATGAGATATGGTCAGCTAAGATTCTTTGTACGTAAAGCTAAAGTCCGGTCTATAATAATGGAGTATAGTAGAAGACCCGTTAGCATAAAATTTATTTTTTAATAAATAAATTAATTAATTAATAAAATATTAATATATATAAAATTTTACCAGCGTATAAGCATTATTTCCATAGTAATAATACAAATATTTATTAAATAAATTAATTATTTGTGTCAGTGTCACAGGCACAGGCACAGGCACAGCGTGGAAAAGTCTAGTGTGTTCACATGGATAATATGTTTAGTTTTCAACGCGGTTTTCAGAACGAATATAATTACAATACTTGATGAACAATTTACCTACACCAATTAATATATTTCTGCCACCATCATAAATATGATGGGGTGGTGTTATTTTTAAGCGATAAAAAAATAAAAATTTACCAGCTATTTTATAAATTTTAGGGTTGGACGCTAAAAACCAACAATTCTATAAAATAATTCAAAGAAATAAAAATAAAAATTTTCATTTCTCCTTACTACTATATGATGGTGTTAAAAAATAAACACTTGCGATTATTTTTAATTTTCTATACGACCATTTTGATATATATATATATATATATATATATATATATATATCTATATATATATATATATGTGTGTGTGTGTGTGTATAATTTACTAATTTATAACCGGGGGAGGGGGGGCAATTCGGTTATATCCGAATCATACGACTTAATTTGGCATTTAAGTTAGGCTTTAAAGTTAGTTTAGTGAATTGAATTGAATCCGGGATATGTTAGGCAGTGAAATTCTTGTAGAAAAGAAAGATTTTCAACTTATTAACTGGGGGTAAAAAAATACTATAAGGAACATAGAGAGGTCGGGTGGAGTTTGTCCATTCAAAACATTATTTAGCATTAAAAGTCGATCGAAAACTACTACTAGTATAGTAGTAATAATTAGGTTGGAATTAAGTTATTGCATACTTTAAGTTGAAGCTCTTTCGGTGGTAAAACTAAAACATCATCTAATGGAGTAGATAGATAATCTTTGATTCTCTCATACTTTATATCAATGTGATAGATATCACATTGATGAATTATTGGTTCAATATTGACATCATTAATATGTAATAAATAATTAAATATATTAATTATTATAATTATATATTATATTTAATATTTAGTAAATATGTAAAATTAATCAATTAATATACTTAATAACTTGTGTAACCAGTGTAGTCATCCTAGTTTTACTTTAATACCCTTGTGAAGGGAAAGCAATAAGATCCTAACCTTGTAAGAAAGGGAAGGGGTCTAGAAAACTTCTTTGATGGTATTTGGGTTAATTATTTGGTTAGATAGGAGATAAATCTCAGAGAATAGTGTGGTTGCTACTTTTGGACTGAAGTTTGTGTCTTGTCATTTATGCACAGGACAGGACCCTGTCGTATAATGATGAATCAACCAATATGCGCCTCCAAAGATTGAATTAATAGTGAGATTGCAGGAAGTAGAAGAAGCTGATTGAAGAGTTCACGGTCTTTGATTAATAACTTCTTTCTTGGCTTCGTCAGAAAGATGATGGTGATGCCCGATGAAGAGAAGCACCAGAAGGCCGCGGCTGAATCGGTTAAGCCCTTTCTTTTTTCTTATTTAAGTAGACAATCCGGTTAGCATGAAGATAAGTTATACTGACACCACTCCCTTAAGTAGACAACCAGCCCAACTTGTCAGGCCATTCAACCGCCCAAAAATACATCATTGGCCCAAACTGGGCTGAGCGATTCCCATTTTTAATGGTCTAATCGTCGGTCTGGTCTAGGTCTAAAAATCATGTTTTTTATTCTAAAATTATATATACAACTTGACTTTTGAGATCAAAACATCCCATATTAAAATATAAAATTTATGTGAATTTATTTAATTTTAGCATATACAATTATCATAATTATATAATACATAACAAAAACTATTAATCATAAAATTTATTTATCATAATTATATAATACATAACAAAAACTATTAATCATAATTTATTTTTATTTTTAAACCTTTATGAATCATATCGTACTAATTTTAAATTTTAATATGTCGCAGTCTAATTTCAAAAGTTAGATTATCTTTTTGTTTTTTCCTTTACACCATGTTTGTAAGTTTTTTTTGAGAGGAAGAGAAAGGAAAATAATTAAAATTCTTTTAAATATCATGTTTGTAAGTTTTTTTTAGAGAGTAAGAGAAGAGATTTGAAAGTAAGTTGATTTTATGTTTGACTCAAAACTTCCTCTTAAAAAATGGGAGTATTTGGAGGGATGAGAAAGTTAAATATTTTACATTAACAAAAATGATCTTTCAAATAAATAATGTGATAATTTTGTCCCTAATTATTATAACTCTTATTTTTTAAAAATACAAATTTTCTCTTTTGTATGCCCCCACCCTCCCCTAGTGCCCACCCCACCCCACCCCACCCCATCCCATCCCATCCCATCCATGTCGGAGTCTCCTTCCGTGATTCATTAGAGGTTTATTTTAAAATTTTGATATTTTTATATGATTTTTTGATATTTTTACATAAAAATTGTTGCTATAAATTCTATAACGACATTTTTTTATCGTCGCTATATATCTATAGTGACACTTTTTATGTAAAAATATCAAAAAGTCATGTGGAATATCAATTTCCTTATTTTATTAATAAATGAAAAGTCATATATACTTTCATAATATTCACTATTACGATATTCAACACCTGATCATACAACTCATAAGATCTTAAGTTTGTTGGTGCATAATTTTTGTAATTCAGCTATATAAAAAAAATAAGCTAAATTATTCAAAGTTTAGGATGCGTTAATCTTAATACAAAATAGTGTAAAACATTAAAATAATTGAGGGAGTGTAATCACGTACTCACAATAATAAATTAAAGTTAATATATATATATATATATATATATATATATATATATATATATATATATATGTTTGAACATAAATAAAGATTGAGCAATATAATTCAGTAGCTAGACAATATTAAATCATATATTTATTATATATATATATATATATATATATATATAAAGATAATATAATAATAATAACATAATTTAAAAATAAAAATAATTTTCTCTTCCCTTCTCTCCTTCTAAAATCACAAATAAATAAAAATGTAATTAAAATTTCATGTCTTCTTAACCTTTAAAAAACTCACAAATGCCTGCCAACTCAAGCTTCCTCTCTTCCTTATTTATCCCTTGGTATTACTTATTTACTTGGAAAATAGTGGTATTACTTATTTACCTGGAAAGTGAAAGGAAAAATTTTAGTGGGCCTGCCAATTCTAATGAATAATGGGCTAAGATTTGAGCCGGATCAGTCCATATCTTACGTAAACTTACCCGTACGAGAATTGTTATAACTTGTATATAATCGTCGCCATTTATTGAATTTTGGAAAGACAACAGCCCACAACAAAGCCGTGAAGACAGCCTGTGCTTCAACCCGCAACTGGAATGCTATAATTTATATAAAAAATATTCTTTAATAAACAAAAATCATAAAAAGTAGAGATAATATATATGTTAATAATAAAATTATTTGTTAATTAAAATAAAATTTAATTAATCAAAAAATTAAATTAATTTTGCCCCTTTTAATTTACAAGTAACCAATAAATACCTTACTAACTAAATAATTGATATTTAATTTCAGACCTTATATATACAAAATAAAATAAAATAAAATAAATAAATAAACAAAAAACTTACAGGGGCCATGAGCACTCACTTACCTAGCTAGTACGCAACGTAGTGTCAGGGGTTATCCAATGCACACTGAGATAATTTATGCATTAATTAACTTGTCAATTTCTTTTTGTTTTGCCCAACTAATTACAACTTATTTTTATGATCCCTAAAATTTAAGAAATTATTAAGTGGCTCATAAAGAGCATATCTCTAGAATTTTGGCATATAGTAGTACTCCCTCCGTTCTTAAAAGATTGTCGTTTTATAAAAAAAAATTATTTTAAAAAGTTTATCGTTTATAACTTTCGAGGAGAATAAATTATTTATTTTCCTATATTACTCTTGCCTTCTCTCATTGTCTCAAGAAATTCTCTTCTTTGTATTAATAGTTTTCAACTTCCCATAAAGGGGTAGTGATGAAATTTCAAACAAATTTTATTTGATAAATGATAATTTCTTAATATATGTACAAAAACTTTAAACGACAATCTTTTAAGAAAGAAGGTGATAGTATATATTGTTATTGGGGTCGGAGCCTTTTAAGCAGTTCATTTACACCATGAATCCCTATGTCATCGAGCACTAATTTATCTAAAATCCTAACATTTTAAAGTTGTGTATAAAAATTAAAAAAATAATTGTATAATATTAAATGTAGTATGATTGTCTATAATATTATTTGTCGTACTTATCTCATACTCTTTTTATCATATGTGATATTTTCTCATAAAGTAATTTTTGAAAAGATTGTGGTTAATTCTCCTAAACTATATAAAACGTCAAATAATTTAGGAAAAATAAAATAATCTAAAACCTCATATATTATGGGATGGATGAAGTATTTAACACAAACACATATATGATAATAAGTAAAATACAGTGACACTCCCTCTAGATAATCATAATAACACTAATCTTTCCTCTAGTTTTTTGAGTAACAATTAGTATCCTTGCAAGTTTTTAGGGTTGATTAAATTGATAAAATTACATATTTACCCGTGTATGTTATCCAATTTTAATTCCTAAATAATATATATATATATATATGTTTAATTATCCTTTTTTTTAATACAATACATTTTAATTATAGTTTTATTTGTAATTTAAATTGTGTCATTTAAATTGTTGATAACTTATAAAAAAATAATTTAGTTTAATTAACAGATATTTTTGGATAAGTGATACAAATATTAATTAATTTAAATTAAATTATTTATGAAATTATTCTAATTAGAGTGATTGAGTATGTTGATAGTTTAGTTTTTGGTGTTTAACAACAAAATTTATTATTTGAATTCTTAGTTTCACATTATGATTTTTATATGTTAAATTTTATTGAGTATAATATATGTCAAAATTTGAAATATTTATGATTTTGATTATATTTTTTTAGTATACAATTGATATTGTTTTTGTGCAATGTTGAGTAAAAAAATATATTTATTACTATCTCTATCTTGTAAAAAGATATTTCTTTTAATTTATTTTTTTCTTTTTTTTTGAGTAACATCTTTTTTCATTTTTACTGTAAATAATTATACTTAAATGTACTTATATTTAGTTTAAAATATAAGAAAAATAATTACTATAGTTTTTAATACTTTTTATTTGAATAATAAGATTCGTTTTGTAATAATAAATTTGTATTTTAAGTAAATTTTAATATTTAGAAAAATAATTATAATTTTATTGCGTTAATTTGTACTTTTTATTTGTATTAAAATTTTACTTTTTAATTAAAAAATATATATTTGAATATATATCACGTAAATTTTAATCTTGGAGAAATTTAATTAGCAAAAATTGCATGACTTTATTTTCCTGATAAAATAAATATTTATTATTTTTTGACATTTATGCTATTTATTGCACAAGTTCACAATTTAATTAATTAGATCAAGTTAAGTAAAAATTATAATATGTAAATTTATATTTAGTGAATAAATTAAACATTATAACTTGAAGGGTGTATTAGAAATTATATTAAAAATATTTTTAGATATTAGTTGGTCAACCACACTAAGGATAGTGAATATTATATATTATTGAGAGGTACACACTGATTGTTACTTAAAAAATTAGAGAGATAGTGAGTATTATTATGATTATTTATAAGAGGTGTCAGTATAGTGTCTAGGTAGATGACAAACGACGTGTGTGTGTATATATATATATATATATATATATATATATATATATATATATATATATATGGGATTCCATCCACAGCAACCGGTTGTTGGGAGCAACTCATTTTTTTCCAACCGCTACAGCTTGTAGCGGCTTATAAAAAAAATTCTAAGTGGCCGGTACAAGCTTTAGCGGCTGGGAAAAAAGGGGTTGCTCCCCAACAACCGGTTGCTGTGGATGGAGACCCTATATATATATATATATATATATATATATATATATATATATATATATATATAGGGTATTCATCCATGGCAAACGTTTGCCATGGACACTATTCAGCAAACAAGTTGATTAACGTTGATCTGGACAATGGAAGGCTGTGATTGGTCAAGTTTTCTCCCTGCCACTACAGCTTGTAGCGGCAGCCACTTTTCCTTTTTGTCCGTTTGCAAATTACATTATTGCCCCTAATTAAATTACATGTCTGCCGCTACAACCTGTAGCGGCAGTGTAAATCCCACTCATATGGCCCATATGCTATGTAAAGATAAGTTTATATTTATGTATACATAATGTAAAAATAAAAGATAATGATACATAATATTAAAATAAAAGATAATGATAAGATAAGTCTAAATAAAAGTTAAACTTATTTTTATAAATATATAATGTAAAAATAAGATAAGTTTGAATAAAAGATAAATTTATCTTTTATAAAAAAATAAATTTATCTTTTATTATAAAAACATAAATTTATCTTTTATAATAAAATATAAAATTTAAATTTTATAATAAAAACATAAATTTATATTTTATTATAAAAGATAAATTTATTTTATTATAAAAGATAAATTTATTTTATTGTAAAAGATAAATTTATGTTTTTATAATAAAAGATAAATTTATTTTATTATAAAAGATAAATTTATCTTTTATTTAAACTTATCTTATTTTTTACATTATATATTTATAAAAATAAGTTTATCTTTTATTCAGACTTATCTTATCATTATCTTTTATTTTTATATTATGTATCATTATCTTTTATTTTTACATTATGTATACATAAATATAAACTTATCTTTACATAGCATATGGGCCATATGGGTGGGATTTACACTGCCGCTACAACCTGTAGCGGCAGACATGTAATTTAATTAGGGGCAGTAATGTAATTTGCAAACGGACAAAAAGGAAAAGTGTCAGGGAGAAAACTTGACCAATCACAGCCTTCCATTGTCCAGATCAACGGTAATCAACTTGTTTGCTGAATAGTGTCCATGGCAAACGTTTGCCATGGATGAATACCCATATATATATATATATATATGCCATGCATGGCTGCCTTGTGCTTGTCTATTTCTACTCTATCTCTGTATATTATATTTTGGCTTGTGCTTGTCTATTTCTACTCTATCTCTGTATAATATTTTGTACAATTATAATCATATATCAATGATTGATGTATATGGGGCACTAAATGAGATGCACAATGAACGTAAAAAAAGAAAAGACAAAACAACAAAATAAACAAATAAGTGAAGTGGTGGCTGCTTCAGCCTCACGTACATATACATATACATATACATAGAGATGGGAATTAAAACATGATCATTCCATGCACGTCAATGGATTCCAGTCATCTAATTAAATGGAAAATCCGAACCCATTTTCTTTCACTCTTATAATTCGCTACATACTAAAACTAAACATATATTTCTGAAACTATATAGTATATTCTTCTAAGAAAATTATTTTATAAATATATATTTTTTATAAATATAATAGTAGTGATACGATATATCATGTACTCAATCTATTTACTATATAATTGTCTATTTACTATATGAATATATATTGATAATTTCATTTGCAATTTGCTTAATTCGTTGGACCTATTTATAGAATCTATCTCATCTACTAGTAGTGCACAAAAGGATAAATTGTTGAGTGGGCCATACATCAAAAATCTATATCTATATACATATATATAATAAGGCAAAATTTAGATTTTTGATCCTTGTTCTTTGGTACTCTTCTTATAATTGAAACACTTTTTAATGTGCAAGAAAGAAATAGAAAATAAAAGAGGAAAGAAAGGAGGAATTAAACTACAAAATATTTACTAAAGTATCTCTAATATACTCCTTTCGTTTGAAGAGGGCCTTATTTTTATTTATTTAGATAATTAAACTTCTAATGAACACATTCACCTGCTTGATACATAATTATTTCCTTAACTATATTTTTTTTTCAACATTAAAAAAGATTATGCATAAACTAAAAATTAATACCCTACCAGTGTAAAAATACAATTAGAAACGATGACTATGATATTATAATAATTAAATTTTATAAATTTAAGTTAAATAAAAATTAATATACTCTCATGTACCATTTTATCATTAAATTGCTAAGTGATAAAATCAACATACACATAACATTAATTATAACCCAATCATACACATTATTTTGTATCTCTTTTTTTGTAACCATTCTATAGTTACCATAATATTATTTATTTTTATAAAAGTCATTACACTAACCTATTATTCTATAACGATTTTATTTTTAAATAACTATATGCTAAAATTATAAGGAAAATAGTATGAGAAAATAATAATTAATATTAAAAAGTGTAGTATATATTACAAAATAGATCAATGATTTAACTTTATTTACCAAGTTTGTTTCAGATGGGAGATCTTAAAGTTAATTAATATTAAAATAAATTCCTCACTTACATATTAGTTACCTTTAAAAATTAAAAATCATGATGATAAGTACATTTTAATCTACAGTAATTTTATTTCATGTAGAATTCCTTAAGCTTTTATGTTCTACTCATTTTTGAACTCTACAAAATTATACATAAACTTGAAGATTGAAAATAGTAACTAAATATTAAATTTAAAAACCGGATATTAAATTAAAAATAACAACAAAAATAATACATTACTAATACTCAATATATTGTGAATTTTTGATAATCATTTGTTTGAGTAATGCATGTATTGTAGCCATTTTAATACTAATAGTAAGTTGATTTGAAATTCGAAAAAAAAAATCATAATCATTATGTATATATTAAACAAAAAATAAAAAATAAATTTGTGCTTCGTAGGAGGCACTTAGTTTATTCAGATAATTAGATCAAATGTGCCACTTTGGGAGTTATGTGGCTCCTTCTGTTCTGTGCATTGTTTGGGAGTACACTGTACTCCCTCCAATTAATAAAAAAAATTAAAATCTCACTTATAATATTTATGAACTTTAAGCATATATTTTTGTTACACGTTAACCTCTAGATTTGTTCATTAATTGTTTAGTTTAATATACTAATAACATAATAATAACCGTGTAATGGTACGTACGTAATTTAGTGAATATTATGTCATTTCACATTGAACATTAAAAACATAGAATTTCTTTAAGAACAAAAAAATTGTGGAACACTCATGAGAGCATGTAATATATTTGGTCAATTTCAGTTTTCAAATATCCAAAAAGGTGGGGGCATGGATACCATTGGATGCTACTCAACTTTAGACCATATGATCTATAATTATCTTTTAAGTAGATACTATATATGTATATATGGTAGGAGTATATGCCATACACACGTATGTACATACACATATGTTAAAAGAAAAGTGATATTAGACAATTTTTACATATGTTAAAAAATCGTGTCGTGTTAGACAAATTCGTATTGTGTCGAAACTTGTATATACACATGTTTATAGTATGATTTCGTTTATAATTAGTGTTTATGACACTAACTCATTTATGAATCGTGTTCGTGGATACGAAATTCAATGACGATTATTTTGGGGAGTTCTATTACATTTTTTTCGACGGAATAAAAGAAAAGATGGAATCAAGATCAATATCAGCCAAAGGCAATTGAATGTATCCTTTATTGGCTCTTCTATCGCGTTGAAAATTAATTAATGTCCTCTTCCTAAGAGGGGAGGAAAAGCCAATGTAGGGAGTAATATATATATATATATATATATATATATATATATATTTGGGCTATATGTATATACACAATTGTGTATTATATAATCGAGTTATGACGATGAATTTTTTGGGGTATGGTGACGGTTTACCCGTCGCAGTCACCGTAACCCAAAATAGCTATGGCGACGAGTACTGAAACCGTCGTCATAGCCTAAAAAATTATCGTCATAATTGACTATGTATTACACAACTGTGTACACATATTTTTCCCTATATATATTGTCTTTTTTTGAAGTAAGTGAGTATTGGATGAAAAACTCTATGCATATACATGATAATTGGATATAAGTGTGTTACAATTTTATCTAATTGTATTTTGACCTTTAATAGAGATCAAAATATAAATAGGTGAAATTATAAAAATTTTAATTTTTAATTATCATGTTCTCATAAAAGAGTTCTTATTAGATTGAGTTTAATTGTTCAACAATATCACTATTACATAAAAAATGGTCACATAATGCTCATATACACACATGTATATTGTGGACCTCCACCCGATATGTGAGGCTCGCAATATGTATGTGTGTATATGAGTATTATATGATTTTTTTTTTGTGATAGTAGTATTATTTTTAATTGTTGAGAGAGTGTGTGGTGGGGACCTGACAACATGATTTGGTTGGAGCAACAGAAATGACATGAAAGACTGACTAAGGAATCTGATTCGGATGAGTAATAATAATAATAATAATAATAATAATAGGAGTAGGAGTATTAATTGATCAGACGTTTATATGATTGAGCACATGTGGGAGAACGTGAAGAATGATTCTGTGTGACCGCCTTCGAATCTTCACCTCTTTCAACCCCTACTCTATTAATCTTTCTATTCCGTTTGTATATCTGGTTGTTGTTTTTTAAGGAAATTGATATTTTTATAATTAAATTTAATAATTTCATAAATTTCTTTTCTCATGAATAATATATGAGGTTAAGTGTGGAATTAATATTTTTACTTTTAAAAATATCAATTTATTTTTTAATAATAATAGACAATTAAAGAATTGTTATAAAAAATACAAAATGATGTGTATAATTAATTTTGATTAATTATAATCACTAGAATACTCTTTAGCAGGACCCATTTTTAAAAGTTGAATAAGTTATTTTTTAAAATTGGAAATTAATATAATGTTTATGTATTTTGTAAATAATTAATTTTATAATTTATAATATTCATAATTGAATATATATATAGAGAGAGAGAGAGAGAGAAAGTTACAAATTATATTATTTATTTAATTTTTGTTTTTTAACGACCCTACTTTGGAAGAATATATATGAGCTTTTTCGGGTTTTTGGGTTATCTATATTGTTCGGGAGCGTTTTACCGACCTCTTTCTGGGCCGAAGGCTTTCTGGTAGAAGGGCTTGATAGACCGATGGGATGAAGTCCATGAAGGTGTTATAGGTGTTCGGGTCGGCATATGAGTCATTCGGTGTCGGGACCGAACCCATTCTGGTGATGATGAGGGGTCGGGCCTTCGAGTCCTTTGGGCCGAAGCCCAGACCAGATAATAGGACCGTTTGGGCCTGCACAGTGGGCTCTCCTGCGTGCAGAGTCCGGGGGCCTATTCATACACGGTAACTCCAAAGGTAGTGGTGGGATTGGATTCTACTTGCATCTTTTAAGGAGATTGTGTTGGACCCAAGTTATGGTAACTACCATACACTAGGAGTCCTAATCCGACTGGGAGGAGGATTCTAAGGTGGTGAGCTCTATAAATACAAGGCCTATGTTAACATTATGAGGTAATACCTACTTTTGAGCACTAAATACTTTGCCTCCATTATTTACCCTTGTAACGGCCTGTACTCATTCTCACACCGGAGCTATCCCCCGGCGGCACAAGCCGTCAAGCTTCTGTGTGATCTGTTACTGTGCAGGTTCTAGCGCGTGAATTCTGTGATTGGACGCGCCGGCGAAACTTGACGTTAACATATATATTAATCCAAATCTTTTGAATTTTCGGTGAACACGTACGTATTATGTATTCTTTCTTTGGATTAACGAAAACTTTGTTTTGTTGAGGGGAAAAAAAGAATCAAATAGTCAAATTGGTGATCTTATATTAAAATGAAAATATTATAGTTGTATTAAAATATGTTTTCAACCATTAAAAGTGATTGATGGCGCCGCCGGAAAAAAAGAGATTTGAGAGAGGATTATCCGGTATATATATATATATATATATATATATATATATATATATATATGGTTTCCTTATAATGTTAACCGACTGATTCGAATGGGTCCGATTCGCCAAAAAATTGAAAAAATTATTTTTTTTCCCGCCCCTAACTACAAGTATGTGACATTAAAATCGGATCATATTTTAAAGTGGGCACAAACAAGCAGTAGGCATGAACATAATATGCATGGTAGCCAGATTCGACCTGTATTTTTAACTTCTGCTAGGGTAATGTTGTTCGTAATTAATAATTGTGCCAAGTGAAATTTGATTACTTTAATTATTTATAGTAATACACTTTGTCATTTTTTATTTTTTAATCAATTTGAAGATA